>CM069087.1:37274453-37291302 GCA_035578085.1 Solanum pinnatisectum
TGATAACGGAAAAATGTTATGTTTGCAGGATGGATCCACCTTGGGTTCATATCAAAGGAAGAGGAAGGGGAAGCACAGCCCCTAGTAGAGGCAATTATGGTTCCTATGGAACCAGATCATCACAAGGATCGTCATACGATCCGACTCAAATTCGAGTTATCACCGCGGGAAGAAAAATGTTACTTAATAAAAGAACCGCGTCCCGAAGAATCTTCATCCGATTCCACGGCAATTGGTGATTTGGAAGATTTTCCAAAAGATAGTCCATTATACACTCGTATGCAGCCTATACGGAAGGAAAGAAGCAAAGGATACTTTTGTTTCAATAATAATAGAGGATTACGATGATATCAAGTCCTATGAAAAATTACAAAAGAGAGATGATATTTCTCTTAGAAAACTCAGATTTAAAGAGAAAAGATGAAACTTGGAAAATATTCCAAAGATAACTGGTGGATGGATTATATTTTCAAGGAGAGTCATATAAGACTCGATCTTACTATGAGGAGATCTAATGATGCAGGAAGTGTTGAATTTGACCTTTCAAATAATAATAATGAAAAAGGTTATAACTTTTCTAAATTCATTATTAAGCAGTTATATCTGTTGAAGGCTAGGGCATGTATCGACCGTGAAGGAAAACCAGATAAGTGTTGTAAATACTAAAATGAATTATACATATTGGATTATATCAGAGCATTCGATGTAGGGCTACACTACAATAACGACAAACACAAACATACTTGGTTTGTCAAAGTATGTCTTGAAGATATTCGATACAATTCCTAATTGGTTTATCAAATGGTGGTCATACCACGGTCCCACTACTCAGATTTTACGAGAACCATTTTTAACCTTATATAAAGAATGGACTAAGGTTTCTCGGATCTTAGCAGTTATATCACGAAGATCATGTATCTTTGGATAGAAAGAATAGATCAAATCTATTTTTCATCGAATTTTCAATACCATGGATTCACAAATGGACTCTGAAGTTGGATTTAGTAGCGAAGAAAATATTCCTTGTTTATACGAACTTATTATAATAATTTACGATAAACTTTTAAAAATAGATCCTAAGACCAAACAATTAGTTGGTCAAGAGCTTATAAACTCTATTAAAGAAAAGTTGAAGAATACAAAAGGAGTCATCCTAAGAAAATTATTGAAGATAATTCAGTCCGACATATTGCTAAGCGGATTTCCTTCCAAGAAGGTGATAAAGAAAAAATGATTCAAGACTATCTGGAAGAAGTAAGAAAAAATTTACTTCTAACAATAACTCAGATAGATAAATCAGACACCTTAATGCAAAGTGAAACTAGCAACGATGTGGATGATTTATAGAGGGCGGAGTCAGAACATATGCTGTCGGCCACCGAATTACAAGAGGCGGAAGATTTTTTACAGCAAATGAAAGCCTTAGAAAAAGGCAAAAACCTGAAGGAAGCATAAACATGTGAAGACATGTGAAGAAGAGACCAGCATAGCAGTAAAACAACTTTGTTGAAACGATGATTCTTGTTTAGGGACCCAGATGAGGGCCCTCTTTGTACTGTACATAGATGCTTTATGTTTTCTTATTTTTCTATATAAGTCATAGCTTAGTTTGAGGAGAGGCATCAGAAAAATTTAGCCTTCTCTCTTTTGTTCTTTGTTTTAAAGTTTGTAAGTCTTTTGTGTAAGCTTTCCGAAGCACTGTTCCGACTATCTTATAAATAAATCGGTCAGTTATTCAGAGTTCTTTGGATCTTGAGGACAATCATCCTTCATAAGGTAATTATTTTTCTTTTAGTCTTATATTTAGTATGTTTCTCCTAGCCAGGACTATGTCCGGCTAAAGATTATCTATGTCGAATAACTAACTTCTCTCCTATATAGACCATGAGCGGATCTAAGCTCTATTTAAATATAAAGGAATTTTAGTATGGCTTTTCGACTTGGTTCCGAGATCGAGGTACAGTCGAATCTAGTACTACTCTTATTGGCTTTGTCTTAGTGACTCCGCCTGGCCAGCCGTGGTTTTAGCCCGAAAAATGAGTTTTGATAAGTAGGGCACTTCATACCCGGTTAAGAACTGCCAGGCACATGGGCTCAATAAGTAGTACGTATTAAATTCTGACAGACCCTTTGCTCGGGTAAAAGGTTACCATACAATCTGTTAAGCTATGCCAAAATTCTTGTATATTTCGATTCTTTCGCAGGCGAACTACCGCTAGCTTAAGGTTGCTTGAATTGCTTGATCTTTGACTGGGCGGACTACCGCCAGGTCCTTGATCCTGTAAAGATGGTATCAGAGCCAAGAACTTTTCATGGAATATATATTGGATAGAGGTGAAACTATTCGACATAGATCTTAATCAAGGATCTGGGAGTTACAAGTACTAAAAGTACTAGACTAGAAGAGGTCGATATACCTCATAATCTTGACTTGTTAAACAAGTGGACGATTCCTAAAGGAGTTCCAAGTATAATTGGAGGGTTTAACTGATTCTTAACCAAGAAAAAGAAGTGAGGAATGGACTTTATTAAACAAATCTTCACGTTAGGTAATTTATACTCTATATCTAGAGCATGGCCTGAAGCGGATTTCACCAAATGAGTTGTCTTTTGAAAGTATTTAGTTGGCACTAAACCTTCCTGAATACAACTAACGTCTGCACCGCTATCAATCATTGCAATATTAGTAATTGAAAAAGAATTATCAATTAAAATAGTACATTTAATATACCATTTATGAGCCGTAACAATCTGCATCATTCCCAAAAAAGAATTATTATTATTATTATTATTATTATTATTATTATTGTGATTATTGTTATTGTTATTATTGTTATTATAAAAGAAAATTTACAAAAATCATATGGAGAAAATCCCTTAGAAAAATGGGAAATGAATCAAGAAAAGACAGTCTTAATCCTAAAAGACCCTAGTGTCATTATTAGAGTAAGACCAATGCTTTACAATGAAGAAGATAAAATTGAATTTAAAATTCAAATCAAAGAATTACTTAATCTAAAATTAATTAGACTAAGTAATAGTCCTCATAGCAGCCCAGCATTTATGGTAAGAAACCATGCTGAAATAAAAAGAGGAAAAACCAGAATGGTAATAAATTACAAAGAATTTTTAATAGTTTATATAGATGACAGATTAATATGTTCAAAAACTTATCAAGAACATTTGAAGCATTTAAAAGAATTTTCAGAATTATGTCTCCAAAATGGAATTATCCTTAGCCAGAAAAAGCCTGAAATTAATAAAAATGAAATAGAATTCTTAGGAATGATTATTTCAAAAAATGGGATAGAATTACAATCTCATATATCAAAAAAGATTGAAGAATTTCCTGATAAACTATCAACAAAAGAGGAAATACAAAAATTTCTTGGATGCTTAAATTATGCAGGAGAATTTATTCCTGATTTAGCAAAAAAATGAAATATTCTACAAAAATTAATAAGAAAATCCAACAGATTAGGATGGACAAATGAGCACACATAGTGTGTAAAACAGTTAAAGAAAGAATGTTCCAAACTTCCTAAATTAAGATTACCAGATGAAAAAGAAAATTTGGTATTACAAACGGATGCATCAGATCTTCATTGGGGTGCATTATTACAAACTGATTGAAATGAAATCTGCAGGTACACTAGTGGTACATTTAATGAAGCATAAATAAGATATTCAACAAATGTAAAAGAATTATTGGCAATAGTTAGAGGAATTAGAAAATTTTCAGCATTCCTTCTACCAAAATCATTTATTATTAGAACTGATAATACTCAAGTATCAGGTTTAATATTCAATAAACTTCCATCAGAACCACAATACAGGAGGTTACACAGGTGGCAAGTTTTATTATCTTTTTATACATTTAAAATTGAACATATTAAAGGAACTGACAACTTTTTTGCAGATTTTCTCTCTAGGAATGTCCAATATGGACAATAAAACTCAAACTCTGGTTAATCAGATCTATGAAAGAATGAAAAAGGTGGAAAAGTCCATCGATGACAAGAGCCATCAATTATTCGTTATCCGAGATGAATTAACAAAACTATCAGAATAAGACAGAAAATTGCAATTCGAAATTAACCAGCTTAGTGAAACACAAGCTGAAAACATGAGTGAATTCATATTATTATGTGAATACTTGGACACATGTCCAAAAGGGAATTCAAAACCCGCCGGGAATATTACTCCCAACAAAGTGGCAGGAGATGTCCCACTAGCACATAGTGCCAAAAACATCTCGACGGTAAGCAAGGATATGCCGACACCTAAGTCTAAGGACGAAGGTAAAAGCCTAGCAACTAATAAAGAGGCCAATAAATCAAAAGAGGAAAAAGGCACATCCTCATCAAAAACTGAAAAAATTATTTTTGGGAAATCAGAAAGTACTAACGATTTTCAGGAACAAAAGTTTTTTCTTCTTTGCAGGTTGAAAAGAAGAATCCAAAGGAAGAAGAATATCTTGATTTTTCAAGATATATCTACAATCTTCCAGAAAAAAGTGGAGAAACGTATGGAGTTCTTGGAAATACAAGTTTATTTCCTAGAATTTCTATTTTCCATCTTTACAGGATCAAGGACCTGGCGGTAGTCCGCCTAGTCAAAGATCAAGCAATTCAAGCATCCTTAAGCTAGCGGTAGTCCGCCTGCAAAAGAATCGAAATATACAAGAATTTTGGCATAGTTTTTCAGACTGCATGGTATGCCTTTTACCCGAGCAAAGGGTCTGTCAGAATCTTATACATACTACTTATTGAGCCCATGTGCCTGACAGTTCTTAACCGGGTATGAAATGCCCTACTTATCAAAACTCATTTTTCGGGCTAAAACCACGGCTGGCGGAGTCACTAAGACAAAGCCAATAAGAGTAGTGCTAGATTCGACTGTACCTCGATCTCGGAACCAAGTCAAAAAGCCATACTAAAATTCCTTTATATTTAAATAGAGCTTAGATCCATTCATGGTCTATATAGGAGAGAAGTTAGTTATTAGACATAGATAATCTTTAGCGGGACATAGTCACGGCTAGAGAAACATCTTGAATATAAGATTAAAAAGAAAATTAATTACCTTATAAAGGGTTGTCTTGAGATCCAAAGAACTCTAAATAAGCGGCCGATTTATTTATATATTAGTCGGAATAGTACTCAGGAAAGCTTACACAAGATTTACAAACTTCAAAACAAAGAACAAAAGAGAGAGAGCTAAATTTTTCGATGCCCCTTCTCCCAAACAAGCAAAGACTTATATAGAAAAAAAATAAGGAATCTATGTACATTACAAAAGGGCCCTTATATAGGTCTCTGAGCAGTGTTTCTCTTGTTTCATGATATTTTCTTGTTGAGTGGGTCTCTTCTTCACATGTCTTCACATGTCTTCACATTTCTATGTTTCCTTTACGTTTTTGCCTTTTTCTAAGGCTTTCATTTGCTGCAAAAAATCTTCAGCATCTTGTAATTCGGTGGTCGACAGCATATGTTAAACTCGCTCTTTGTGAATCATCCACATCATTGCTAGTTTCACTTCGCATTGAGGTGTCTGATTATCTATCTGAGTTATTGTTTGAACCAAATTTCTTCTCACTTCTTCAAGATAATCTTGAATCATTTGTTCTTTATCTGCATCTTGAAAGGAGATTTTTCGAGCAATATGTCGAACTGAGTTATCTTTAACAATATTATCCTAGCGAATTGTTTTATAATCAACAATTTTTTCTTTAATGGTGTCCATCAGTTCTTGCCCAATTAGCTGCTTAGTCTTGGGATCTTGTTTTAACAATTTATCCCAGAAATTATTAAAATATGTCCTATAAAGACAAGGAATATTTTCCTCATTAAATCCCACTTCAGGAGCCCATTTATGTATCCATGGAATGGAGAATTCGACAAAGAAATAGATTTGATCTATTTTCTCTATCAATGACATGCTCCTCTTCGTATAACTTGTTCGAGATCTAGTGATACTTTAACCCATTCTTTATATAAATTTAAGAATGGCTCGCATAATTTTTACATGAGGGTAGTGGTATGACCACCACTTAATAAACCAATTTGGTATATTTTCTGCAAAATCTTTGCACATACCTTTACAAACCAAGTATGTTTGTGTTTGTCATTGTTATAATATAGTCTACATCAAATGCTCGGATATAATCCCAATAAATATAATTCATCCTAGTATTATTAATACCTATCTGTCTTTCTTTCATAGTTGACATACCCCAGTATTCAACAGATATAATCTGTTTAACAATGAATTTAGAAAAGTTATAACTTTTTGTGGGGATTATTACTCTTTGAAGTCTTTGAAACTCTACACTTCCTGTGCGCATCAATATTTCTTCATAATAAGATCGAGTCTTATATGACTCTCCTGGAAAATATAACCCATTAACAAGGTACCTTTGAAATATTTTCCAAGGTTCATCTTTTCTCTGCAAATCTGAGTTTTCTAAGAGAAATATCATTTCTCTTTTTTGCAATTTTTCATAGGACTTAATATCATCAGAATCCTCTTTTATGATTGAAACAAAAGTATCCTTTTACTTTTTTCCTTCCAGATAGGCCTGCATATGAGCATATAATGAACTATCTTTTGGAATATCTTCCAAACTAACCAATTGCTGTGAACTGGATGAAGATTCCTCTTGAGACGAGGTTCTTTTACAGTTTTTCTTCCCATTGGTATAACCTGGGAATTTGAATCGGATCTGTATGACGATCCTTGCGATGATCTAGTTCCATAGGAACCATAGTTGCCTCTACTAGGGGCTGTTCTTCCCCTTCCTCTTCCTATAATGTGAACCCAGGGTGGATCCATCCTGCAAACATAACATTCTTTTGTTATCATTCGGACAAATAATCTGTCAGATAATTATCATCTGAATAATATGCAATCTGAATATGAGAGAAATCTTCACTTAATATATGGTTAACAATTTTGTTAATAATAATATTTTTCATATATCTAGGCAAAGAAATAAGAACTCTCAATATTGCAACGAGAGTTTCATCATCAAGAAAAGTTCTAAAGAACATGATTTATTGAATATATTTCCTGGATAAGAAATCAGGTAATGAGTTATCAATTCCCTTTTTATACTGAATATCGAAATCAAAAGGGGCTAATTGTGCTTGCCACCTGGCGAATATTAATTTTGAAGCATCGTGCTTAAAATCTTTATCAAACATAAATTTAAGCGATTGGCGTCTTTTATCAAAAACTTTTGGTTATATAAATCGTCCTGAAATTTGAGAACACATTTAACAATGGTTAGCATTTCATGTGCTACTGTCGCATACTTCTTCTGGGCTTCATTCCATTTCCCAAAATGAAATCTAATCAAATATTCTTTCTTATCATGAGGATTAATCTATTTAAGAATTCCTCCATATCCAATATTAGACGCATCCGTCCCAATAATTTTTTGCCAAGCAGGGTTGGCTAGTGCTAAGCAGGGCAGTGATTTAACTCGCCGCCTAATATCTTTTACCAGATTGGTAAGAGTCATTCCAAAGAGACTTATTATCTTTCTTTAGCCTGTCATATAATAGAACTAAATCTTGAGAAAGATGTTTATAGAATGGAGAAATATAATTCAAACTTCCCAGAAATCACTGTAGTTGGGTTCTATCTGTAATAACATCAGGGAATTTGTCAGCAAAATCAATAGCCCTTTGAATAGGAGTAATTTTACCTTGACAAATTTGATGTCCTAGAAATCGAACATCCGTTTGAAATAAACTCATTTTTGGTTTAGAAATAACTAAGCCATTTTGTATTACAACCCTTTTAAAAATATCAAGATGCTTGATATGAAGTTCAAACGTTTTAGAAAATACTAAAATGTCGTCAATATAGACAATGATAAATTCCATATAAGGGTTGAAAATATCATTCATGATTTTCTGAAATTCAAAAGGGGCGTTTTTCAAACCAAAAGGCATTACATTCCATTCGTATTGTCCAAATGGGATATTAAAAGCGATTACATAAGAATGTTCTTTAAAAATCTGAATTTGCCAATATCCTGATTTTAAATCAAATTTTGAAAATATATTAGCATCGTATAATCTTGATAATAAATCCCTTTGTTAGGAATAGGATACATGATCCACTTTAAGTGTTTATTTAAGGGTTTATAATTAATCACCAATCTCGGAACACCTCGTTCCCTTTCAGCCGCGTTATTAACATAGAAAGCTGTGCAAGACCAAGGAGACTTGGAAGGTTTTATCAAACTCTTTTGTAATAGATTATCAATCTCAGTTTTGCAGAAATCTACTAATTCCGCATTCATTTGGCAGGGTCGAGACTTAGTAGGGATATTATCCTCTATAAATCCTTCTTCATATGGAAGAGTCATAATATGCTTTTTGCGATCCCAAAAAGCCCTAGGATGATCTGCACAAATATCCACAGCCATCTGCTCAGAAATCAATTTGATTTTTTCCCTTACCTTAGCAGATTTCATTGAATCTTCAATGTTCATACTGAATAATTCCAATTGTAATGAGTCCATATGACTCTGCTTCATTTTTATCAATGCATTAATATCTCTAGTTACCGGATCTGTAACAAAATAATAATTTATCTCATTATCCTTGTATTTGGCTGAGAATCCTTTCGCGTCGATTCCTGTGAAAGGATATATTGCATTTATAAAAGGAGTTCCAAGTATAATTGGAGAGGTTAACTGATTCTTAACCAAAAAGAAGTGAGGAATGGAACTTTATTAGACAAATCTTCACGTTGGATAACTTATACTCTATATCTAGAGCATGACCGGAGGCAGATTTTACCAAATGAGTCGTCTTTTGAAAGTATTTAGTTGGCACTAAACCTTCCTGAATATAGCTAACATCTGCACCGCTATCTATCATTGCAATGTTAGTTATAGAAAAGCTATTATCAATCAAAATAGTACATTTAATATACCATTTATGTCTTTGTAACAATGCATCATTCCTAAAAATGAATCTTGTTTAGGATCAGAATATCAAAATTGGAGATTTTCACCTCGACTTTGCTTTCCTTTATTTTTTGAAAACCGATCTTACGGTATTATTAATCTCGATTTGAGTATACGGTGATCACAAATCAATGGCTTTGTTTGAGAATCTTAATTTCCTTTTAAATTCTCAACCTCGATTTTTAAATCATCAAAAGAGAATCTTTTTAATAAAATTATGTTTTTAGCAATACGATCTTCTACCACCTTTAAAGAGTAAGGACTTTCATAATGAAGATCATTTAAATCGATATTACATTTTCAATGATTTTTGAAGTACTAGTTTCATTTGAAACAGCCAAATTAATAATTTTTTCAAAGTTGACTATCGGTGACTTCCTTTAAAAGCTCAATCACATTATCGGAAATGTCGTGTTTAAATTAAAATCTTGGAATTGCGATTGAAGTTTGTAAATCTCATCTTATACATGATTGCAATCATACATGCGACAAGTATTACAAGCATTAGTACAATTATTATTAGTACAATTATTATCAGAATTAGAAGAATCAAATAATTCGATATTAGAACCTGTATCTGATTCATAATCTTCTTCCGAACCTGAGGTGTATAACATACCATAAATCTTCTCATAAGTGTCATTCTCAAGTTCCAAAGTTTTCAACTTATGTAACTTGCAATTGGGAGCAATATGCCCAAGTTTACCACACTTGTAGCATTTTATTCTAGAAAGTTCACGTCCCGATCTATCTTTTGTAAATCTTCTAGATTTACGATGGCTTTCTAGCCTCTCGATCTTCCTTTGATCTATGTCTTCGCTTAGATCTTTTCCTTTGCCGAAGAATCTTCTTTTGCTATAAGCGTCAAGAACCAAGTTTTAAACCGATTCCATTTTTCATCAAAAAATTCTTTCTGAATATGTTTTCTTGCCAGTGAACCTGGATAAAATCAATTTGGGGTGGAATCACTAAGAATCATTTAAATCAAACTCCATTTCAGAAGCTGAAGGAATATCCTTGTCATGGTTATCATTATTCACCTGCACTATATTGGTTTTCGGGTCGATCCTTACCTTTTCGACCACAGAGTTCCCATCAGAACCAATAGTATGTAACGAAGTAGCACGATCTTGAGCTGGACCATAAATTGGATCAATCGGAGAAATATGGTGCATTGCAGGCAAGAGTCTGCGACTAGACAAAGAATGTCTACTCATACTTACAGAAGACATGAGCCTGCTTTCATTAAAAGACTGCCTATGAGGCGCGTAGATATTATCTGAAAACTGGATACTAATCCTTCCATCGGGATTTTGAGAAATATGAGAAAAATCAGAATTAGTAACAGCATCGGTTAACTGATTTGGGGATATAACCGAATTTAGAGTCCATGACGTAGGGAAATCTATTTCTTCCCACTTAATAGGTCTTCTAGTAGTGACCTTGGACCTTGCAAAATTGGTTTCCACCAAAATAGTTTGATTAGAAATATCATATAATCTACATCTAGGATTAAGAGTAGATAATAATTTAAAATAGATTCGGTAAGATAAACAAATAAGTTAGAACAGTAGCATAGTTATAACCATGAGTTTTAACATTTAATGTTAGAGCATCGAGAATATTTGCATCAGTAAGAGATAACTGCAAATTAGGTTGTGTATTGAAATAAACTGGACCATAGGCCACCGTAGATTCTATCGAACCCATAAGAGACTGACGAAAATTTAAATTTCTAGCATCACAAAGAGCAGCTAAAAAAGTCTCTAGCAACCCTTTAAGAGTCAAAGGTTTAAAGGCAATTTGAACCATACCAATATGCAAATAATTATATTGATTTTTATAAAAAATCACATCTCGATCATTCAACAAGCGAATAGTCTGTTCAGAAGAATTTAAAGCAAGAGACTGCTACGATCCTTCCACCACGAAAGCGAAATGAAGAACTAGAAATCTGAGAAAAATTTTGAACTCAAACGAACGGCTACCCTTCTCGGAAAATTGGGAATCGAATAACCTTTCTGTTTTCTTTGAATGGATTTTGTAGGTATGTTATAGCCGTTGTTTTTGGTTTAAGTTGTCCTATATCTTATCCTCTAGAAATTTTTCCACACCCAAACAATAAAGGAGGAGGGGATATTTATAGGAGGATATTAGGGTTCACAGGTGGGAGAAGCGGGCGAATCAAAATTTGAGGCCCATTTCAAAATTCAAAAATCAAATTCTTTCACCAATTTGGACAAACATTTTTATGAGATTTTGCCAATGCGAAAAAGAAAGGGCGAGATGGACGGGGTCGATTGATTCCTTTGTCCTTGAGATGCTACGTGTCTCCATCTCGCAGCTGCAAGGACGGAAGACGCGTGCTTGCTGCTACTGTCGTCGTTACATCGCCAGCAGCTGTTGGCGTTCTGGGTTTCTCTGCTGAGTGCTGCTGCTGCTCCTGGGTTTCTATTTTGTGAAGGGAAAAGACTTTGGGCCGGGTCAAAGGGGAGTTGGGCTGCTGAAAAACGGAAAACAAAAGGGAATTGGGTCTGGGAAAAGTGGACTGTTGAAAAGTGATAGAGGAAAAGGCCCAAAATATTGGTTTTTTGAAGTTTAAGAAGTAATCCAACTGAGTTAAATCAACAAACTTGGCTAAATTCTAAATAAGATGAATTAATATCAATTAATTAATGAGCTT
This sequence comes from Solanum pinnatisectum, assembly GCA_035578085.1. Lineage (NCBI taxonomy): Eukaryota > Viridiplantae > Streptophyta > Magnoliopsida > Solanales > Solanaceae > Solanum > Solanum pinnatisectum. Next base: position 37,286,123 of record CM069087.1, read on the forward strand.
CTTAATTTTGACGAAATAGAATAATTAACTTACGTGTAAACTAATGATTTAAAATTATAACCAAAACTTAAACTAAACTAATTTTAGTAAAATACTTACTTAAATCAAAATCTTTTTGAAATGATTTTCAAAATGTTTATAAAATGTTCTAATTATATAAAACACATATTTTGCTTAAAAATGATAAAGATGACAAAATTAATTAAAAGTAACTTGAGAAATATTTTAGACTTCATAAAAATTAATTATTTCAAATCGTTTGGAATTTAAGAAGCTCGGTGATTAATCTATGTTGTGGAGGTCCAAAATTGGGTGTCAACAAGCATCCCTCATTGACTTGGATTGATGAAAGAAATCCAAGGCAAATGAAAGTGACAAATCAATTTTGACCGACCACATCTTCATCGCTTTTAGGAAAGGTATTGTACGGACTTTAGAAATTATGGCGGACCCGGAATCGGGTTTCCTTCGTATCTCGGGCTATCACGGGAATTCGGGCCACTTGTAGTTCGTCATCTGGATTTAACTCGGGATCTTGAAAGAATTCAAAGCTATCACGATATTGACTTATGAAGAGACCAACGTACTTAGGAATAAGATTTTAAGAGTGAAAGGAATACAGCGAGTTTCAACATAGATTACGCCTACATATCCTCAGCGCGAGAATCGGGCTGCTAGTGATTCGACTTGATCGGTTGAAAAGGAAATCTATTATGCAAGATAACCTTTCATTACGGAAGCGACAAAGTAAGTCGAGTTATGGCAGGCTTGCAAACTCTTAGCCATGAATGCGGTGTACTTCACACCCATAATTAAGAATGCGTGCGGACATAATATCCAGCTCTTGGAGGCATTGCTACTTGGATTGGAAAGTTGTTTCTGGTAGAGACCAAAGATTTTTGGATGCGAAATTGAAACCGACAAACCCAAGGAAAAACCCACAAGCCTTCTGATAGGGGTGTGGTTTGATTGTGGTAGAAGTCGCTCCTCTGTTCGCGTCCTAAGAGTTTGGCACTCCTCTTCGGAATATGTCCCAGTTTGCTGCTAAAAAAAAGTTCCACGTCGTCTTTGCATCATTTTTATGTAAATCCACTTTGTAGTTTGTTTTGGAGAATTCATCCTCTCGGATGCTCTCAACAAAGACTGAGATAAAATTCATTAGCATAAAATGCAATTCAAATGGGGAGATAGTGTCTTTTACCGTGTTGACACTTAATTTCACCCTCTGAACATTTGACGTCAGCTTCATCGGGTTTGACGTAAAGCAAATAAAGCTTGTGTCTCATATATGCAATATAATCTTTAATATACTCTTTCTTTGACGTCGAAGTAATAAAATAGACTGATGTAATATGTTGATAGTTCTCTTGATATTGTTCTTGCAAATAAAAATGATGCAAGCGATGTTGATTTTTCGCGATCGTGGTTTCGCTTCTTTCGATGCATGTCTTTCTCTTGCTATGCATGCCTCTTTCTCTTATGATAAATGACTTCTTTCTCTTGCATTGCATGTTTTTTTTCTTCTGCGATCATGAATCTTATCTTGCAATCGTGAATTCCTTTCTCGCGATCGTGAATATTTTCCCGTGATGCATGAATCTTCTCTTGCGATGCATGAATTCCTTCTCGCGATGCATGAATCTTTTTCAGCGATGCATGAATAGTCTCTTACGATGCATGAATTCCTTTCTCGCGATCGTGAATATTTTTCTCGCGATGTATGAATTTTCTCTTACGATGCATGAATTCCTTTCTGTAATGCATGAATCTTTTTACCGCGATGCATGAATCGTCTCTTGCAATGCATGAATTCCTTTCTCGCGATGCATGAATATTTTCAGCGATACATTAATTTTCTCTTACGATGCATGAATTTCTTTCTCGCGATGCATGAATATTTTTTCCGTGATCATGAATCTTTTCTATGATGCATTAACTCCTTTCTCGCGATACATGAATTTTCCCCGCGATGCATGAATCGTTTCTCACGATGCATGAATCTTTTTTCCGTGATGCATGAATCTTCTCTTGCAATGCATGAATTCCTTTCTTGCGATGCATGAATCTTTCTCTGATGCATGAATTTTTCTCTTGCAATACATGAATCTTTTCGCGATGCATGAATTTCCTTCCCGCGATGCATGAATTTTCTCTTGTAATGCATGAATTTCTTCTCGATGCATGAATCTTTTTCCTCGATGCATAAATCTTTCTCACTGGAATCGTGATTTCTTTCGCGATGCATGACATTTTCGAATGCATGATTTTTTCCTCTTGCTATGCATGAAGATATTGATGATGCCAGCTATACCAAGCAGATATACTACTTCACCCGAACAATGTAGGTGATCTTCTAGGTATTTTATGGTGGCGGCATTGTCTTTCGACAATATAAATAAAAATGACCCTCGAGTAGTGGTATCGTCATTTGACAATCTGATATAAATAACTCTCAAGGTAAGAATATTATCGTATCGATAATATAATGCGGATAAATATCTTCCAAGTATCTTTAATTCTTTGGAAAATAATAATATTACTTTCTTCATGGTTTCATTTGTTAGACTCTGAACATAGTAGCATGTTCATTATGGATTTCACCTTCACAGGAATTGAATAATAATATTTCTATTCCCGATTTTTGAATGTAAAGCATAAAATATTTCTGCATCCACAGAGAAATTGTTAGTTTTGGGGAGATCCTGCGCCCCTTCAACTTCTCCATATTAATTGGATAGAGGAATATGCTGATTTTGAGAGTAAACTTATAGACCTACTGACCGTAGAAAAATTGTTAGTTTAAAGTGAAGCGATGCGTGTCGATCTCTTGGTTTTGCTCAGTGTTTGACTATCTTGGTTGAATTCTTTGATCTCCGTTTGCGTGATAGATAGGACAAAACATTTTTATTCAAAATGATTAGAAAAGGAAAGATAATTTTTAAGAGAACTAGATTTTCAAAAGGTATATTTGGAAAAGTCAACACTTGAGTGTCATATCACGATAAACAATGAATGCCTTTGAGGTTGATGCCTCGAGATCTATCGATTACTTATGGAAAGTATTCAAAGTTGTTCTAAGCGCCGATGAACCTTCTAGAAAACTTTTTAGGTCATCATAAAAATTTCATCCCCAATTAACTATCTTGATGTATATTTAATTGTTGGTGAGCAAATCGCGGAATTTTGAGATCTTCTCAAAATCATGTCTGATGCGAATCTCAAGGTAACCGTCTTGATTTTATTAGAGATATATTCTTCTTGAGAATTTTGAGTCCCTCTCAAAAATTACATCTAGTTCTATTGTAAGAAAATAGAAATCTTACGAAAAATATGATCATTTGTTGTGGCGCCTCGTATCTCATTCTTGAGAATTCAAGTTGAGCAATAGTTCAAATACAAGAAAATATAAAAGGGAATAAAGGGGTGACTAAAGTGACATAACTTGCCTCGTATCTCATTCTTGAGAATTCGAGTCGGCGTAGTTCATTACAATAGGATAAAATTCTAAACAAAGTGATTACAAGTAAATAGGCGATTACTGAAATGATAGAAACCTAGTGAAACCTCATACATAATATCTCTTGACATTTGAGTTGATCGGTTTGATCATTCAGTGTCATCTATCTCAACGAGACGAAACACCTCGGATAACACTTTACGAACCGTATAGGGTCACTTGCCGATTTGGTGCAAATTTCCGCTTTGTATTAAATCACGATGAGAAAATCGTTTGAGAACCAAGCGACCAACCTCGAACGATTCAGCTCTTGCTTTCTTGTGAAAAGCATGAATCATTCTCTGTCTATACAATTGACCATGACAAGCAGCAACCATTCTCTTTTCATCAATCAAGGTTAGCTGGTCAATCCGGCTTGCCGAATCCAATCGGCATCGTTCGACTCGGCCTCTTGGGCGATTCTCAGCGAAGGTATTTCAACCTGCGGTATAAGCGCTTCGTTCCATATACTAACAGAAGTATGGGTAGCTCGATTGATGTTCGGCGATCGTCCGGTAACCAACAAAGCATATGGCGACATCTGCGTACCAACCTCTGCGATTATCAATCATTTTCCTTAAAATCTTCTTTATGTTTTTGTTAGCGACTTTTCTGACTCCATTCATTTAGGGGCGATAGGCGGTCGAATTTGGTGGTGATCTTAAATTGTTCACATATTTCTCGTCAAGTATTTATTTAGATTAAGCTCGTTATCGATAATGATGGATTACGGTACTCGAGCCATATCAAATTGTTGCGAACAAAATCGCTGACATGCGATCACACCCGACTTATACTGCTGTTTCCACCCACTTGGTGAAGTTCAATAGCAACCAAAATGAATGCGTATCCGTTGGAGGCGGGCTCTATTGGACCAATGACATCCATGCCCGAAGCTGAGCGACCAATGCGAACTCATAGCATTGAGTTCGTGAGCACTCGGATCAGTCACCGTGAACTTGACATTTTATGACATTTTGCATAAACTTGCAGTCATGCTCATAGTCATCCAAAAATAACCGGCTGAAGGATTTTTCGCCAAAGTGAGCCCGTTCATGTGAGTACCACAAACCCCGCATGTATGCGTTACAGAAGCTGCGGCCGTTAACATCAATAGCGTCCGAGAAGACCTAAATCGAGTCCTCGCATAAAGGATTTCCCCATTTACAAAGAAATTGAGGCCATCGGCATGTCGATTTCTTACAGTTGAATGTCGCGTTTTAGGATAAGTCCCGATCTCTAAATAATTCTTGATGTCAGAAATGCCAAGAAACCATCGGTTATGTGACATGCGAACGATGGGCGCTCTTTTACCTCTATATCGAGGATCGATATAACGTATCTAGGTGTTTAATCGTGAGGCAATGATGGCAAGAGCATCGGTCAACTCGTTACGTGTCACGAGATTATATGCGAACTTCGATCTTGCGGAACCTTTTACACGACTTACGTATGTATTGCGTATGGTGTGATCTTTGGGTTCTTTCGACCCGTTTTCCTTGAACACGGTGAATCAACCATTTGAATCTCCAATAACCAACAACTTATGAATGTTCATATCAATTTGCCATCTTGGACCGAGGATCTGAGCCGTATTCGGCCGTATTATTGTCGCGATTAAATCGAGTTTGCGTGATAGGATAATCTTGTCAGTTTACGACCTTGTCTGACTCAGATACCTTTC
>CM069087.1:37291402-37311402 GCA_035578085.1 Solanum pinnatisectum
AGATCGGGTATTTTATTTTTGTATTATTTAAATCTTGACTGAGGTTGGTATTTTTATTTTTGTATTTTTGAAATTAATCGCCATTCGATGACGATTTATTTAAATAAAATATTAGTTTATTAATTTTTTGGAAGTCACTATATAAATATTTTAATGAAAATTAATATAATTACATACTATTTAATTTTACCGACGGAAGTCCATATTATAATTTTTTATTTTTTATTTTACACAAAACCATCCTCCGAAAGACGATTTAAATAAAATTAATTCAAAATATTTCTCAATTTGTTTTTAATATTTAATTGAGAAAAATAAAATATTTTTATTTATTTATTTAATACCAAATTACACCGAATTTTGTCTTCAACCAAGCCTTTCCGCTCCAAAATCTATAAAGATCACTTTGAAAAGTAAGTCTGATGGGCAATATGGGTGGGTCAGTGAGAGAGAGGACCGAGAGTGGAGTGAGAGATGCCTTAGGGTTTTGATACTATATCATTCTTTTTAAGAGAAGTGTTTAATTTACCGATCACTTGATGCTGATATTATTTAAATAAAATAATAATTTAAATATACCGACCTCTTAAGGTTGGTATTTATTAATTTATTTTAATATAAACTCATCTCTTGAGGTTGATTTTATTAATTAAAATTATGTTTATAAATTAAAATTTTATATATATATATATATATATATATATATATATATATATATATATATATATATATATATATATATATTTAATTTAACTACACATCAACGAAGTTTAATTTAATAAATTTAATTTTATTGATCAAGTTAATTTTATAAATTTAAATTATATACTTCCTAATTATATAAATTTAATTTTATCGATCAACAAATTAAAGTTTATCAATATCAAATTTAATATATAAATCTCCTTGAATTGATCATCGGTATTTCTTAATTGATAATGTATTTCATATCTCGAGCCACTAATATATATATATATATATATATATATATATATATATATATATATAAGACTTGATTTGTTAAACTACTCATTGTATATATAATTAATCAACGATTTCATAATTCGATGAATTATCCTTTACATGTCATCATTGCCTACGATATTATCACAACACTTGACATCCATTCAAGATCGAACGATATAATAATATTATCTCGCATTTCATACTCAAATAGATTATATTATATGTTAATTAGCTATTCACCTGTACATCATGACATGATATATTAAGTTCATCATTTGACAACAGACTGATAGAATTTGTACATTACTCTACAAATATAAGTATAATTATCTCTTAATTCATATCAACGTAGTTTCATACTCTAAATATGGATTATAGATATTTTTTATTTATTCCACGAATTTTAACTTTTTATTTATAAAAGTATACAAAATTGTTACACTCTTTTAAACAATTAATTGTATGTGTTGAATGAAAATTTAGTATTATGCTAGCAAAATTATGATTTATAGGAACAGTTTTATCAAACCGACTCCTGATGTCGCTTTTATTAAAAGTAATTAGATGAAATAAAAATACCCACTTCATGAGGTCGGTATTTTATATTAATTTATTTTAACTTATATAAAACCACTATCCGAAAGACGCATTTATTTAATGAAAATTAATTTAATTACATACTATTTAATTTTACCAACTTTCGGAAGTCGGTATTATAATATATTTTTTTGTTTTTTATTTTACGCAAAACCGTCCTCCGAAAGATGATATAATTAAATCAATATATTTAATTGAGAAAAAATAAAATATAGTTATTTATTTATTTTATTTAATAATTTCCACATCAAGAGGTCGATTTTATTGTATTGAAAATACCACCTCCAGGTCGGTATTTTGATTTTTGTATTTTTAAAATTCGACCTCGGAGGTCGGTAATTTTATTTTTGTATTTTAAATTCACCTCCGTGAGGTCCTAATTTTATTTTTGTATTTTTAAATTCGACTGAGGTCGGTATTTTTATTTTTGTATTATTTAAATTCGACCGAGGTCGGTATTTTTATTTTTGTATTTTTGAAATTCTGACTCGAGGTCGGTATTTTTATTTTTGTATTATTTAAATTCGACCGAGGTCGGTATTTTTTTGTATTTTGAAATTAATCGTCATTCGATGACGATTTATTTAAAGAAAATATTAATTTATTAATTTTTTTGGAAGTCACTATATAAATATTTTAATGAAAATTAATATAATTACATACTATTTAATTTTACCGACTTCCGGAAGTCCATATTATAATTTTTTTATTTTTTTATTTTACACAAAACCATCATCCGAAAGATGGTTTAAATAAAATTAATTCAAAATATTTCAATTTTGTTTTTCATATTTAATTGAGAAAAAATAAAATATTTTTATTTATTTATTTAATACCGAATTACACCGAATTTTGCCTTCAACCAAGCATTTCCATTTTGAAATCGAGAAAGATTACTTTGAAAAGTAAGCCCGATGGGCAAGATGGGGGTGGTCAAAGAGAGAGAGGATCGAGAGTGGAGGAGAGATGCCTTAGGGTTTTGATACTATATCATTCTTTTTTAAGAGAAGTATTTAATTACCGACTAATGGGATGTTGATATTATTTAAATAAAATAATAATTTAAATATACCGATCTCTTAAGGTCGGTATTTATTAATTTATTTTAATATAAACTCATCTCTTGAGGTTGATTTTATTAATTAAAATTACATTTATAAATTAAAATTATATATATATATATATATATATATAAATTTATATATATACTCTCCTAATTATATAAATTCAACAGAAGTTTAATTTAATAAATTTAATTTTATTGATCAAGTTAATATAATAAATTTAAATTATATACCTACTCATTATATAAATTTAATTTTATCGATCAACAAATTAAAGATTATCAATATCAAATTTAATATATAAATATCCTTGAATTGATCATCTGTATTTCTTTAATTGATAGTGTATTTCATATCTGAAACTAATATATATATATATATATATATATATATATATATATATATATATATATATATATATATATATATATATAAGACTTGATTTGTTAAACTACTCAGTGAGTATATATAATTAATCAACGTATTTCATAATTCGATGAATTATCCTTTACATGTCATCATTGTCACGATATTATCACAACACTTGACATCCATTCAAGATCGAACGTATATAATAATATTATCTCGCATTTCATACTCAAATAGATTATATTATATGTTAATTAGCATTTATAGGAACAGCTTAACAAACCGACTCGATATCGCGCTTATTAAAAGTAATTAGATGAAAAATACCGACTTCGAGGTCGGTATTTATATTAATTTATTTTTTAACTTATATAAAACTGTCATCCGGAAGATGATTTATTTATTGAAAATTAATTTAATTACATACTATTTAATTTTACCAACTTTCGGTAGTCGGTATTATAGTATATTTTTTTATTTTTTATTTTACGCAAAATGGTCCTCCGAAAGATGATAAAATTAAATCAATATATTTAATTGAGAAAAAAAAATATAGTTATTTATTTATTTTATTTAATACCGACATCAAGAGGTCGGTTTTTATTGTATTGAAATATACCACCTCCTGAGGTCGGTATTTTGATTTTTGTATTTTTAAAATTCGACTCTGAGGTCGGTATTTTATTTTGTATTTTTAAATTCACCTTCGGAGGTCGGTAATTTTATTTGTGTATTTTTGACATTCTGACCTCAGGAGGTCGGTAATTTTATTTTTGTCTCTTTTAAATTTCGACCTCCGGAGGTCGGTATTTTGATTTTTGTATTTTTAAATTCACTGAGGTCGGTATTTTTATTTTTGTATTTTTAAATTCACCTTGGAGGTCGGTATTTTTATTTTTGTATTTTTGAAATTCTGACCTCGGGAGGTCGGTAATTTTATTTTTGTATTTTTTAAATTCCGACCTCCGGAGGTCGGTATTTTTATTTTTAATTATTAAAATTCTGACCTCCGGAGGTCGGTATTTTTTTTTTTTGTATTTTTTAAATACTGACCTCCTGATTTCGGTATTTTTATTTTTCTATTATTTAAATTTCAACCTCGAGGTCGGTATTTTTATTTTTGTATTATTTAAATTTTGACCTCCAGAGGTCGGTATTTTTATTTTTGTATTATTTAAATTTCATTCTCCGGAGGTCGGTATTTTTATTTTTGTATTTTTGAAATTGATCTCGAGGTCGGTAATTTTATTTTTGTATTTGTTAAATTCGACCTCGGAGGTCGGTATTTTTATTTTTGTATTATTTAAATTCTGACTCCGAGGTCGGTAATTTTATTTTTGTATTTTTAAATTCACTTCCTGAGGTCGGTAATTTTATTTTTGTATTTTTAAATCTGATCTGAGGTCGATATTTTTATTTTTATATTATTTAAATTCCGACCTCTGAGGTCGGTATTTTTATTTTTGTATTTTTGAAATTGACTCCGAGATCGGTAATTTTATGTTTTGTATCTTTAAATTCCGACCTCCGAGGTCGGAATTTTTATTTTTGTATTTTTAAATTGACTTCTGAGGTCGGTAATTATATTTTTGTATTTTTAAATTTTGACCTCCGATGTCTGTATTTTATTTTCCGCTTTATTTTGCATAAACTATTGTGTAATAAACTAACCGACCTCCTAATGTCGCTAAGTATTTGATGAAATAAAAATACCGACCACATGAGGTCGGTATTTTATATTAATTTAATTTATATAAACCGTCATCCAAAAGATGATTTATTTACGCAAAACCGTCCTCCGGAAGTTAATAAAATTAAATCAAAATATTTCTTAATTTTGTTTTTTATATTTAATTGAGAAAAAAAATAAAATATTGTTATTTATTTATTTTATTAATACCGACATCAAGATGTCGGTTTTATTGTAATTCATTTTTCAGGAAAAATTCCACCTCAGGTCGGAATTTTGTTTTCCCGCTTTATTTTGATAAAACCGACTACTTGTAGTCGGTTTCCTAAAGTTTTTTAATTTCTTATTCTTTTTAAGAATACCGATCTGATGTCGAAATTACCACTCCATTTGAGGTCGGTAATTTTTAGGTCAGTATTCACTGATTTTTTAGTAGTGAAACTTGAAATGAGGAAAAAATTATGGTATTGAAAAGAGGAATCATAAACCTCCAATTTGATAGGTCATGAGCCATCTAATTCATTATGTGCTGAGATATATGATTGTTTGAAGTTGACGTAAGTAGAATGTAATGTCAAAACTTAATCGGTAAGGAAGTTTTCAACTCAATTTTGTGCTAGAGTATTCTTGTGACCTTAATTCATATCCAAATACATTCTCATACTAAAGAAATGACCTTAACATCTAAGAAAAATTTGAGAATCACGCGATACAACTTTACACACAAATAAATAATGGTTTAGGCCTTAACTTACAAATTTTTAGGATGTTGCAATACTTGGCATACTAGAAATTGAAAAAAGTTCAAAGGCAAGTGTGTACATACAGAAGAGGCATGAACACGTATTAAAAGGACATCATTGAGATATTACACTTACTTAACATTTGAAAGAAAGCATAGATTTAAGGCATTTTCTTCAACATTTACTATGTAATTAGTTTTTGTGTTTGAGGAGATCTAGCTTATGTTATCAGAAATAGGTGCTCTTTATTTGTAATTGTTCTTCGGTGGTAATGTTAATATTTTACGGTTGTTACCAAAAGAAATTAAATACATTAAAACACATGGTAAGCAATGGTTGATGCAAGATTCATATTTTCTTTTTGTTAGTTTGGGGTTGGTTAAAAAATGGGTATGTATATCATTTTAAATTGTTATGGGTAAAGGATGTAAGTAAATATTTATTTCAAATGAATTGATTTTTAAAATGTATTTACAAAGCCAAAATAATTAGTGTATTGTCACGACCCAAGGATACCCCCTAGATGTAACATGACGTACAATATCCCGAGAGGTTCCATACAAGCCACTTAGCATTCATAACATAAGAAATAGAACATAAGAGATAACACAACATTTTACGCCCAATAGTTTTTATAAAATAAAGCGGAAGTCTAAAACACTTGTCTCATTATCCATCTAGTACAATAGAATGAAATTGGGCCTATCCCATACATCATGTGCAAAAGTGAAAATACAATAAAGGAACTAAACAATAAAAGTCCGTCCTCGAAGCATGAGGGCTCACCAAACTCGAGAATCTCAAAATCAACCACTAGCCACGAAACTGAGGACCCTAATTGTTTGACCCTACATTTGGGGAAATGTAGGCAAGAGTATGCGTTAGTACAAAACAATGTACCAAGTATGGTAGCTATTCATAAAACATTTAAATCATGCTAAAATGGGACATTTCATGCCATGCAATTGACCAAGCTAAAACATGATATAAGATGGTAAGAAAACACAAGTCATAAAATCATGGTCAATGCAACCTAACATCTTTAAAATCTTTGAACTCATATGAGATACTTCTTGAAGTAACCTTAGTTCCTTATTAATGTGGGAATTAGCCTTAACCCATATAGAGACCATGTGCGCTATAGATGATCCCCAATGTCTCCCACACCGAAAATGGGTGTCCTACTTGCCAAGGTAAGGACCATGAATTCTAGCTTAAGTGGATCCACTAGCTAATGTCTATTTAGACAATCATCCTATGGGGGCACATAGGTAAGGGATAAGGATATTCCTACTAGAAATCCGACCTTTACTAACGGGAGAGCCTCCATCTCAATATCCTCTTGGTGCTAAGCATAAATCTCATGGAATAGTTATTTCTTATTTATTCTTATTATCCATGGAATGGCACACCATCTTGCCAATCCAAGCTTAGTCATCATCCATGGAAAGGTACAATTAAGTATCCAATCCAAGCTAGGTTTCATTAGATAGCTCTTTATCTTTGATTCAATTAGGTAAGAAAACCTTTCAACTTAGAATCCTTACTTATGTTAGAAAACTTTTCACAATTATGCTTTCATGTGATTATGAGAAAATCCTTTCAATAACACATCATTAACATCATCATTGATACTTTATTCTCAAAGCATCCTTAAAATTTTTCATAATTCTCATAAGAACATGCATAACCCCATAAATCGCCTTTCAAGGTTCAAAACCCACTTCCAATCATCAACATTTAGAAAACAAGGGTTAGATATGGATTTCATCATAAATTCATGTAAATCTATCAATACATGCTTGATTTCATAAAACACCTCCTTCATAATCAAAATCCCACATCATATGATCATAACTTGGAAAACAAGGGGATTACATGGGTTCATGGGGAAGTCATCATAAAATCATAGTATTTCATCAATTCATGCATAAGATCGATCATAATTCAATCATTTAAATAAAAAAACCAAGAGAACCCATGGCAATTCAAGAAAACCCTAACTCAATTGGGGATTTCTAACTTTGAAAATTTGAGAATTTGGGATCTCCATGAATGGAAGGAATCCATGGATGAAAACTATCATACCTTGAATCCAATTGCTAATCTTCAATGGAGGAATTGAGACTTGACTTGAAACCCTAGGTTGAATCCTTCTTCTTCTTCAAGTTCCACAGAGAGAAATATTTTGGAGGAAGTTCTTCTTTTTGGTGAATTGAGAGAATGATTTCTATTGGGAAATTTGGGAGTAAAAACACTTATATAGAGGTCTTAGACATAGGCAAAGCGACATAGTATTAGGCTAGATTAATTAGAAAAAGACCCAATCGCTCTTAAAAATAATCACCTACTATTCAAGTACCATTGACAATGCATCGCGGTCAAGACGATTTAGCCGCCCCGCATGACCGCCATTCGTGGTCAGAGCTTGATTCGGGGAATGGACCACGAGCCTCGACCATAGACCGTAATCCTATTAACCATCCGGTGGTTTAAGCCTTAGGTCAAACCACCTTGAACCGCTTTGGGATGCCATACACGGACCACACCTACGATCCATGGTCCAATCCAGGGTCATGGATGGTCCTCGTGGGTTGGCACCTGCAACTTCTAAAAATAGCTATCTTACTCTATTTCGGATCCGGGGTGTTATATGTATTGAAGAAGAATCATTTTACTTGGAGAAGTGGTATTTGAAAGAATAGTGCTAGCACAATTGAAAACAAATGGCTTCTTACAAGAAGCTTTGTTATCCAAGTGTCCATCCACATGTCTTCTTTTGATATGTTTCCTCTTTCTATAGATAGCTTTCAATTCCTTCTTTCAAAGTAAGATTAAGCACATCAAATTCTCTCCCTTTACTCTTCCACTTCCTCCGCCTCTCAAATTCTCTCTTTTATCTTTCTGCTTTAAGTTAATTAATTATTTTGGCTTTGTTATTCTATTTCTTCACTAATAAGCTGCCGATGTTAATTAATTTACTGATTTATGTATCCTCTATTAAAATAGGAAAGAGTTATTTAATTATGAGAAAACATTCATACTGCTAAAATAGTGTCCCACCCCGAGCTAGACCCTAGACGTGGCCGACACTCGAGAACCATTCTTGGCCCCAAGCGAACCCTTGGTCTGGCTCAAATCTCAGCAGAAAGGCTTCCTCAATAATAGAAATCTCAAAACAAGCTCAACTCATAATATATCATAAAATAAAATAGTTTACTCAGTACTCAAATGAACATAAGTGTTCAACTCACAGTCTTTAAAATATCTACAAGGGAATGAGAAAAGACTCTTCAACTACTACTGTCTATCTATGAAGCCTCTAAATGATGGAGATGAAAGTCGGAAAATACCCACAACATCCTATCAAAATTGAATAGTAAATGGAATCCTTCGTATAAAAGAATCTCACCATAGCTAACTCGAATCGCAAGTGGTATCAATGAAACGCCTGCTGATGACCTTAGTTATTCAGATTCAGATCATGAAATGACGCAGCCACATGACATCAGTACATTAAATGTACGAGTATGTAAGGGCAACACTGAACATAACATAAAAGCTTGAACTTGGAAAGAATAAAACACACTCACCTCATCTCCACTCAACTCAACCTCAACGCATGTATACTTAACTAAACACAATATAGAAACAATAATAAATATGCAATTTATATAAAGCGTTTAAAACAATAGATAACAACTCAATGTATTTAAAAATACAATAATAACTCTTATTTGGGAGATTTTCTAACCGACAACCATCACTATGAGTTATGTGATGATACATCATCTCGCCCACACTGTCATAACTGTCTTATACTTTGACGAAGTATAAGACATCCTCAACTAAGTGGATCCACTAAGCTATGCTTAAAAGCAATAAGGAATCATCTAAAAAGTATGACCCTTTCTACCCACGTTGGCTACATGGTTTATGAAAACTTTGAGTTGTTTGAACATGTCCCCATATCGGTGCTCAATACTACTCCTAATAATATAATCAGCTCGTATGTTTAAAAACATTTCCTCATGCTCAAACTTTGAGATTATTACTCAAAATATTCTCTTAAAAGAGATAGTACTCAAGAACTCTCATGAACACTTTTGGAAATCGATGTTTCTCTTATTTAAATGTAAAATCATTTACTCTTGGGAATACTTAGTTCCCATATATTCATTTTAAAAAATGAAACTCAACTCTCCTCATCCTCATACTCAAGTACTCAAGTCTTAAAACAAATTTTAAAAGGTTTGCAAAAGACTCGAAAAAACTTCCTCGAACTTTACTCGATCAGATCTTGAATTTGAATTATAAATTCAAGAGTTATGACTTGAATATGCATGATCTCTCAAGTATTAATGAAGATTTTAGATGTGGATATCAAGTATGAAACGTAGGTACGATTCGAGGGAACTCACACGGAAAGAAGGTCGGAAGGGTAGGGGACCTGGAGACCTTGATGCACTGAGTGGCGCGAGGCGCCAACCCTAAAACTACAGACAAGTGTTTGGGGCGCAATGAGTGGCCCACTACGCCAGGCCCCAAACTACTGGGCAATAGTTTTGGCGCAGTGGTGGCACGCCGCCCAACCCTTATGCCTAGATTTTTGACGAAAATCTCTTCTCAAACTCAAGCCCCAACTCATCTAGATTCGAATGAATTCCTTCAAAATCCTTTGGAAACATAATCCCAACAAAATCACAACAAAATCTACACCAAAACCCACCAAGAAGAACACTCATTTGCAACTCTCACCTCAAGAACTCAACAAGAACTAAATTATCAAATAATGGAGCACAAAACCTCAAGAACTCAAATCATTCAACCTCAAAAACGAAATTATGGATAAAATCACATGATTGGCATGTGGGTGAATGAACCCAACACTACGAGAACTAACATACCTCAAAATAATCAAATTCTTGACGAAAATCCTCGAAGCTTCGCAAGAATATTGATCGTTCTTCCTTTTCTCCTCTTTTTTCTTCTTGAACTTCTCTCTAAAATCCTAAGTGTATTTTAGAATTGTGTAAACTGATCTAAGTCAATTTTGACCCATAAAATATTACTAAAAATGTTTAAAGCTGATGGGAGTAAGGAAAAGACCAAAATACCCTCATTAATTCGGATAAATTTCCTTAACTAGACAGCCGATTTCAAACTGACATATCTCCTCATCCGAACTCAAAATTTAGCAAACTCGTGGATCCGAAAAGAGGATTCAAAGATTCATTTTATATCTTATGGACCACCTAACACATCTCATCAAAGTTATGGCCGTTTGAAGTTGACACAAAACTCACAACTTAAGCATGCCATGCAAAATTCTCAATTTGGATCTTTTCAATTTAGTTCTTTCTAAAATTAGCTCTTTCTAATATCGAGGTGTTACAAATAGTTTCTTTGGACTGTGCTGAGCACGACTTAAATTGGAAAGAGCCTAATACTTAAATATCATTGTAGTAATATTTATTTAATTTTTAATTTACTATTCGCTAAATAATAATTTATATTATTATTGTGTTATTTTCATTGTTCCCAACAATCTAAGAAACTATAACAAATAATATATATCTTGAAACTAT
Source organism: Solanum pinnatisectum (assembly GCA_035578085.1). Lineage (NCBI taxonomy): Eukaryota > Viridiplantae > Streptophyta > Magnoliopsida > Solanales > Solanaceae > Solanum > Solanum pinnatisectum. Next base: position 37,302,420 of record CM069087.1, read on the forward strand.
TGATGATATTGATGTTGGTGCTACCTCACATTACTATTAAAGTCATTCCGCCAAGACTTATGGTAAAGAAAAATACAGGTATGTAAATAGACATGGTTACAAGTCCAATGCTAATTATAAAACCTTCATGAAAAATACACCTCAATGCAAAAGAATATTAGAAAGAACATCCCTGCTATGCTAAAAATAAATTTTGCTAAAGCGGATGATATGATTTTTATGTCATTTCAGAAATAATATTGAGGTCAATGTGAGAAACTGGGTGATAAACTCTGGTGCTACAAGACACATTTGTATAAACAAAACTGATTTTGCGTCATACACCAAAGTTGAGAAAGAAGAAGAAATTATTTATTTTGGTGACTCAAGGACAACTAAAGTTCTTCAAAAATGAAAAATTCTTCCGAAACTCACATTTGGTAAAACTTTGGCATTGAGTGATGTATTGCATGTTTCTGATATCTGAATCAATTTGATTTCTGTGGGATTATTAAGAAAAGGTGTAATAAAGGTTTCTTTTGAAGATGATGAGGTTATATTGACTAAAAATATATTTTTGTGGGAAATTTATTTTCTAACCATGATTTATTAGTGCTTAATCTTTGTGATAATTTCAGTGAAAATATGCCGGCTTCTGCTTATATGATTGAACCTATTTCTTTATGGCATGCTAGATTAGGATATGTTAATGTCTCATACATAAAAAATAACCGATCTCTTGGTTTAATATCTGATTTAGATTTAAATAAACTTGATAAATGTGAAATGTGTACATAACTAAAATTACTAAAAACATATTTTTAGTAAATAGAGAAACCGAATTATTATATTTGATCCACACGATTTGGGTGATTTGAAATAGACTATGATTAGAGGTGGTAAAAGATATTATGTGACCTTTTATTGATGATTTTTTCAGATTTACTAAATTGTATTTGCTTAGAAATAAAGATAATGCACTTATTGCTTATAAGACTGAAATTGAAAATCTAACTTAGTAGAAAATCAAAAGAATTCTATCTCGATAGACGAGTAGAATATGTATTCTCAAATGTTTTATGTGAAAAGAAGGAATTATTCGTGAAGTAACCCTTCCTTATTTCTCCGAATCTAATGGAGTAGCTGCAAGGAAAAATAGAACTTTAAAAGAAATGATGAATTCCATGCTAATTAGTTCTAATGCTCATGATACTTTGTGGGTGAAGCTATATTATCCGCATGTCACTTACAAAATGAAATTCTCATAAAAGAACTGTAAAACTCCTTATGAATTGTGGAAAGGGTATATACCTTATTTTAAATATTTAAAAGTATGGGGTGTCTTACAAAGTTCTTTTGCTCGAACCTAAAAAGAGAACAATAAGTTATAAAATTGCCGATTGCATGCTTATTGGATATGTTGAACACAATACTGTATATAGATTTCTAGTTTTGAAAAGTAATGTGCTTGATTGTAATACTATTATTGAGACAAAGAATGCTGAATTGTTTGATATATTTTTCCACTATGTGATAAAAAATTTCATTCACCAGTTGAAAAAAATACTGAGAATACCTCTAATATTGAGGAACTGCGAAGGAGAAAAAGGTCTAGAAAAGAATATTTTTCTTATGAAAATAATTTTCAAACTTTTCTTGTTGACAATGATCCATTAAATTATTTTGAAGCTATATCTTCTTCTGATGCTAAATTTTGGAAAGATGCAATGAAAATTGAAATTGATTCAATTATGAAAAATAATACATGAATTTTGACTGATTTACCTCCTGGTGCAAAACCTATTAGTTGTGAATGAATTTTCAAAAAGAAACTTAATCTTGATGCTATAGATAAATATAAAGCTTGGTTAGTGGCTAAAGGATTTTCTCAAAAACAAAATATTGACTATTTTGATACATTTGCACCAGTAACTAGAATTTCTTTCATTCGAATGTTAATTGCCTTAGCTTCAATTCACAAGCCTTTTATTCATCAAATGGATGTAAAAATAACCTTCTTAAATGGTGACTTAGAAGAAGAGATTTATATGGTTTAACCTGAAGGATGTTATTCCTGGACAAGAAAAAATTATATATTAATTAAATCTATCTATGACCTTAAATAAGCTCCTAAACAAAGGGCATGAAATATTAGATCAAGTCTTATCGAGAGACAACTATGTATCTGTTGAAGTGGATAAATGTGTTTATACTAAAAGAGTAGACAATGATAATGTGATAATATGCTTATTTGTTGATGACATGCTTATATTTGGTACATGTTTGAATATTGTGAAAAGTACCAAATTATTTTTGTCTACTAATTTTGATATGAAAGATCTGACTGGGGTAAATATGATATTGAGAGTTAAAGTTATAAGGAGTGAAAATGGTATAATGTTGTCGCAAGAACATTATGTGGAAAGACATCTCAAAAAGGTTGAATGTTTTGAGGTGACACCCTGTAGTCACTCCCTATGATGCTAACTCTCAATTGAATAAGAATAATGGTGACCTAGCTGTTCAGTCTAAATATGCTCAAATTATTGAATGTGTAACATCTAGCAATTTGAAATAACTAGGAAGAAGATAATAATTGGAAATAGTCATTTTTGGAAAGAATGAAAATCTGGATATTTTGTTAAGTTAGAAAGTTGAGTTTTGGCCAACTTCAAACGGCCATAACTTCTTTGAATGATCTTTCCAACGCCACTGAGTTTGCGCGATTTCGAGTTAGTATGAGTGAGTTATGCCGTTTGGAAGTTGGGTTGTTGGAATAAGAAAAGTCCAATTCGGATTTTGAAAGGGTAGTTTGGTCTTCCTTGCCCAATTATTTTATTTAGTTTTTGGTAATTAAGTTAGGGTATAATCAGAATTAGATCAGTTTGCGCTTTTACAAAAATATGCTAGTCTTGGAGAAAAGAGAAAAAGATGAGAAAGGAGAAGAGAAGCAAGATTCACAAGATCGCCGAGTTTAGCTTGTGGATTTTGTCAGGGTAATCCTACAAGGTATGTCATAGCATTGGGTTAGTTCACCCACGCCATCCATGATTCAATTCAGCTAATTTAAGTCTTTGAAAGTTTATAAATTGAGTTCTTGATGAACATTGTCAAGGTTTCGCTTGAATTCTTATGGGTTGTGTTGTTGAACTTTCTTGCACTTTGATTCATGTTTTTTGGATATAATTTCGGTTTGAATCTACCATATATTGAGAGTATAAATGATTCTAAGTGTTTGGGGGAAAGAATTAAGTGAAATTAGAGGGTTTAGAGTTGAAAAATGAAGAAAAAAAATTGGGATTTTCTGGGGAAGGGGTTGGGGCACCGCTCAAAGGTGCTCCCAAACAGTTTCTAAATGCTGGGGTAACGCGCCAGCCAGAGTGACCCAACTTGATCTCTGAATTTTGAGGGTTGGCGCCCCGCGCCTCTAAGAGCGCCATGGACGCCAGTTCTCCTCATTCGTTTCCCACCTTTTCGTACTTGTTCCTTAGCAATGTCGTGGGTTTGTCCCGATGTCCATCTCAGTTGTTTTAGAGGCTTCATAGACAGTCACATGTTAGTTCTTTAGTCTTTTCGTTGACTTTATCATTTCTTGTGTTAAGACTTGAGTTGCCATTTTGGCCAAGTTGAATGTTTGAGTTTTAAGCATTCTCAGTATTTTATTATTCAAGTGAGTATAATGTTTTTTTATCATTATAAATATGCATAGAGTCTTCCATTGAGTTAAGTAAGCCAGGCCAAGGGTTCGCTTGGGGCCAACAATAGTTCTTGAGTGCCAGCGACGTTTGGGGTGTAGGCTCGAGGCGTGACAAACTTGGTATCAGAGCAAAAAGTTTAAGAGTCCTAGGGAGTCTATGAAGCCGTGTCTGTAGAGTCCTAGTTATCGGTGTGAAGTGTGCCACATCTATAATTAGGGGGCTGCAACACTTAGGAAAATTTCTCACTTTTTTCATACTCATTTCGTGCGTTAGAATTTTATCTCTTAAAAGTTTCTTTCTAACTCGTGCTTGCGCATAACCGATTGTGAGTTGGGCTATTTTTGAGAGTGCTTTCGTGGGCCGTTTCTTTGCCCTTGAGCTAAGAGAAGCAAATAGACAGCTGTCGACATAAGGAGTGGATGAATCTATTTGTTGTTGGGTTGTCTCATCTGTCAAGTAAGGAAGGTAAGACAACCATGCTAATATGTGACATGGACATAGCAAGGATGATGATTCATGTGCAATAAGTTGAGGAAAAGAATATAAGAGATAGAGAAGAGTTTAAAACAAGAGAGCTAAGACAGGGAACAAGTCCGTAGCGTAATAGTAATGCCAACCTGCTATCCTTCCAAATGTAAGGGACTCGCCCATCATCTGCTAGTGCACCTGCACTAAGGAACAAAAGTGAGTACAATAGTCAGAATTCTCAGAACTTTAGGGCTATTCCTGCACATTCTCAAGGTAGCATGGCACAAAGGGATACTAAGACTCCTACATGTGCTAAGTGTGGTAGGAACCACTCAGAGATGTGTCGTGATGGCTCCACTGGTTGCTTCAAGTATGGCCAGAATGGTCATTTTATGCGAGAGTGTCCTAAGAACAAGCAGAGTAATGGTAATGGGGGCAATAGGTCCATTTTCTTCACGCACTGCATGCATCTGCACTCTAGAGGCTACTTGTACTAGCGGAGGAACAAACCGCTTGTATGCTATCAATAGTCGCCAAAAGTAAAAGGATTCGCCAGATGTTGTCACTGGTATGATCCAAGTCTTTGACTTTACTATTTATGCTTTGCTAGACCCAAGAGCGAGTTTATCTTTTGTAACTCTATATGTTGTTATGAATTTTGATGTTGTTCCTGAGCAACTTAGTGAACCATTCAGTATTTCTACACCTGTTGGTGAGTTTATGCTAGCAGAGATAGTCTATCGTGATTATACCATTTTTTTCAATCATAAGAGTACCATGACAGATTTAATTGAGTTAGAAATAGTAGATTTTGATGTCATTCTTGGTATGGACTGGCTTCATACCTGTTATACCTTAGTTGATTGTAGAACTCGAGTAGTCAAGTTTCAGTTTCCAGTGAACCAGTTATAGAGTTGAAGAGCAGTTCAACAGTGCCTAAGAGTCGTTTCATTTCGTACCTTAAAGCAAGAAAGTTAGTTTCTAAGGGTTGTGTCTATCACTTGGTCTGAGTTAATGACTCTAATGTTGAGATACCTCCCATTCAGTCAGTTCCTATAGTTAAAGAGTTTTCAGAAGTCTTTCCAGATGATCTACCTAGAGTCCCTCCTAAGACAGAGATAAACCTTGGTATAGATGTTCTTCCAGCTACCCGTCCTATCTCTATTCCGCCACATAACATGGCACCAACAGAGTTGAAAGAGTTAAAAGAGCGGTTGAAAGATCTTTTGGAGAAAGGTTTCATTCGACCAAGTATCTCACTTTGGGGCGCGCCGGTCCCATTTGTGAGGAAGAATGATAGATTCCTTATAATGTGTATAGATTACCGTCAGTTGAACAAGGTTACCATTAAGAATAAGTATCCTCTTCCGAGAATTAATGATCTTTTTGATCAACTTCAGGGTGGTTCTTGTTTTTCTAAGATAGACCTCAGATCTGGCTACCATCAGTTGATAGTAAGGGAGTGATATTCCCATGACAGCATTCGGGACCCGTTATGGTCATTATGAGTTTTTGGTCATGTCGTTCGATTTAACTAATGCACCTGCAGCGTTCATGGACCTTATGAATAGAGTTTTCAAACCTTATTTAGATATGCTTGTTATCGTCTTCATTGATGACATACTAATATATTTAAAGAATGAAGAAGATCATGCTAGCCATCTCAGAATAGTCCTTCAGAGTTTGAAAGATAAGGAGTTATATGCTAAGTTCTCTAAATGTGAGTTTTGGCATGAGTCTGTGGCGTTCTTGGGCCACATAGTTTCCGGTGATGGAATTAGAGTTGATACCCAAAAGATTGAGGCAGTGCATGATTGGCCTAGACCCACATCTCCAACTGATATTAGGAGTTTCTTGGGATTAGCTGGCTATTATAGAAGGTTTGTAGAGGGGTTCTCATCTATTTCATACCCTTTGACTAACTTGACTCAGAAATGCTGAAGTTTCAATGGTCTGAAGCTTGTGAGAAAAGCTTTTAGGAATTGAAAAAGAGGTTGACTACTGCCCCAGTTTTGACCTTACCAGAAGCTATGCAAAGCTTTTTTTTTTTTATCTATTGTGATGCGTCTAGAGTTGGTTTGGGTTGTGTGTTAATGCAGAATGGCAAAGTCATAGCTTATGCGTCCAGACAGTTGAAAGTTCATGAGAAGAATTACCCAACCCATGACTTAGAGTTGGCTGCCGTAGTATTTGCTTTGAAGATATGGCGTCATTATTTGTGTGGTGTTCATGTTAATGTATTCACTGATCACAAGAGTCTTCAGTATGTGTTCACTTAGAAAGAGCTTAATCTCAAACAAAGGAGGTGGTTGGAATTACTCAAGGATTATGACATGAATATTCTTTATCACCCAGGTAAGGCTCATGTGGTTTCTGATGCTTTAAGCAGGTTGTCTATGGGTAGTACCGCCCATGTTGAGGAAGAAAAGAAAGAGTTAGTGAAAGATGTGCATAGACTTGCACGCTTAGGGGTCCGACTGATGGATTCCATAGAAGGAGGAGTAATGGTGATGAATGAGGCTGAATCTTCATTAGTGTCAGAAGTGAACAAAAAGCAAGACCAAGATCCAATTTTGCTTGAATTGAAGGCAAATGTTCATAAGCAAAAAATATTGGCTTTTGAACAAGGGGGAGATGGAGTATTGAGATATCAAGGTAGGTTGTGTGTACCAATGGTGGATGGACTCCAAGAGAGGATCATAGGGGAAGCTCATAGCTCCAGATATTCCATTTATCCGGATTCCACAAAGATGTATCATGATTTGAGAGAGGTGTATTGGTGAAACAGTATGAAGAAGGGCATTGCAGAATTTGTTGCTAAGTACCCAAATTGCCAACAAGTTAAAGTAGAGCACCAAAGGCCTGGTGGTTTGGCTCAGATTATAGAACTTTCGGAATGGAAGTGGGAGATGATTAATATGGACTTCATCACAGGTTTACCAAGGTCTCGCAAGCAGCATGATTCTATTTGGGTGATTGTCGACAAAATGACAAAATCAGCCTACTTTTTGCCGGTAAAGACTACCCATTCAGCAGAAGATTATGCTAAGTTGTATCTTCAAGAGGTGGTAAGACTTCATGGGGTTTCGGTCTCCATTATTTCAGATAGAAGTGCACAATTTACTACACAGTTTTGGAAGTCATTCCAAAAAGGCTTGGATTTAAAGGTGAACTTAAGTACTACATTTCGTCCTCAGACAGATGGGCAAGCAGATCGCACTATTCAGACCTTAGAAGATATGTTGAGGGCTTGTGTGATTGATTTCAAAGGGAATTGGGATGATCACCTACCTCTCATTGAGTTTTCTTACAATAATAGTTACCACTCAAGCATCCAAATGGCTCCTTATGAAGCTCTTTATGGGAGAAGATGCAAATCTCCTATTGGATGGTTTGAAGTTGGTGAAGCAGGGTTGAAGGACCAGATCTAGTTCATTAATCCATGAAGAAGATGAAAGTTATTCAAGAGAGGTTGAAGACGGCGCAGAGTCATCTGAAATCCTACACTGATGTTAGGAGAAGAGTGTTAGAGTCTGAAGTTGATGATTGGATTTATTTAAAAGTTTCACCCATGAAGGGCATTATGAGATTTGGTAAGAAGGGGAAGCTTAGTCCCCGGTATATTAGACCTTATCGAATGGCCAAGAGGATTGGCAAAGTAGCTTATGAGTTGGAGCTACCACATGATTTAGCACCGATTCATACAGTATTTCACGTTTCAATGTTGAAGAAGTGCATGGGCGATCCTTCATTGATCATACCAACAAAGGATATTGGGATCAAGGATAGCTTATCTTATGAAGAGATTTCGGTTCAGGTTCTAGATCGTCAAGTTCGCAAGTTGGGAACAAAGGAACTAGCATCGGTCAAAAGTAGAAGATGAGGAGGATATGAAGAAGAGATATCCACATCTCTTCGAATTTGGAAAAGTTCCGAATTAAGGTACTAATCCTTTCTTAGTATTTATTTATAAGTTGGCATGTTGTTTTGCATTTTCTTGTGGGTGCTTGAATCAATGTTGCATGTTACACCCTTAGCCTAGTAAGAGTAATCTCATTCGAGGACGAATGTTTCCAAGGGGGAGATATTGTAACATCTCGCCATTTGAAATAACTAGGAAGAAGCTAATAATTGGAAACAATCATTTTGGAAAGAATGAAAATCATTTTGTTAAGTTAGAATAAGTTGAGTTTTGGCCAACTTCAAATGGCCATAACTTCAAATGTCCATGACTTCTTGGAATGATCTTTCCAATGCCGCTAAGTTTGCGCGATTCTGAGTTCGTATGAGTGAGTTATGCCCTTTGGATGTTGGGCGGTTGGAATAAGGAAAGTCCAATCCGAATTTTGAAAGGGTAGTTTGGTATTTTCCTTGCCCAATTATTTTATTTAGTTTTTGGTAATTAAATTAGGTATAATCAGAATTAGATCGCTTTACGCTTACCAAAATATGCTAGAGCTTGGATAAAAGAGAAAAGAAGAGGAGAAAGGAGAAGAGAAGCAAGATTCGTCAAGATCGTCGAGTTTAGCTTGCAGATTTTGTCGGGGGTGATCCCTACAAGGTATGTTATAGCGTTGTGTTAGTTGACCCACGCGCCAACCATGATTCAATTCAGCGAATTTAAGTCTTTGAAAGTTTATAAATTGAGTTCTTGATGAACATTGTTGAAGGTTTCGTTTGAATTCTTATAGGTTGTGTTGTTGAACTTTCTTGCGCTTTGATTCATGTTTTTCGGGTGTAATTTCAGTTTGAATCTACCATATATTGAGAGTATAAATGATTCTAAGTGTTTGGGAAAAGAACTAAGTGAAATTAGAGGGTTTAGAGTTGAAAAACGA
>CM069087.1:37316402-37743902 GCA_035578085.1 Solanum pinnatisectum
ACTTGGTTTGTCAAAGTATGTGCGAAGATATTCGCTGATACAATTCCTAATTGGTTTATCAAATGGTGGTCATACCACGGTCCCACTACTCAGATTTTACCAGAACCATTTTTAACCTTATATAAAGAATGGACTAAGGTTTCTCCAGATCTTAACAGATTATATCACGAAGATCATGTATGCTGGATAGAAAGAATAGATCAAATCTATTTTTTCATCGAATTTTCAATACCATGGATTCACAAATGGACTCCTGAAGTTGGATTTAGTAGCGAAGAAAATATTCCTTGTTTATACAGAACTTATTATAATAATTTCTGGGATAAACTTTTAAAAATAGATCCTAAGACCAAACAATTAGTTGGTCAAGAGCTTATAAACTCTATTAAAGAAAGGATTGAAGAATACAAAAGGATTCATCCTAAGAAAATTATTGAAGATAATTCAGTCCGACATATTGCTAAGCGGATTTCCTTCCAAGAAGGTGATAAAGAAAAAATGATTCAAGACTATCTGGAAGAAGTAAGAAAAAATTTACTTCTAACAATAACTCAGATAGATAAATCAGACACCTTAATGCAAAGTGAAACTAGCAACGATGTGGATGATTTATAGAGGGCGGAGTCAGAACATATGCTGTCGGCCACCGAATTACAAGAGGCGGAAGATTTTTTACAGCAAATGAAAGCCTTAGAAAAAGGCAAAAACCTGAAGGAAGCATAAACATGTGAAGACATGTGAAGAAGAGACCCACGCAACAGTAAAAACACTGTTGAAACAAAGAGATTTATCGCTTAGGGACCTGCATGAGGCCCTCTTGTATGCATACATAGATGCTTTATGTTTTCTTATTTTTCTATATAAGTCATAGCTTAGTTTGAGGAGAGGCATCAGAAAAATTTAGCCTTCTCTCTTTTGTTCTTTGTTTTAAAGTTTGTAAGTCTTTTGTGTAAGCTTTCCGAAGCACTGTTCCGACTATCTTATAAATAAATCGGTCAGTTATTCAGAGTTCTTTGGATCTTGAGGACAATCATCCTTTATAAGGTAATTAATTTTCTTTTTAGTCTTATATTTAGTATGTTTCTCCTAGCCAGGACTATGTCCGGCTAAAGATTATCTATGTCGAATAACTAACTTCTCTCCTATATAGACCATGAACGGATCTAAGCTCTATTTAAATATAAAAGAATTTTAGTATGACTTTTCGACTTGGTTCTGAGATCGAGGTACAGTCGAATCTAGTACTACTCTTATTGGCTTTGTCTTAGTGACTCCGCCTGGCCAGCCGTGGTTTTAGCCCAAAAAATGAGTTTTGATAAGTAGGGCACTTCATACCCGGTTAAGAACTGCCAGACATATGGGCTCAATAAGTAGTAATGACAAATTCGATGCACTTTGCTCGTAAAAGGTTACCATACAATCTGTTAAGCTATGCCAAAATTCTTGTATATTTCGATTCTTTCGCAGGCGAACTACCGCTAGCTTAAGGTTGCTTGAATTGCTTGATCTTTGACTGGGCGGACTACCGCCAGGTCCTTGATCCTGTAAAGATGGTATCAGAGCCAAGAACTTTTCATGGAATATATATTGGATAGAGGTGAAACTATTCGACATAGATCTTAATCAAGGATCTGGGAGTTACAAGTACTAAAAGTACTAGACTAGAAGAGGTCGATATACCTCATAATCTTGACTTGTTAAACAAGTGGACGATTCCTAAAGGAGTTCCAAGTATAATTGGAGGGTTTAACTGATTCTTAACCAAGAAAAAGAAGTGAGGAATGCAGACTTTATTCTGACAAATCTTCACGTTAGGTAATTTATACTCTATATCTAGAGCATGGCCTGAAGCGGATTTCACCAAATGAGTTGTCTTTTGAAAGTATTTAGTTGGCACTAAACCTTCCTGAATACAACTAACGTCTGCACCGCTATCAATCATTGCAATATTAGTAATTGAAAAAGAATTATCAATTAAAATAGTACATTTAATATACCATTTATGAGCCGTAACAATCTGCATCATTCCCAAAAAAGAATTATTATTATTATTATTATTATTATTATTATTGTGATTATTGTTATTGTTATTATTGTTATTATAAAAGAAAATTTACAAAAATCATATGGAGAAAATCCCTTAGAAAAATGGGAAATGAATCAAGAAAAGACAGTCTTAATCCTAAAAGACCCTAGTGTCATTATTAGAGTAAGACCAATGCTTTACAATGAAGAAGATAAAATTGAATTTAAAATTCAAATCAAAGAATTACTTAATCTAAAATTAATTAGACTAAGTAATAGTCCTCATAGCAGCCCAGCATTTATGGTAAGAAACCATGCTGAAATAAAAAGAGGAAAAACCAGAATGGTAATAAATTACAAAGAATTTTTAATAGTTTATATAGATGACAGATTAATATGTTCAAAAACTTATCAAGAACATTTGAAGCATTTAAAAGAATTTTCAGAATTATGTCTCCAAAATGGAATTATCCTTAGCCAGAAAAAGCCTGAAATTAATAAAAATGAAATAGAATTCTTAGGAATGATTATTTCAAAAAATGGGATAGAATTACAATCTCATATATCAAAAAAGATTGAAGAATTTCCTGATAAACTATCAACAAAAGAGGAAATACAAAAATTTCTTGGATGCTTAAATTATGCAGAGAATTTATTCTGATTTAGCAAAAATGAAATATTCTACAAAAATTAATAAGAAAATCCAACAGATTAGGATGGACAAATGAGCACACATAGTGTGTAAAACAGTTAAAGAAAGAATGTTCCAAACTTCCTAAATTAAGATTACCAGATGAAAAAGAAAATTTGGTATTACAAACGGATGCATCAGATCTTCATTGGGGTGCATTATTACAAACTGATTGAAATGAAATCTGCAGGTACACTAGTGGTACATTTAATGAAGCATAAATAAGATATTCAACAAATGTAAAAGAATTATTGGCAATAGTTAGAGGAATTAGAAAATTTTCAAAGATTCCTTCTACTAAAATCATTTATTATTAGAACTGATAATACTCAAGTATCGAGTTTAATATTCAATAAACTTCCATCGTAACTACAATACAGGAGGTTACACAGGTGGCAAGTTTTATTATCTTTTTATACATTTAAAATTGAACATATTAAAGGAACTGACAACTTTTTTGTAGATTTTCTCTCCAGGAATGTCCAATATGGACAATAAAACTCAAACTCTGGTAAATCAGATCTATGAAAGAATGAAAAAGGTGGAAAAGTCCATCGATGACAAGAGCCATCAATTATTCGTTATCCGAGATGAATTAACAAAACTATCAGAATAAGACAGAAAATTGCAATTCGAAATTAACCAGCTTAGTGAAACACAAGCTGAAAACATGAGTGAATTCATATTATTATGTGAATACTTGGACACATGTCCAAAAGGGAATTCAAAACCCGCCGGGAATATTACTCCCAACAAAGTGGCAGGAGATGTCCCACTAGCACATAGTGCCAAAAACATCTCGACGGTAAGCAAGGATATGCCGACACCTAAGTCTAAGGACGAAGGTAAAAGCCTAGCAACTAATAAAGAGGCCAATAAATCAAAAGAGGAAAAAGGCACATCCTCATCAAAAACTGAAAAAATTATTTTTGGGAAATCAGAAAGTACTAACGATTTTCAGGAACAAAAGTTTTTTCTTCTTTGCAGGTTGAAAAGAAGAATCCAAAGGAAGAAGAATATCTTGATTTTTCAAGATATATCTACAATCTTCCAGAAAAAAGTGGAGAAACGTATGGAGTTCTTGGAAATACAAGTTTATTTCCTAGAATTTCTATTTTCCATCTTTACAGGATCAAGGACCTGGCGGTAGTCCGCCTAGTCAAAGATCAAGCAATTCAAGCATCCTTAAGCTAGCGGTAGTCCGCCTGCAAAAGAATCGAAATATACAAGAATTTTGGCATAGTTTTTCAGACTGCATGGTATGCCTTTTACCCGAGCAAAGGGTCTGTCAGAATCTTATACATACTACTTATTGAGCCCATGTGCCTGACAGTTCTTAACCGGGTATGAAATGCCCTACTTATCAAAACTCATTTTTCGGGCTAAAACCACGGCTGGCCAGGCGGAGTCACTAAGACAAAGCCAATAAGAGTAGTGCTAGATTCGACTGTACCTCGATCTCGGAACCAAGTCAAAAAGCCATACTAAAATTCCTTTATATTTAAATAGAGCTTAGATCTGTTCATGGTCTATATAGGAGAGAAGTTAGTTATTCGACATAGATAATCTTTAGCCGGACATAGTCCTGGCTAGGAGAAACATACTGAATATAAGATTAAAAAGAAAATTAATTACCTTATAAAGGACGGTTGTCTTCAAGATCCAAAGAACTCTAAATAACTGACCGATTTATTTATATATTAGTCGGAATAGTACTCCGGAAAGCTTACACAAAGATTTACAAACTTCAAAACAAAGAACAAAAGAGAGAGAGCTAAATTTTTCTGATGCCCCTTCTCCCAAACAAGCAAAGACTTATATAGAAAAAAAAAAATAAGGAATCTATGTACATTACAAAAGGGCCCTTATCTGGGTCTCTGAACAGTGTTTCTACTGTTTCAACAGTATTTTTACTGTTGAGTGGGTCTCTTCTTCACATGTCTTCACATGTCTTCACATTTCTATGTTTCCTTTACGTTTTTGCCTTTTTCTAAGGCTTTCATTTGCTGCAAAAAATCTTCAGCATCTTGTAATTCGGTGGTCGACAGCATATGTTCTGACTCCGCTCTTTGTGAATCATCCACATCATTGCTAGTTTCACTTCGCATTGAGGTGTCTGATTATCTATCTGAGTTATTGTTTGAAGCAAATTTCTTCTTACTTCTTCAAGATAATCTTGAATCATCTGTTCTTTATCTCCGTCTTGAAAGGAGATTTTTTGAGCAATATGTCGAACTGAGTTATCTTTAACAATATTATCCTAGCGAATTGTTTTATAATCAACAATTTTTTGTTTAATGGTGTCCATCAGTTCTTGCCCAATTAGCTGCTTAGTCTTGGGATCTTGTTTTAACAATTTATCCCAGAAGTTATTAAAATATGTCCTATAAAGACAAGGAATATTTTCCTCATTAAATCCCACTTCAGGAGCCCATTTATGTATCCATGGAATGGAGAATTCGACAAAGAAATAGATTTGATCTATTTTCTCTATCCAACTGACATGCTCCTCTTCGTATAACTTGTTCAGATCTAGTGATACTTTAACCCATTCTTTATATAAATTTAAGAATGGCTCTGGCATAATTTTTACAGTAGGGCCGTGGTATGACCACCACTTAATAAACCAATTTGGTATATTTTCTGCAAAAATCTTTGCACATACCTTTACAAACCAAGTATGTTTGTGTTTGTCATTGTTATAATATAGTGCTACATCAAATGCTCGGATATAATCCCAATAAATATAATTCATCCTAGTATTATTAATACCTATCTGTCTTTCTTTCATAGTTGACATACCCCAGTATTCAACAGATATAATCTGTTTAACAATGAATTTAGAAAAGTTATAACTTTTTTTGTGGGGATTATTACCTGTGCTGAAGTGCTGAAACTCTACACTTCCTGTGCGCATCAATATTTCTTCATAATAAGATCGAGTCTTATATGACTCTCCTGGAAAATATAACCCATTAACAAGGTACCTTTGAAATATTTTCCAAGGTTCATCTTTTCTCTGCAAATCTGAGTTTTCTAAGAGAAATATCATTTCTCTTTTTTGCAATTTTTCATAGGACTTAATATCATCAGAATCCTCTTTTATGATTGAAACAAAAGTATCCTTTTACTTTTTTCCTTCCAGATAGGCCTGCATATGAGCATATAATGAACTATCTTTTGGAATATCTTCCAAACTAACCAATTGCTGTGAACTGGATGAAGATTCCTCTTGAGACGAGGTTCTTTTACAGTTTTTCTTCCCATTGGTATAACCTGGGAATTTGAATCGGATCTGTATGACGATCCTTGCGATGATCTAGTTCCATAGGAACCATAGTTGCCTCTACTAGGGGCTGTTCTTCCCCTTCCTCTTCCTATAATGTGAACCCAGGGTGGATCCATCCTGCAAACATAACATTCTTTTGTTATCATTCGGACAAATAATCTGTCAGATAATTATCATCTGAATAATATGCAATCTGAATATGAGAGAAATCTTCACTTAATATATGGTTAACAATTTTGTTAATAATAATATTTTTCATATATCTAGGCAAAGAAATAAGAACTCTCAATATTGCAACGAGAGTTTCATCATCAAGAAAAGTTCTAAAGAACATGATTTATTGAATATATTTCCTGGATAAGAAATCAGGTAATGAGTTATCAATTCCCTTTTTATACTGAATATCGAAATCAAAAGGGGCTAATTGTGCTTGCCACCTGGCGAATATTAATTTTGAAGCATCGTGCTTAAAATCTTTATCAAACATAAATTTAACTGATTGAGCGTCAGTTTTTATCAAAAACTTTTGGTTATATAAATCGTCCTGAAATTTGAGAACACATTTAACAATGGTTAGCATTTCATGTGCTACTGTCGCATACTTCTTCTGGGCTTCATTCCATTTCCCAAAATGAAATCTAATCAAATATTCTTTCTTATCATGAGGATTAATCTATTTAAGAATTCCTCCATATCCAATATTAGACGCATCCGTCCCAATAATTTTTTGCCAAGCAGGGTTGGCTAGTGCTAAGCAGGGCAGTGATTTAACTCGCCGCCTAATATCTTTTACCAGATTGGTAAGAGTCATTCCAAAGAGACTTATTATCTTTCTTTGCTTTGTCATATAATAGAACTAAATCTTGAGAAAGATGTTTATAGAATGGAGAAATATAATTCAAACTTCCTAAATCAACAGTAGTTGGGTTCTATCTGTAATAACATCAGGGAATTTGTCAGCAAAATCAATAGCCCTTTGAATAGGAGTAATTTTACCTTGACAAATTTGATGTCCTAGAAATCGAACATCCGTTTGAAATAAACTCATTTTTGGTTTAGAAATAACTAAGCCATTTTGTATTACAACCCTTTTAAAAATATCAAGATGCTTGATATGAAGTTCAAACGTTTTAGAAAATACTAAAATGTCGTCAATATAGACAATGATAAATTCCATATAAGGGTTGAAAATATCATTCATGATTTTCTGAAATTCAAAAGGGGCGTTTTTCAAACCAAAAGGCATTACATTCCATTCGTATTGTCCAAATGGGATATTAAAAGCAGTTCTATAAGAATGTTCTTTAAAAATCTGAATTTGCCAATATCCTGATTTTAAATCAAATTTTGAAAATATATTAGCATCGTATAATCTTGATAATAAATCCCTTTGTTAGGAATAGGATACATGATCCACTTTAAGTGTTTATTTAAGGGTTTATAATTAATCACCAATCTCGGAACACCTCGTTCCCTTTCAGCCGCGTTATTAACATAGAAAGCTGTGCAAGACCAAGGAGACTTGGAAGGTTTTATCAAACTCTTTTGTAATAGATTATCAATCTCAGTTTTGCAGAAATCTACTAATTCCGCATTCATTTGGCAGGGTCGAGACTTAGTAGGGATATTATCCTCTATAAATCCTTCTTCATATGGAAGAGTCATAATATGCTTTTTGCGATCCCAAAAAGCCCTAGGATGATCTGCACAAATATCCATGACCATCCGCTCGTAAATCAATTTGATTTTTTCCCTTACCTTAGCAGATTTCATTGAATCTTCAATGTTCATACTGAATAATTCCAATTGTAATGAGTCCATATGACTCTGCTTCATTTTTATCAATGCATTAATATCTCTAGTTACCGGATCTGTAACAAAATAATAATTTATCTCATTATCCTTGTATTTGGCTGAGAATCCTTTCGCGTCGATTCCTGTGAAAGGATATATTGCATTTATAAAAGGAGTTCCAAGTATAATTGGAGAGGTTAACTGATTCTTAACCAAAAAGAAGAAGTGAGGAATGCAGACTTTATTCTGACAAATCTTCACGTTGGATAACTTATACTCTATATCTAGAGCATGACCGGAGGCAGATTTTACCAAATGAGTCGTCTTTTGAAAGTATTTAGTTGGCACTAAACCTTCCTGAATATAGCTAACATCTGCACCGCTATCTATCATTGCAATGTTAGTTATAGAAAAGCTATTATCAATCAAAATAGTACATTTAATATACCATTTATGTGCTGTAACAATCTGCATCATTCCTAAAAATGAATCTTGTTTAGGATCAGGAATATCAAGCTGGAGATTTTCACCCTCAACCTGCTTTCCTTTATTTTTTGAAAACTGATCTTCGTCAGTATTATTAATCTCAATTTGAGTAATACGGTGATCACAAATCAACTGGCTTTGTTTGAGAATCTTAATTTCCCTTTTTAAATTCTCAACCTCAATTTTTAAATCATCAAAAGAGGAATCTTTTTTAATAAAATTATGTTTTTTAGCAATACGATCTTCTACCACCTTTAAAGAGTAAGGACTTTCATAATGAAGATCATTTAAATCAGTATTACATTTTTCAATGATTTTTGAAGTACTAGTTTCATTTGAAACAGCCAAATTAATAATTTTTTCACGAAGTTGACTATCAGTGACTTCCTTTAAAAGCTCAATCACATTATCAGAAGTAATCGTGTTTAAATTAAAATCTTGGAATTGCGATTGAAGTTTGTAAATCTCATCTTCCTCGCAATTGCAATCATCGCCCTGACAAGTATTACAAGCATTAGTACAATTATTATTAGTACAATTATTATCAGAATTAGAAGAATCAAATAATTCGATATTAGAACCTGTATCTGATTCATAATCTTCTTCCGAACCTGAGGTGTATAACATACCATAAATCTTCTCATAAGTGTCATTCTCAAGTTCCAAAGTTTTCAACTTATGTAACTTGCAATTGGGAGCAATATGCCCAAGTTTACCACACTTGTAGCATTTTATTCTAGAAAGTTCACGTCCCGATCTATCTTTTGTAAATCTTCTAGATTTACGATGGCTTTTTCTAGCCTCTCGATCTTCCTTTGATCTATGTCTTCGCTTAGATCTTTTCCTTTGCCCGAAGAATCTTCTTTGCTATAAGCGTCAAAGAACCAAGTTTTAAACCGATTCCATCTTTCATCAAAAAGTTCTTTTTGAATATGTTTTCTTGCCAGTGAACCTGGACTAAAATCAATTTGGTGTGGAATCATTAAGAATCGTTTAAATCAAACTCTATTTCAGAAGCTGAAGGAATATCCTTGTCATGGTTATCATTATTCACCTGCACTATATTGGTTTTTGGGTCGATCCTTACCTTTTCGACCACAGAGTTCTCATCAGAACCAATAGTATGTAACGAAGCAGCACGATCTCGAGCTGGACCATAAATTGGATCAATCGGAGAAATATGGTGCATTGCAGGCAAGAGTCTGCAACTAGACAAAGAATGTCTACTCATACTTACAGAAGACATGAGCCTGCTTTCATTAAAAGACTGCCTATGAGGCGTGTAGATATTATCTGAAAACTGGATACTAATCCTTCCATCGGAATTTTGAGAAATATGAGAAAAATCAGAATTAGTAACAGCATCGGTTAACTGATTTGGGGATATAACCGAATTTAGAGTCCATGACGTAGGAAAATCTATTTCTTCCCACTTAATAGGTCTTCTAGTAGTGACCTTGGACCTTGCAAAATTGGTTTCCACCAAAATAGTTTGATTAGAAATATCATATAATCTACATCTAGGATTAAGAGTAGATAATAATTTAAAATAGATTTGGTAAGATAAACAAAAAAGTTCCGAACCAGGCGCATAGTTATAACCATGAGTTTTAACATTTAATGTTAGAGCATCGAGAATATTTGCATCAGTAAGAGATAACTGCAAATTAGGTTGTGTATTGAAATAAACTGGACCATAGGCCACCGTAGATTCTATCGAACCCATAAGAGACTGACGAAAATTTAAATTTCTAGCATCACAAAGAGCAGCTAAAAAAGTCTCTAGCAACCCTTTAAGAGTCAAAGGTTTAAAGGCAATTTGAACCATACCAATATGCAAATAATTATATTGATTTTTATAAAAAATCACATCTCGATCATTCAACAAGCGAATAGTCTGTTCAGAAGAATTTAAAGCAAGAGACTGCTACGATCCTTCCACCACGAAAGCGAAATGAAGAACTAGAAATCTGAGAAAAATTTTGAACTCAAACGAACGGCTACCCTTCTCGGAAAATTGGGAATCGAATAACCTTTCTGTTTTCTTTGAATGGATTTTGTAGGTATGTTATAGCCGTTGTTTTTGGTTTAAGTTGTCCTATATCTTATCCGCTAGAAATTTTTCCACACCCAAACAATAAAGGAGGAGGGGATATTTATAGGAGGATATTAGGGTTCACGAATTGGAGGGGGGAAACGGACGAATCAAAATTTGAGGCCCATTTCAAAATTCAAAAATCAAATTCTTTCACCAATTTGGACAAACATTTTTTATGAGATTTTCGCCCTATTCTGAAAAAAGAAAGGGTGAGATGGACAGGGTCGATTGATTCCTTTGTCCTTGAGATGCTACATGTCTCTATCTCGCAGCTGCAAGGACGGAAGACGCGTGCTTGCTGCTACTGTCGTCGTTACATCGCCAGCAATTGTAGGCGTTCTGGGTTTCTCTGCTGAGTGCTACTGCTGGGCGTGGTACTGCTGCTCCTGGGTTTCTATTTTGTGAAGGGAAAAGAATTTGGGCTGGGTCAAAGGGGAGTTGGGCTGCTGAAAAATGGAAAACAAAAGGGAATTGGGTCTGGGCAAAGTGGACTGTTGAAAAGTGATAGAGGAAAAGGCCCAAAATATTGGTTTTTTAGTGGGTTTGGATTTGAAGTTTAAGAAATAACTCAATTGAGTTAAATCAACAAACTTGGCTAAATTCTAAATAAGATGAATTAATATCAATTAATTAATGAGCTTTTTAATTTTGACGAAATAAAATAATTAACTTACGTGTAAACTAATGATTTAAAATTATAACCAAAACTTAAACAAAACTAATTTTAGTAAAATACTTACTTAAATCGAAATCTTTTTGAAATGATTTTCGAAATGTTTATAAAATGTGCTAATTATATAAAACACATACTTTTCTTAAAAATGATAAAGATGACGAAATTAATTAAAAGTAATTTGAGAAATATTTTAGAATTTATAAAAATTAATTATTTCAAATCGTTTGAAATTTAAGAAGCTCGGTGATTAATCTATGTTGTGGAAGTCCAAAATTGGGTGTCAACAACTGTCCCTCATTTGACTTGGATTGATGAAAGAAATCCAAGGCAAATGAAATTGACAAATCCAATTTTGACCGACCACATCTTCATCCTTTTAGGAAAGGTATTCTGGTACGGACTTTAGAAATTATGGCCGGACCCCGGAATCGGGTTTCCTTCATATCTCAGGCTATACGGGAATTCGGGCCACTTGTAGTTCGATACGCTGGATTTAACTCAGGATCTTGAAAGAATTCAAAAGCTATCCTGATATTGACTTATGAAGAGACCAACATGCTTAGGAATAAGATTTTAAGAGTGAAAGGAATACAACCGAGTTTCAACATAGATTCTGCCTACATATCCCTCAACATAGGGAATCAGGCTACTCGTAGTTCGACTTGATCGGTTGAAAAGGAAATCTATTATGCAAGATAACCTTTCATTCTGGAAAAGCGACAAAGTAAGTCGAGTTATGAAAACGAGGCTTGCAAACTCTTAGCCATGAATGCGGTGTACTTCACACCCATAATTAAGAATCTGTGCGGACATAATATCCAAAGCTCTTGGAGCATTGCTACTTGGATTGGAAAGTTGTTTCTGGTAGAGACCAAAGATTTTTGGATGCGAAATTGAAACCGACAAACCCAAGGAAAAACCCACAAGCCTTCTGATAGGGGTGTGGTTTGATTGTGGTAGAAGTCGCTCCTCTGTTCGCGTCCTAAGAGTTTGGCACTCCTCTTCGGAATATGTCCCAGTTTGCTGCTAAAAAAAAGTTCCACGTCGTGCTGCATCATTTTTTATGTCGTCCGCACCTGTGGTTTGTTTTGGAGAATTCATCCTCTCGGATGCTCTCAACAAAGACTGAGATAAAATTCATTAGCATAAAATGCAATTCAAATGGGGAGATAGTGTCTTTTACCGTGTTGACACTTAATTTCACCCTCTGAACATTTGACGTCAGCTTCATCGGGTTTGACGTAAAGCAAATAAAGCTTGTGTCTCATATATGCAATATAATCTTTAATATACTCTTTCTTTGACGTCGAAGTAATAAAATAGACTGATGTAATATGTTGATAGTTCTCTTGATATTGTTCTTGCAAATAAAAATGATGCAACTGATGTTGATTTTTTCGCGATGCGTGGTTTCCTTCTTTGCGATGCATGTCTTTCTCTTGCTATGCATGCCTCTTTCTCTTGTGATAAATGACTTCTTTCTCTTGCATTGCATGTTTTTTTTTTCTTTCTGCGATGCATGAATCTTCTCTTGCAATGCATGAATTCCTTTCTCGCGATGCATGAATATTTTTCCCGTGATGCATGAATCTTCTCTTGCAATGCATGAATTCCTTTCTCGCGATGCATGAATCTTTTTCCCGCGATGCATGAATAGTCTCTTGCAATGCATGAATTCCTTTCTCGCGATGCATGAATATTTTTCTCGCGATGTATGAATTTTCTCTTGCAATGCATGAATTCCTTTCTCGCAATGCATGAATATTTTTCCCGCGATGCATGAATCGTCTCTTGCAATGCATGAATTCCTTTCTCGCGATGCATGAATATTTTTCCCGCGATACATTAATTTTCTCTTGCAATGCATGAATTTCTTTCTCGCGATGCATGAATATTTTTTCCGTGATGCATGAATCTTTTCTAGCAATGCATTAACTCCTTTCTCGCGATACATGAATTTTCCCCGCGATGCATGAATCGTTTCTCACGATGCATGAATCTTTTTTCCGTGATGCATGAATCTTCTCTTGCAATGCATGAATTCCTTTCTTGCGATGCATGAATCTTTCTCCTGCAATGCATGAATTTTTCTCTTGCAATACATGAATCTTTTCTCGCGATGCATGAATTTCCTTCCCGCGATGCATGAATTTTCTCTTGTAATGCATGAATTTCTTTCTCGCGATGCATGAATCTTTTTCCCTCGATGCATAAATCTTTCTCCTGGAATGCATGATTTCTTTCGCGATGCATGACATTTTTTTCCGGAATGCATGATTTTTTCCTCTTGCTATGCATGAAGATATTGATGATGCCCACCTATACCAAACGAATATACTACTTCACCGAACAATGTAGGTGATCTTCTAGGTATTTTATGGTGGCGGCATTGTCTTTTTCGACAATATAAATAAAAATGACCCTCAGAGTAGTGGTATCGTCTCATTTGACAATACAATATAAATAACTCTCAAGGTAAGAATATTATCGTATCTGATAATATAATGCAGATAAATATCTTCCAAGTATCTTTAATTGCTGGAAAATAATAATATTGCTTTCTTCATGGTTTTCATTTGTTCTGACTCTGAACATAGTAGCATGTTCATTATGGATTTCACCTTACTGGGAATTGAATAATAATATTTCTATTCCCAATTTTTGGTGTAAGAAGCATAAAATATTTCTGCATCCACAGAGAAATTGTTAGTTTTGGGGAGATCCTCGCCCCTTCAACTTCTCCATATTAATTGGATAGAGGAATATGCTGATTTTGAGGTAAACTTATAGACCTACAGCCATAGAAAAATTGTTAGTTTAAAGTGAACTGATCTGTGTCGATCTCTTCGGTTGCCTGCTCCGTGTTTGACTATCTTCGGTTGAATTCTTTGATCTCCCGTTTGCGTGATAGATAGGACAAAACATTTTTTATTCAAAATGATTAGAAAAGGAAAGATAATTTTTAAGAGAACTAGATTTTCAAAAGGGTATATTTGGAAAAGTCACTGCCAAGTGTCATGTCACGGTAAACTTAATGAATGCCTTTGAGGTTGATGCCTCGAGATCTATCTGATTACTTGCTGGAAAGTATTCAAAGTTGTTCTAAACTGCCGATGAACCTTCTTGAAAACTTTTTAGGTCATCCTAAAAAATTTCTGTCCCAGGTAACTATCTTGATGTATATTTAATTGTTGGTGAGCAAATCGCGGAATTTTTGAGATCTTCTCAAAAATCCTGTCCCAATTGCGAATCTCAAGGTAACTTCAGTCTTGATTTTGTTAGAGATATATTCTTCTTGAGAATTTTTGAGTCCCTCTCAAAAATTCTGTCCTAGTTTCTATTGTAAAGAAAAATAGAAATCTTACGAAAAATATGATCGAGCTGTTGTGGCGCCTACGTATCTCATTCTTGAGAATTCAAGTTGAACGTAGTTCAAATACAAGAAAATATAAAAAGGGAATAAAGGGGTGACTAAGGCCGACATAGGCTGCCTACGTATCTCATTCTTGAGAATTCAGGTCAGACGTAGTTCATTACAATGGGATAAAATTCTAAACAAAGTGATTACAAGTAAATAGAGCGGTTACAAGGAAATGATAGAAACACAAACTGAAACCTCATACATAATATCTCTTGACAGCATTTGAGTTGATCGGTTTCAGTCATTCGGTGTCATCTATCTCCGACAGGACCAAGGCACCTCCAGATAACACTTTACGAACCATATAGGGTCCTTGCCAGTTTGGTGCAAATTTCCCTTTGTATTCATCCTGATGAGGGAAAATGCGTTTGAGAACCAACTGACCAACCTCAAACATTCTGGCTCTTACTTTCTTGTGAAAAGCATGAATCATTCTCTGTCTATACAATTGACCATGACAAACAGCAACCATTCTCTTTTCATCAATCAAGGTTAACTGGTCAATCCGCTTGCGAATCCAATCAGCATCATTCAACTCGGCCTCTTGGACAATTCTCAACGAAGGTATTTCAACTTCTGCAGGTATAACTGCTTCCGTTCCATATACTAACAAGTATGGAGTAGCTCCAATTGATGTTCTGACAGTCGTCCGGTAACCCAACAAAGCATATGGCAGCATCTCATGCCAACCTCTGCGATTATCAATCATTTTCCTTAAAATCTTCTTTATGTTTTTGTTAGCGGCTTTTACAGCTCCATTCATTTGGGGACGATAGGCGGTCGAATTTCGGTGAGTGATCTTAAATTGTTCACATATTTCTCTCATCAAGTGACTGTTTAGATTCGCTCCATTGTCAGTAATGATGGATTCTGGTACTCCAAACCCATATCAAATTGTTGCGAACAAAATCGGCTACGACCTTCTTGGTCACCGACTTATCTGTTGTTTCCACCCACTTGGTGAAGTAGTCAATGGCAACCAAAATGAATCTGTGTCCGTTGGAGGCGGCTGGCTCTATTGGACCAATGACATCCATGCCCCAAGCTACAAACGACCAATGCGAACTCATAGCATTGAGTTCGTGAGGCGGCACTCGGATCAAGTCACCATGAACTTGACATTTATGACATTTTTGCATAAACTTGCAACAGTCATGCTCCATAGTCATCCAAAAATAACCGGCTTGAAGGATTTTTCTCGCCAAAGTGAGCCCATTCATGTGAGTACCACAAACCCCCGCATGTATCTGTTCTAGAAGCTTTGCGGCTTCGTTAGCATCAACACATCTGAGAAGACCTAAATCTGGAGTCCTCCTATAAAGGATTTCCCCATTTACAAAGAAATTGAGGGCCATACGGCATATCGATTTCTTCTGGTTGAATGTCGCATTTTCAGGATAAGTCCCAGTCTCTAAATAATTCTTGATGTCAAAATACCAAGGCAAACCATCTGGTTCTGCTTCAACATGCGAACAATGGACAGGCTGCTCTTTTACCTCTATATCCAAGGGATCAATATAACTTGTATCTAGGTGTTTAATCATTGAGGCAATGATGGCAAGAGCATCGGTCAACTCATTCTGTGTCCTGGGAGTGTGTCTGAACTCAATCTTGCGGAACCTTTTACACAACTTCTGTATGTATTGCACGTATGGTGTGATCTTTGGGTTCTTTACGACCCATTTTCCTTGAACCTGGTGAATCAACAAATTTGAATCTCCAATAACCAACAACTTATGAATGTTCATATCAATTGCCATCTTCAGACCGAGGATGCAAGCTTCATATTCAGCCATATTATTCGTGCAATTAAATCAGAGTTTAGCCGTGATAGGATAATGCTGATCGGTTTACGACACTATCTGACTCGATACCTTTCCCTTGGTGATTCGCCGCTTCATCAAAGAACACTCTCCAGCCTGGGTATGCTTCAGAGATATCTTCACCCACAAATGCAACTTCTTCATTGGGAAAATATGTCATGAGTGGTTCATACTCTTCATCAACTGGATTCTCCGCAAGATGATCAGGTAAGACTTGTGCTTTCATCGCCTTTTAAGTCACATACACAATGTCGACCTCACTCAAAAGCATTTGTCATTTAGCCAACTTCCCAGTCGGCATTGCTTTCTGGAAAATATACTTCAATGGGTCCATCTTGGAAATAAGGTATGTGGTATAAGAAGATAAATAATGTCTCAACTTCTGAGCAACCCAAGTCAAAGCACAACATGTTCTCTCCAAAAGAGTGTAACGGGCTTCGTATGGAGTGAATTTCTTGCTCAAGTAATAAATGGCTCTCTCCTTCTTCCCAGTTTCATCATGTTGACCAAGCACGCATCCAAATGCGCTATCCGAGATAGATAGATATAACAACAAAGGACTTTCTTCTCGAGGAGGGACCAACACCGGTGGATTGGACAAATAATTTTTTATGGCATCAAAAGCAATTTGACATTCTCCGATCCACTTGGTCAGGGCATCTTTTTTTTAATAACTTGAAGATTGGCTCACACACCACGATGGACTGAGCTATAAATCAACTGATGTAGTTCAACCTTCCTAGAAAACTCATCACCTCTTTCTTGGTTTTCGGGGGAGGTAACTCTTGAATCGCTTTAATCTTGGAAGGATCAAGTTCAATGCCTCTTCTGCTAACTATGAATCCCAACAACTTTTCGGCTGGCACTTCGAATGCACATTTGGTAGGATTTAACTTTAGATTGTATCGACGCAAGCGATCAAAGAACTTCCTCAAGTGGGTTAAGTGATCCGAACTCTCGCGGGACTTGATTATGACATCATCCACATATACCTTAATCTTTTTATGAATCATATCATAGAAGATAGTTGTCATAGCCCTCATATAAGTAGCACCCGCGTTCTTGAGACCAAATGGCATCACCCGATAATGATATACACCCCAGGGTGTGATAAAAGCTATCTTTTCTGCATTTTTTTCATCCATTAGGATCTGGTGATAGCCCGCATAACAGTCCACAAACGACTGCATCTCATGCTTAGCATAGTTATCAATGAGAATGTGAATGTTTGGCAATGGAAAGTTATCTTTCGGGCTAGCCTTGTTGAGATCTCTATAATCAACACAAATTCTGATTTTTTCGTCCTTCTTGGCAACTGGAACAATGTTGGCTAACCAAGTTGGATATTGTGTCACTTCAACTACTTAAGACTCAATCTGCTTGGTAATCTCTTCGTTGATCTTTAGACTCAACTCAGGTTTGAATTTTTGAGTCTTTTGTATTACTGGACTGAAATCTGGATTAATTGGCAACTTGTGAGACACCATATTCGTACTTAGCCCCGGCATATCCTTGTAAGACCAGGAAAATACATCAATGTATTCCCCAAGCAAGCGGACCAGGTCCATTCTTTGAGCTTCGGTCAGATGGACGCTATTTCTGACTTCCTTGACACATTCCTCATCTCTGAGATCTACAGTCTTAGTTTCTTCAAGATTTGGCTTATGTTGATTCTCAAATTGTCGAAACTCTTCGGCAACATATTTGGGTAACTCATTTTCATCTTCATACACCTTGCATTCATCATCACCTGCCTCATTTTGTTCATTTAGCTCGTGACATGACATGACATTGTCAGGTTTTAAATTGATATTACTGAAATCATAAACGAACAAAATTAGGAAAGTAAAATATAAATAGATAAGTAAACAAATTTTAATAAAAGAGGCTTTCATTAAATTGAAAGACAATCACACTTTGGCCATGGCCGAGGGTCGTTTTGCCTTTTTAAACATCACAAGGGAATTTAAAAACTTTAAAAAAGCAAAAGTTGCATAAAGGGTGGGTCTTGGGCCTCTTCCGGACTACCACCGATTTTAAAAACAATCATAAGCGCATGTCTTTTCTACCAAGCTGCACGGGAAATTAGGAGCGGTTTGGAGGTCCAATTTTGCAATTGCTCCTCAGGTTCTGCATCACGGATGCCCGATGTCCCAGTTTCTTCCTCGATGACTGCATTAATCTCCTCAAAAATGCCCCAGATTCCTTCCTCGAGACCATCATCATTGACATATTCTCGCACCGGGAATGACTGGTATAGATAAGAGATGCCTGGCCAATGCTTGATCAACAGTTTTATTCTTCAGCTCTGCTTCATCATCTGTGGGGACATACCCCAAACCAAACTTTGCTCTTCTGGTGGGAATCTGGATAGGCTCGACAATTTCTTGAAAGTGCTTTCCCAATCCAAACACAGGTTGAAACCACTCGAGCATAACTTGAGCAATCATCTTATATACAGGAGGCATAGGGGGTTGTGGGGCCAAGTCATCATCGGTGGCATTTAACAGCTCCACCGTATAGAAATCACAACCTCGAGAGACATCATCGACGATCGGTGCATACCTATTGGCTCCCTTCACCATAAATGACCAATTCCTGGTCCTTCCAAACGAATTTCATTTTTGGTGAAGAGTAGAAGGCACAACCCCAACCATATGGATGAATGGTCTTCCCAGAAGCAAGTTGTAACTAGTGTTGATATCCAACACCTGGAACTCCATATTAAAATCTGCCGAACCCACCTGAATATCCAAGTTTACCGCACCCAATATGTCTCTTTGCATTCCATCAAAAGCTCTCACATTGACTTAGTTCTGACGCAGCTTTCCCACGTCGAATTTGAGTTGCCTCAAAGTCGAAAGTGGACAAATATTAAGACCAGATCCATCATCGACCAAGACGCGATTTATTATCTTGTCTCGACACATACATGTGATGTGCAGAGCTCTGTTGTGCATCTTGCCTTCAAAGGGCAGCTCTTCGTCACAAAAACTGATTCGGTGTCCTCAAATGACCTGGTTTATCATAGCCGCTAGATTGTCACTGTTGGTGCCCACGGGAACATAAGTGTCATCCAAAGCCCTCATCAGAGCTTGTCTATGCATTTACGAACTCATCAACAAGGCCCATACAGAAATCTGAGCCGGCGTCTTCTCCAAATGCTTCACGATTGAATAATCTTTTGACTATATTTTCCTCCAGAACTCCTCGGCTTCGGCTTCACTAATCGGCCTCTTGGACTGCTCTTTCTTCTGCACCCCTTGGGATAATTCTTCTGGTGTGTAACATCTGTCGGATCTGGTCATACCTTGGGTAACAGCCGTTTCAATCACAAATTTTGGTCGGGCAGGAGTTTCCTGTAGCACCAAGGCAACTGCCATCTCGGGTGTCAGAATCACAAACTCTTTCTTCTCTCTAATGCTTAACGAAGCCACGGCCCTTTCCAGGTTATCAGGTGCGATCGGAACTATCGCCTTTGTCACGTACCAATCATCATCCGTCTCTATCATGTTGATAGTGACGCCTCCATGGTTTGGCAAAGGATTACTATTGATATTTGGCGCAACTATTTGGAGGGAGACCACTTTCTGGTCAATCAGGTCTTGAATCTTGTGCTTCAGGTTGATACAGTTCTCGGTATCATGACTAACACTGTTGGAGTGATATGCACACCTCTGATCAGGTCTGTAAAACCTTGAGCTAGTGTCAACCGGCTTGGGCTCCACTGGATGGTTATATCCTGCCGCAGTTAATCGCTCGAACAACTTTGTTCGGCTTTCTATGAGCGGAGTGAAAATTCTGGTAGGCTTCTTCTCAAATTTAGGACGGGGAGGATCATAATTTCCTTGTTGAGGAGGAGGCATTTGACGATAATTTTGAGTGTTTGGACGAGGGACTTGATATCTGGGATATGGGTTAGTTTGGTAATTTGGCTGTGGAACTTGGTAGTTCAGGGGGTATTTTGGTAAAGTGGAGCTGGGGTTTGGTACGTTGGGGGAGGAGTTTGGTAATTTGCCTGAATGTTGGCACAGTTGGGGGCGACATTTCGATAGTGATGAGGTTGAGTTTGGTAGACTGGAGGGGGAGTTTGATAGATAGGAGGGGAAATTTGGTAGTTAGGAGGGGGAGTATTTTGATAACTGGGAGGAGGGGTATTATGATAACTGGGGAGAGGGATATTTTGGTAATCGGCCTGTGCATGACAAGCCGGGTACGAACTCTGTAAAGGTCGAGAACGACCTTGGAACGATAAAGATTTCCTGGGGGCCTTCTTCCCTTCATAATAGAAGACACATCTTTCCTTTTCTTTTTCAACAAACCCGAAGATCCGGGCGAGGCGGCAACACGGGCAATCTTCTCAGTTCTTAATTTATCTTCGATAGTCTCACCTACCTTGACTATCTCAGCAAGCTTTGCTCTAACGAGCAACATAATTCTGTCATAATACTCGGGCTCTTGAACCCGCACAAACACTTCAATAATTTCTTTCTCAGATATAGGAGGCCGAACCCTAGCTGCTTCATTTCTCCATCTGTACGCAAATTCTCTGTAACTTTCATTTGACTTTTGCTTCATCTTTTCTAGCAAATAACGATCAGGAACGATCTCTACATTATAAGCGAATCGTTTGATAAAGTCTTTAGCCAGAGCATTCCGGCTAGGCCACTGTCTTGTCTCATGAGAGGTGAACCATTCTAGAGCCTCTCCACTCAGACTCCAGGCAAAAAGCCGCATCAGTAGAGCTTCATCTCTTCCAACTCCCATGAGCTGGTCACAGTAGGCCCTCAAATATGCTAGAGGGTTCCCTGTTCCTTCGAAAACGTCGAACTTTGGCACCTTGAATCTTTTCGGGAGGTCCAAGTTCGGATGAATGCATAAGTCTTCATAATTCAAATCGGCGACATCAGGAATACACTGTAACTCCTTCATGGCTTTTCGGATCTCTTCCTTCATGTCCAGTTTGGCGGTCTCTTCCTTTGACCTCCACTCCCTTTCTCGCTCTTCGTAATGGTCGAGCTCAGAACCATTGACATCATGCTCATTGGGGACCGAAATTTGAAAAGTGGTTTTCTGGGGTAGTGGTGGAGCAATGGAGGGACTTTGGGCATTTTTGGTGGCTTGGTAATTTTGGGGGAAAGTTTGGGGGTTGGTATGTTGATTTTGGTGGCGGAGGGAAGTTTGTGGGTGGTTAACGTTTTGGGTTTGAAGGGGTGGGCCAGTTTGGAGGTTGGCATTTTGGGGAGGAAGTGGCATTTGTAAGTTGGTATTTTGAGGAGGGGGTGGTGTTTGGTAAGAAGCAGAGGCATAATTGGGGTTTTGGGTGGTTAGGTCGATGATTGCGGGGTTATAAGCCGGACTGAAGGGTGGGTTATGAGCTTGTTCCGCATTTGGAGGAGGAAAGTGAAGTGGAGGCCTTCCATCTGCTGGAGCAGTAAAAGCTGGATTAGGCAAATCTTGCCTTCTCTACATTTCGACCCGCATCTCAGCGATCTGTTGTATCAGTTGCACGATTAGCTCGATCTGTCGAACGACGGCCAGGTGAGCCACGACAACATTTGTTAAGCTAGTATCTTGGCGTTATCACCCATTGTTGATTTGCCCTTTCGAGAATTTGACCGGGGAAGGAATCTGTAGGCCCTTTTGATCTTGTAAAGTAGGGATATTCAGCCAGCTTATCAACACAGATCAGTTCTGACTACCTGTAGAGGAAAACAACTCAAAGGCAAATTCGTTAGTTTTGATTCAGGACAAATAATGCAAAATATCAATAGCGGGAACATAAACACATAAGAGTTGCTTTGTTTGAGAACATGTTAACCCACGAATAATAGAGACTGACTTTTTGAACAAGCAGGAATTTGCTCGTTTTTAGTTTGGGGCTATTGACTCAGAAAGGTTAAATTGTGTTGAGCTAAGATCTTCTCGCTGCATGTCTCTGCATCTGTTGATGTAAATTCAATGTTTCCTTGTAAAATGAAGGGGAAAAGATAATTTTAAAAAGATAGGGGTCGGGCCTTTAAAGGCTGCCTACGTATCTCCCAAGGAGAATTCAGGCCCTATGTAGTTCGAATACAAAAGGGAATTCTCATTTTCATTCATTCATTTGACTGATTACAAGGAAGGCGAAAAGAAAACATGCAATAAAACTCCTAAAACAAAGATTGTGCCTTCAGAAAGGCTTCTTCTTCTGACTCGTCAAAGCACTTTGGCTGCCGCATGACTTATCAGGGGAGAAATTCAACTTGAATCCTTCCCTTGCTGATTAGAGATTCTAGATCATAGCGAAACTCGAGGCACATTCAATCTTTGTGATCTATGGCATTGTGATAAGGGCACGACTTCCAGATTTCAATTCCAACGGGATCAAATGTTTCATCATCCATTTTGATAGGGGACAAGACTCCCTTTCGCACCAACTTACAATAGATATCCAACAACGATCTCTTAAAATATGTGAAGAAGTGACAGTAAAACACAACATGATCTGTGATCGGTATACTAGGTTCCGGTTGATCACATGTAAGGAGAGTGTTGACACCCCACATATGGGGGATTCTCCCAGTCCTGATTAGGT
This sequence comes from Solanum pinnatisectum, assembly GCA_035578085.1. Taxonomy (NCBI): domain Eukaryota; kingdom Viridiplantae; phylum Streptophyta; class Magnoliopsida; order Solanales; family Solanaceae; genus Solanum; species Solanum pinnatisectum. The sequence goes on from CM069087.1 coordinate 37,339,283, forward strand.
CGCGTATCTTGGCCTTGAGATCCACACATTCTTCTGTCGTATGTCCATTTGATGCGGATGGCGAGCACATGTCTTCGTCGTTCCCAGCTCACCCCGAGTGGTTCCCTTGAGGGTTTCGGGCAGCGTTCGATGCGAAGGCGTTCGTAAATAAGAGCACACGGGACGACTTTTGCTCCCACATCATATTTCTGTCGATATGCCTTGAGGGTGATTTTCTCATTCCCTTCTTTCCAGCGTCCCTAGAAAGTAGGTCTGTAGACGATTTCTTCATTAGTATCTTTTTCAATAGTTCCAGGGTAAGTGTCTTCAAGGCCACTATTGGCTTCTTGATTGAAGAAAGAACATTTTTCGTGTATCTTTTGGAGCCTCCTGGTTGTATCTTTGTTGAAGACATCGTGTTCCTTTCGCATAGCGGCCGTCTCTTCATTCATGATAGCATATCTTGTCATCTTAGCCGCTAATTCCTCATCTAGTGCCGTATTTGTGACCCATGCAATTGCGGTGGCGATTTCCACTTTCATTCTCCTTTCCCTGGTTTTTTGGATCTCTTGTTTGAGCTTGTTCAGTTTCCTCCTCAAATCCTCCTCAATCAGTTCCATCTCGATATTTTTTCCTTTTTCCATTTTAGCGGCAATTTCACCTTTCCTGAGGAGACAAAGTAATGTTTTAGGATTTGGTAGGGAGATTTTGTTCTTGGTAGAGAAACTCAAGACTCGGGAAATTTGGTCGGACATTTTGGGAATGACTTGTATTTAGAATTGTAGAGATTTTAAGAAAACTTTCGAAAAGGAGTGGGCTAAAAATGTTCTCATTCAAAGCAACAAATCACATAAACAGTTAAAGCACACAAGTAAACAGACAAATATTGCGTCCTAAACATGCATGTGACCCTTTTGTGCCAAGGGTAAGCCTAGCAAATTGAAGGATGTATATGTCTTTTTCAAGCCAATTCATTATCCCCAAATATTTCATTAATAGCATTCAAAATAATGTTTAACAACATGTAAATGGGAAAAATAGTTCAGAAAGGAAATAATAATAAAACAAAGTATAAATAAAAGCAATCCCACGCAGGGGATGATAATAGACTTCAAGCTCCTCCTGAACTTTCACCAAGTCTGGTTCTCTTGGCAATGCTGACCTCTTCCCACATAGCATATCTGTTCGCCCATAGGTGATCTCTAGCCAATCGAGCCCCCTCTTGATGTCTGAACTTCTCGACCGACCAAATCTGTTGTTCTATGTTGTCATCTAATTCTAATATGCATTGTCTGGCTCTTTGTAGCTCTTGCTTTAACTGAGTTATGGCTTTGGCATCTTCTGAATGCCGACGCTGATCCTCCAACTCATTCCTGTCAAACTTCTCTTGGAGTTGATGAAGTCGAATTTGATGTTTGGCTCCAACATCTGCAATAATATGGGGAACGTTTGGGCCAGGCTCGATGGTTCCAGCGAGGCTCTTCTTTAACCATTCTTTGTAATCTTTAGAACATTCAGGACGAAACCTATTTGGCACCGGTTCACCTAATACCCTTCGAGTTTTCCATAATTGAAGCATCTTTTCAGTAAAAGTGACTTCGCCATTTTCATGATCAATCACAAATCTTGTCATGTCTTCGATTTGAGGAAGCTCCTGTTTCCCTCCTAGTTGTCTAAGTACTTGAGAAGGAGCGTACGGCCGAGTTCCTCTCAACCCAACAAATATCAAGTAGGGGGCCTTTCCACTTCGAATCACCATTTGTTTTGTTACTACCAAGCATTGGATCAACCACTGCATGTCTTCCTCTTTCAAACCCTGAAGTCTCAGATACCAAAATTCTTGGCCTCCAGTCCTGTTGAAATGATTACGTTGCACCCACCAATCATGATTTTCGAGTCTGTTCGGTCTTTCCAAGGGATCCGGTTCTATTGGATTATGAACTTTGACCAAGTATCTTATCATCCACCATTGAAGTATTAAGTTACACCCTTGAAAGAAATGTGTGCCACTTTTACATCTATCCAATGCCCTGTAAATATCAGCAAGGATTATGAGAGCCAAATTGTAGTACTTTCTTGCAGACATGTAGCCTATTCCATTAAAAATAGCGTGAGTAACCATTACCACACTTGGATGGATAGTGTAGTTTGGTCCTTGGGGAAACACCATTGTCCCCAATAGGCATATCGCAAAGGCGAGAGGACGTGTTTCTTACCATTTTTCTTCTGAGACAAACTCTTCTTTGAACTTCTCGTAAGCCCTTGCGCGTTCGAATCGATAATACAACTTTGAAGGGAATATTTGTCGGGAAGCTGTCCATCCACTCGGCTTTGACAAGTGAAAGTTTTCTTTAATTTCATCAAAACCCTATATCTTGGAAAGAGGAGATCGATCGGGTTGGTGTTTCCTCTTGTTGCACATGCCGACACTCTCATAGCTTGCAAGAACTTCATCAATAGTCGGAGTCAACTCTATTTCCCCAAACCAGAACACCATGTTGTCGCTGTCCCAAAATTTAACCATTGTCCCAATCAGATCTGGATAAGCTACCATGTCCATTAAGAATGGGAGATGACCTATGTGTTTTTGAACTTTCTTCTTGTCTTCCGCGTTCATGAACTTCCACCAAACTTGAAGGTAGGGATGGGGTATGGTCACCATTCGGGTCCTCAACGGCTCACATGTCAGATTCATCTATAAGAAAAACAAACAAGGTAAGTTACCCCCAACCCCACAGATAATTGATTTGTTTAAATCGACATATACATCCTTCAATTAAATACATAAGTATGATCGTCTTTTATTGACAAAAAATGGGTCAAATCGACACAAGGTGGGCTTCTAATGGGCCCAACACACCTTGGGTGTTGGGTCGACTTAGTTCAAAATGCGCTAAAAATTGGGATTGGGTTCGCTCTACGCTAGATGACTAAGAGTGGTTTCAGAAAGACCGGGAACCCAAGCGAACAACTTAAGCTGGAACTTACGACAATCATTGGACGCATGACATACCAATAAATCGCCAATTATTTCAAAAAATGGTTGAGTATAAAAAGTCCGGCTGCGATTATGCAGAAACCGTCCTTAATATACTATACATACAATCGAAAAATGCCATGAATACAATGATAGTTAATAAAAATTTAAACACGTTTAGCACAACTAAACAACTCAACAGTTAATAATAAATAGTCAAACAAGTCAAATCCTATGGTTAGAACTTAATTAAGTTTCCAACATAGTCGCCATTTCTGTTTTACTCGAAAAATATAATGTAAAGAAAAAATGACTATGTTTTGAAAAATCGATTAAACTTATGGTTTAAGAGAAATTGAATTTCCAAAAGAACAGAGTCACCACTTAATATTTTAGTAAAAATCAAGAAAAAACTTGAAGTTTTCAAAAGACTCAAACAGATAAAGTCAGTTGAAAATAAAAGGGGTTCGAAGTTCAATGTACATTTCGAGAAGGTGTTAGGCCCTCGAAATGTCCACTAACTTGCAGTTGACCGGCGATTTGACTACAAATGACTTTGACTAATGTTGAAAATTTTTTTACCTAAGTAAAGAAACTCATCATTTTTTTATTTTTTTATTTTTTCATTATATGTATCTGTTTTTCTTTGAAATTTTAATTAAGTAAAAGGACTCATTTGTTTTAAAACTCATTTATTCACTATTAGCATCATTATTATTATTATTATTATTATTATTATTATTATTATTATCTTAAGGAGAAGTGAGCTAAATGGGAGTTCTTAAAGGGGAATAATTTAGATGGCAAGACTAAAAATAAAAAGAAAAAGAAAGAAAACTAAAATAAATAAATAAATATTTTATTTTGAATATGATAAAAAGTTGAAATGGCTATCTATGGGGATTTAATTAAATTAAACCATAATCAAATAAATAGTTAGTCAACATAACAAAACAAATAATAGCAAAGGAGAAGGATATTAGATTTGGGCTTCTGGCCCAACTTTAAGAACCTGTCCTCATACTAAAAAGTGACCCAAAATGATGAACTCGGGCCTAGTCAATTAAAATCCATTGTTGCGAATTCTTTTGGGGCTCTCTTTTAGGCCCATTTTAGCTCCCAAGCACCTGTAATTCCATTTTCAGCCATGTATACGCAGTCCTTTGGCCTGTATACCATGTATACTGCTGTATACCAGTGTATCATAGCGTATATCGGCACGTGTATAGTCCATTTTAATGTATATTGAACCGTATACCAAATGTACACAGTCCATTTCACCCCCTGCAACCTGTATTTCTGATTTTAGACACATATATCACTGTTCTTTCATGTATATTTGTGTATACAGCTGCATACGTCATGTATACTGCCCTCTTTTGGATTTTTTGGACACCTAAAATTCAATGTTTCATCCCCTGTATCACTCTTTAGCCCTGTTCGTCGTTTCAAGACCCGGTTGACTCGATAAAAATAAAATCGGGACCCTAAGGCCCACTCAACGGAATGCAAGGGAAAGGAGTCTCCAAGGACTCGGGAGTAGTCGGTTCACACATAGAAAAGAACAAACAAGATAGAAATTAGTAATGGAGCATACTTTAAATCTATATAATACAACCAAGACATGTGAAACAGAAATGAGACAAAATAGGCACGTGACTAGTTCACTGCCAATGTTATGCCAAAGGAATGCATACAATACTTACTAAACTCCCACTTAAATTAGACTAACTTCACATAATAAGATGAAACACCAAATGGTAGTGACAACTAAATAGTAAAACTAACAGTGATTAAATGGAATAGATTTAGACATGATTACTTAGACAAATATCATAACAAAAGACCATTGTCAATTAAGAAATGGAGCAGACCGTTATAATTGATTTAAGTAAAAGCATTAATGAAACTATGTATCAATAGGATAAACTTGAGCATTTTGAACATGACAAATCAGTAAACCAAATTGGCAAATGCTACTATTTTGCAGAACTTTCATACATGAATAAGGGAGGGGTTTTAGCATTTTTCACAAACTTCAAATGAAGAAATAAAGCAGGCTCGAGCAACAGGACACCACAGTAAGCTTCAGCACGAAATTTACACACCCAGACACGCATTTAAAGCTAACATGAGAACGAATCAAAACTCAACCTTAAGACTATAATCTTTCTGACATGAAAATCAACTAGCAGACCATCAAAATAGGAGAAAAGAAACAACTCATGCTTAAGGGCACATGCCAGAACAAGATACCACTGTATTTCAGAAAAAACATTTCTTTTTAACTTGAACGAAATATGATATTTGACTTATTTGCCTCCTACCAGATGAACTCCGCATGAACAGAGCACGAAAGGAAAATAACATGATTGACACGATCAACTATAGATTCAAAGCAATAACTATAAAATGCTAAGTAAACTCGGAACATTGATGTGTTGCTTCATTCCTCCAACTTGAGATGGAAGAAAGAAGGGACTGACGTCAAAAACTAAACATTATCACGATTCATGCTAAACAGGAGCAAACTAAGATTAATATGATCATTTCGAAAAGCTGATCACAACTATATTATGAAAGCTAAGACAGCAAGAACAGTAATAACAAATTAGAGAACAACCCTCCAACATCTACGCACATATTCAAGTCACAACCAACACTAAAAGGTGAAACAATATACAAAAGAAACTCCAACTCTTATCAATATCCGGAGGCGAACAAACCATTATCGAGGAAAGCAAACCGAATTCACACAGGAAAGGAGTGAACTAAAAAAAACCGATTAACTAAACAGAAAAGCTATTCTGCTGACTTGAGACCAAACAAAATCGAAACAACCCAAATTCCTTATCATTCCAAATAACTCAACAGTTAACATACCAATATTTTGAATATAACCGAAATACGAACTGAAAACAAAGGTTACCTTTTAAGGTGCAGCAAACAGGGACAGCAAACTAACAGCTACGATCCTTCCACCACGAAAGCGAAAGGAAGAACCAAAAATCTGAGTAGAATTTTGAACTCAAACGAACGGCTACCCTTCTCGAAAAATCGGGAATCGAATAACCTTTCTGTTTTCTTTGAATAGATTTTGTAAGTATGTTATAGCCGTTGTTTTTGGTTTAAGTTGTCCTATATCTTATCCTCTAGAAATTTTTCCACACCCAAACAATAAAGGAGGAGGGGATATTTATAGGAGGATATTAGGGTTCACGAATTGGAGGGGGGAAACAAACGAATCTGAATTCGAGGCCCATTTCAAAATTCAAAAATCAAATTCTTTTACCAATTAGGACAAACACCTTTTCTGAGATTTTCGCCCTATTCCGAAAGAAGAAAGGGCGAGATGGACGGGGTCGATTGATTCCTTTGTCCTTGAGATGCTACGTGTCTCCATCTCGCAGCTGCAAGGACGGAAGACGCGTGCTTCTTTGCTCATCGTTACATCGCCGGTATTGTTGGCGTTACGGTTTCTCTGTGAGTCTTTGCTTTGCTCACAGGTTTCTATTTTGTGAAGGGAAAAGACTTTGGGCGGGTCAAAGGGAGTTGGGCTGAAAAGCGGAAAACAAAAGGGAATTGGGTCTGGGAAAAGTGGATTGTTGAAAAGTGATAGAGGAAAAAGCCCAAAATATTGGTTTTTTAGTGGGTTTGGATTTGAAGTTTAAGAAATAACTCAATTGAGTTAAATCAACAAACTTGGCTAAATTCTAAATAAGATGAATTAATATCAATTAATTAATGAGCTTCTTAATTTTGACGAAATAAAATAATTAACTTACGTGTAAATTAATGATTTAAAATTATAACCAAAACTTAAACAAAACTAATTTTAGTAAAATACTTACTTAAATCGAAATCTTTTTGAAATGATTTTCAAAATGTTTATACAATGTGCTAATTATATAAAACACATACTTTGCTTAAAAATGATAAAGATGACAAAATTAATTAAAAGTAATTTGAGAAATATTTTAGAATTTATAAAAATTAATTATTTCAAATCGTTTGGAATTTAAGAAGCTCGGTGATTAATCTATGTTGTGGAGGTCCAAAATTGGGTGTCAACATCCAAGATAGCCTTTGAGCTAAGTTTTTGAGCACTAATATCAAATCAAAGAAAGAAGTATGTTTTAAACATAAGAGCTAATATTATATTTTTTTGGGAAGTAGTATTGAGCACCGATATGGGAGAGAGTTCAAACAACTCACAGCCCCCATAAACCATGTAGTCATCATGGGTAGAAAAGGGTCATACCTTTTAGATGATTCCTTTAGTGCTTTTAAGCATAGGCTAGTGGATCCACTTAGTAGTTCAGGTTCTATACTCTCGGCAAGGTATAGGACGGCCCTGGTAGCGTGAGGTAAAATGTTGTATCATCACAATAGCTCTTACGTGATGGTTGTCGGTTAGAGAAACTGCCACAGAAGTTATTGTATTCTTAAATACACAGTTTATTGTATTTTTACATACATTTCAAAGTTATATGTATCTTTGCATACACACAGAGTTGACATCATATTTTAAATAGCCTTTCTTTATATTGCACTTGTTTTAAATTGTTTTATATTGAAATGAGTTCAGTTATGTTGAGTTGAGTCTAGCCAGGTAAGTTATTCTGATTTTTTTCAAGCCTATGTTGTGTTTAGCATTCCAACTCGCATACTCGTACATTCAATGTACTGATGCCAGTTGGCCTGCATCTTATTATGATGCAGATACAAGTAACTAGGATCAGCATCCGGCGCATCGTTAATCCAGTGAGCACTCCAGGGCTAGTTAGTGAGCCTCCTTGCATTCTGAAGGACTCCTTTTATTGCTTTCAGTTACTTTGTTAGTTTATTAGGATGTCGTGGGGTTGTCCCGACATCCATCTCAGTTGTTTTAGAGGCTTCATAGACAGTCATATGTTTGTTCTTTAGTCTTTTCATTGACTTTATCATTTCATGTGTTAAGACTTGAGTTGCCATTTTGGCCAAGTTGAATGTTTGACTTTTAAGCATTCTCAGTACTTTATTATTCAAGTGAGTATAGTGCTTTTGAACATTATAAATATGCATAGAGTCTTCCGCTGAGTTAAGTAAGCCAGGTCAAGGGTTCTTACCGAATATTTCTTTAATAAAAGGATGAGTTGCCTCATATATACACTATGATTGTGATGCATAATTGCTATTGTGAAGAATAACTCTTATAATTGTAAGAGCACACACATTACATTGATGCATGATGTTGTTAAGCTGCTAAGAGATAAAATAATTGCAATTGATTATGTGAAGTCGAATGAATTTCGGCTGAGATTCAACGACTAAACACATGGGAAGAAAATTAATTCTTCAAACCTTAATAGAGATGGGTTTAAGGCCAATGTGATTGTCAATAGAGATGGTAACCCAACCTATGTGATTGATTATCCCATGAAGTAGGTTCATATGGATAATAACAAGTCAATATTGGCACTACAAACTAACTGAAAGTGCTTTAACTCCTACTAAAAATGAGGGATGAGTAATTTACTCTTAATGAATTCATAGTCCGTAATTAAGGATAGTGTATTTAAAGTAGTATACACTTAGCACGATGAATTCACATGTATGAGAAGTGGAATCTGTGGCGCTCCTATGAGACTTTGGCCTATTCTCTAGAGCTCTCATGAATATCAGGCACACGCATGACCTATTGGGCAAAATCATGTTGAACAATAAAATTATTGAGATCAAAATGTGATTGATAAAGTTTCTGATTTACAATAAGATTTATTGGTTCATAGAAATATTATATTTCACCAGTAATTCTGTAAATTAAATTTTATCGATCTAAGTTTGGTTTATAGTCCGAAAGGCACCAAATCTATTGCATTTTGTCCATGAAATTTGAACAAGTTATAATTTTTTTGCTATAAATTATTTTGAAATATGTGGGGATGGTAAGTAAATATTTATTTCAAATGAATTTATTTTTAAAGTGTATTTTGAAAGCCAAAATAGTTAGTGTATCGAAGAAGAATCATTTTACTTAAGAGAAGTAGTATTTGAAAGAATAGGGCTGGCACAATTAAAATAAAATGGCTTCTTGCATGAAGATTTGTTATCCAAGTGTCCATCCACATGACTTCTTTTGATAGGTTTCCTCTTTCTATAAATAGCTTTCAATTCCTTCTTTCAAAGTCAGATTAAGCACAACAAATTCTCTCCACTTACACTTGCACTTCCTCTGGCCTCTCTCTGTTTTATCTTTCTGCTTCAAGTCAATTAATTATTTTGACTTTGTTATTTTATTTCTCTAGTAATAACTTGTTGATGTTAATTAATTTGTTGATTCATGTATCCTCTATTTAAATATGGAAGACTTGTTTAATTTTGGGAAAACATTTTATATCGTCAAAATAGTTTCTTAAGACAGTGTCCAACACGACTCAAGTATTTAAATAGAGGTAGTCCTAGATCAAAATATTAGGAATCAAAGCAAGGAAAGTAGCATTGATGGAACGGGGGATCGCACCTTCAGCGAAGAAATAAGGTGACCAGCTGGAAATTAATCTTCTGCACTAATATTTAAATATCACCCGTGTAATATTTATCTAATTTTTAGTATTACTATTTTGCTAAATAATAAGTTATATTATTATTGTGTTATTTTCATTGTTCCCCAAACAAATGATTACCACAAAATTTCAACGTCTATTTAAAAAATGTTATAATTGAAGAAGTTAATCCTTGATTTGCACCCACAAGATTTTTCCACCAAACACAACTTCTAATTAAAAATAATTGCACTTGGGAACTTACATTTTGTATTAATATAAATATAATATGGTGGTCTAGCTTGCTAATAACCAAATATCAAATCATTGGGTTTAATCAATATTTTCTAGTTAACCTACAAGCAACTATTTGGTTTTTCAAAACCAAAAGCTCTTCCTCCAGCATTAGCACAAGAAGCTTCAGCTGGTTGATTTTTATAGCTCAGATTTACATCTTCTAGTGATATCCCACTACATGGATATTTTTTGCTACAATCAAATTTCACTGCAACTTCTGTCGCTGATGTTCCACGTATGTCTCGATACTTTATGTCACTGATTTTTACACCCGAGCCCTAAATATATTTTACGAAAACAAAAAACAATATACGTAAGAAATCGTCTATATATAGTTGTTAGAACAAACAATATATTAATTAATCACTTACTTGATGAGGACAATTTTCATTGTTAGGACAGTAATTTTGGTCAATAATGATAGGATTTTGAACGTTTGTCATAACGATATGTTGGAAAAGAATATCTTTGACGAATGCATTGCTTGATCTTGCCCATGTTTTTACTCTCAATCCATTTTGTGTTCCTGTAGACGTTACGGTTTTAACCGTAACGTTTTGTACTCCAGGTTCTTGTACTTCCCAGCCTAAACTCCCAATGCTGCACCATGACGATCGTACGCAGTTATTAGGTGAAGAAAATAAACAAGTACCAAATATCGTTCATATAAATTGAGACAGACAGAGTTATGAATGAAACCTTATTCCATGACCAGGTCCACATGCTATGTTTTCTATCCATAAGTTAGAGGTTCCAGGGCCAATTGAGATACAATCATCTCCAGTGCCAATACGTGAGTTCATTATTGTAACTCTAGATGAATATTGGACGTGAATACCATCAGTGTTTGGACTGTTTCCTGGAGCGGATACCTTTACTCCTTGTAGCTTCACATTCTCACAATTATCGACCAAAATGTGGAACATTTGGCTGTTTTGTGATGTTAATCCAATGATATTTATGTTGCTTGAGTTGGAAAATGTAAGTCCCTGACAAATGCATATTGTTATATTATTTTTCGCCAATAAAATACACTACTTTTGATGATATAGACATTGAAATTTTATGGGACTGTACAAGACATGTTTAATTCGAATTGGGACTCTAGAAGGTGTGTTCAGTTTCAATTAGAATGCTTAGAGGCTACTCAACCCTAAACCCTAGTTCATGCCTATATAAAGGGTACTAAATTCTCTTAAAAGGCATCTCGAATATTCCACAAAAGTCATGAAATATTCATATAGAGATCAAATCTAAATCATCCTAGTTAGAAATACGCCACTAACAGCCCTGAAATCATGGATAAATCTTAGGAGAGTAGAATCAAGGGAGGAACAAAATTGTATCCGCACTATTATCAATAAAATATTCATGTTTCTTCGAATTTTATTTGTGTGGTTTATTTATTTTCCATATGTTTAAAATTGTTGCAAACAGATGATACGTACCATTGTTCCTTGAGGACAATTGTTGCTAGACTTTTTGCAAGCCCAAAGACTAGTAGCTTGTCCATCTAAGGTTCCTCCATAGATGGAAACTCCATTAACTCGTTCAAATTTGATCCAATTTTCTTCATCTCTATTGATATTATAATCCGATGGAGCTAATATAGTGCCATCGATACGTAAGGTAATAGACTTACTCTTGCATGTTTGGCCTTGGAAATATGCATTTTTAAGCAAGTAACTTCCTTGTGGTATGTAAATGGTGGCTGGGCTAGTAGATGCACATGCTGCACCCCATGCACTCATAAAGGCTTTCGATGAATCGATTTTGCCATCGGATTTTGCTCCATAGTTTTTGATGTTATATATAGCAATGGAAGAGTTGAACATCAAGAAGAAGATTGTGAAAAAAAGTGGGAGATTTTTTACTAAGAAACTCATTTTTAGCTTGCTTGTTATTTATTCAATAAGTCACAAGGTTGATCAAATATTAATCGGAGGGTGTGGATGAGGAATTGAAGATGGATTTGAAAGGAATTTATAGACTTTGTGTTAGTGATCACCCTCCATTATCATGGGTTGGATTTGTTTTTTTAAAAAAAATATCCCATCCGTTTCATTTTATGTGACACCTTTTGACTTGACGATATTTAAGAAAAAAAGAAAGACTTTTGAAACTTGTGGTCTAAAACAATCTTTAGATTTTAAGTAGTGAGAATCATTTTATTAAAGATAAAAGAGGAATTTTAAAGCTAAATTATTTTTAATTATAATAAGATGACATTCTTTTTTAAATTGATTAAAAAAGAAATGATGTCATGGTTAGAGTAGGAGAGAAAACTATGTTGATCCTTTAAGACGTTGACGTGAGTTAGGTTTTGCGCAACTATAATTCATTTTTGGTCGTGTTGAGGAAGACTTTTAGTCTAAAATCTTTAACATTATTAAGTCGATAGCCAATTGGATTTCTACATGTTTAACGGAAAAAAGTTAGTTACATGAAGACTTTCTGACACACAGAATATATATCATTAATTATTAGAGTAATACATAAATGTGATCTAATCTAGGCTCTAATTTTTGGTTTAAACAAGTAGAAATTAAATTCGTATAAAGTTAAATAAGTAGATACAAGTGTTTTACATAACATAATATGCTTGTATATGGTATAATACATTATTTTGAATGTATCTCATCACGCGAATTGTCATGTAAGATACGTGTCTACTTATTCATAACTTTATACAAAATTTAAGTATTTTTTATGCACATTCAAAGTTAACAGACTTAAATGTCCATTAAAGTTAAGTTAAAATGCACATTCATGTATTATGTCTTAAGTAGTTGTTACATAATTTTAGAAAAGTTGAATGCTTTTAAATTTATGGTTTAATATATGTCATATTATTTACTTTCTCTGTTACATATTTCTTGACCTCAATACTAAAGATAATTGTTTTAATTTAGTTGTCCAACTTATGAAATCAAGAGAATTTTATTATATTTTTTTTCTTTTTTCCCTTAGTATTAAATACTATATAAAGTAGTATAAGTCAAATTTAGAGTTCCAAAACTATATTAATAAGGTTAGTTTGGTAAAATATACTTCTAACTAAAGCTTTCTTAAAGGACGTTTCAGATCAATATGAGTCGCGTAATATGAAGCGAAGGGAGTATATGACTATATATGAACTTTTAAAACTTATGATATTAAATATATCATAATATTTGTATGGTTATAAAAGATTTCTATTAAAGGTAATATTAAAAGTGTAATGTTGATTCAATAAACTTATGTTGTTCTTGTAGGAGTGAAGTAAAGAAGAAAATGTAAGAACTAAATTGAAATACACTAAAAAGTATTTATCTATCAATTAACTATCAGAAGTTCAACAAAACTTCAACTACATGAAATTCAACAATACATGTGGATATCTTTTCAACAAGTATTTCTTGAAATCATACTCACATTTTCAATTATAAGAAGTCGTTTATCCACTTCCTGCATTAGGTATTAGAAGTTGGTATCTCCTATTGAGCCGGTTTGGATTGATTTTGACTTTTAACTATTGATTTATAAGTCAAAAATCATAAACTAAAACTTCTAACTTATTATTTTTTGCTTATTTTTATTATTTTGACTTAAAATCAGTGTTTAAAAGCGCTTTCTAAATTTACGCAACTTAAAAACACATTAAATAAATCAATTCAAACATACTGAAATACTTAAAATTTTTAATTAAACCTCATAAAAATTTCCACCTAGTTCGATAGGAACGATATAACTGTGATATGAATATTTTTTGTTAAAAAGAAACCTTATAATCTATTGTTGTCCTCTTTCAGAAAGTAGTTAAACTTACTTCCGGACTGGTAATGTGTCAATATCATAATCTAATTTTTTTAATGAAGTCAATTCTATAGAATATAATATATTCCTAAGGAGAAGGGAAATATTTTCATATATTAAATAACTTTCCTCCAAGTTAATAAAAGTAGTGAAATCACTACCAAAAAATTGTCTATAATCGACCTAAAGATCAAGGTTTTTTTTTTTTTTAAAAAAAAAATAAATAAATAAAAAAATCTAAGGAAATCGGGAAAAATTGCAATTTTTATTTTTTAATTGACTTTGGTATTAGAATTTATTAGAATGTTGATATTAAATTTGCGATATATACCAATTTGATCAACTTTGACCAAAAAAAAAAGTGTTGCACCTCATTTTAAACTGGTCAAAATACCTCAATTTATGGCTATGCTTCCTTTGATTTCAGTTCATAACCATCACCTAATTTTAGAAAATGTTAGGAAATGTATTTGTATTGATGATATGTCCATCTGTTAGTTTCCAAAGTTTGTGAGATTTTAGGTAAGAGTTTTTCTTTATTACGAGAGGAAGTGTTAGGCATTTTTCAAAATCTATCATGAGATAATCCTTAAATAAAGTAATCCGATACACAACAGCAACAACAACAATAACCAATTCAGACTAATTCTATGAGCGAAGTGTAGGAGAATAGAGTGTATGCAAACTTTATGAGTACCTACTATCCTCGAATTGAGTAACGAACGTCAAAATAGCTCAAAGAAAAATACAAAAATAAAGAGGACATTGAAAATAATTGAAAATGCATAACACATTATCCAAACAGGATCAATAAGAATAAGCAACATGTGATAACCGAAGAACTGCAAATCACAAGGAGTACCAAAGTTGTAAGACAGAAAACTTAGAGAAAAATGCCACTACTACTGGTATAAACATGGAAATATGTACAATGGATCAACTTATCACCAAGCCGCGCTAAAAAACACATGATATTGCCAACAAATTTTACTAACAACTTGAATTGGTTAGTATTTTACTAACAAATTATCAACATATTTTTAATTGAATTATATTTTAAAACTTAATAACGAAATTCGAACAGATTATCAATCAAAATATTACTAAGTATTTTAGTTGGTACATACGGCGGGAAAAAATGGCGCCAAATTTAGCAAATTTATATCAATGGATTACCAGCTGAAATATTACTAATGCACACCTTTTGTTGGCAATATTACCAATGAAGTATATCTCGGTTGGTAAATATGACAAAAAAAATATTTATATAATTTATTAACAGATTACCAACAAATTACTAACCAACCATTTACCAACGACAAGAGTTTGTTGCTAAATTTACCAACCAAATATAATTGTGTTGGTAAATTAGTAACAAAATGTAATTTGTTGGTAAACTTGCCAACAAATATCCAATCAGTTGGAAATTTTGCCGACAAATAAAGATTATGGTTTGTAAATTACTAACATAATCAAAATAATTGGTAATATACCAACCGATCTTTAATCCATTGGTAAAATTTACCAACATATTAATTTTTAGTTGGTAATATTACATATGAATGTTGAGTTGGATATATAGTAACTTTTACTAACTCGGATTAAATTTATTGGTAAATTATTAAATTACTAACTAATAGTTTGAATGGTTGGTAAATTTACGAATTGAGAAGTTAAATTGTTTGGTAAATCGTCATCTAGTGTTGAACTAATAAGTAAATTTAACGATGTAATACTGAATCAATACTTTCCCCCAAATTTGGGCTTTAGTGATATATTTAATGCTAGATATCAATTGGTATTTTTGTAAGAAATCTAGCGTTTAGTAATAAATTTATCTTTACTTAAATATATTGTTACATTCACTAATAATATTATTAATTTTGTCGGTTCAAATTTAATTTATCATGAGTTTTTCTTAATTCTTTTTTGAAAGAAAAAACGGGTGAAAATCATTTCCCCCTGAAGTTTGCTTTAAAAATCAAACTCCCCCTCCCCCCAACTTTAAACAATAATCAACCCCCACCCCCCACCCCTTTTACCAAAATTCGGTCATTGACCGGCAACGTTAAAAATTTGACCGATGACTACAAGGGCATATAGTAATTTTCACTATATTAACAATTAATGGGGTGTCCTAATAAATAAATGGGTGTTTCATCTTCTACAAAGACAACTCTTCTCTTTGTTGTTCAGTTGAAGCACATAATCAATAAAAAACTATTCTTCACCCTCTCAAAATTAGGGTAAATTTTTATTTGAGATTATTTACTTTTGTACCAATTTATTTGCATATTGAACTTCTTTTTTAGTTATCAATTGATGGATTAACCTTTTTTCTTTGATATGTAGAGTCATTGATCATTTATTTTTTTTTTTCATTTCTTCAAACTGAATTTTAAGAGTGTGAAAGTGACATATTAATTAAGTGTATTTTAAAAGTGTTTTGCAAATTTTCTGATATTGCATAATGTATAAGATGCTTTCCTTTTCCCTAGATATGACTTTTTTTTTTTTTTTTTTGCTTTAAAATAGAACAAACTTACAATTAATCTATTGTATTATTTCAGGGATGTCATTCACCTTATCAATACCTTATCTTGTTAAATGCTACCAAGTTTTAATGTGAATGAAAATTGCTATGGGATATTGAATTTGTTAGAAGACGCTCATAATATTGTAACAGGAGGTCCTTCTACTTGGTTAGGAAAAACCACTTGCTTAGAAGCGGTTCATCAAAATACTGCTGGTACAATAAAAATGGATAATGATATAGATTTAAGAATATTGTTCAATACGTACAAGAATATGGAGAAGAGAGAGGTTCAAATAAATCTAAATATAATAGATGAAAATCTTGAAGAAGCAGAAGGTAAAAATTTTCAGTGGACTGACGATGAAGAAGATGGAAATATGGTTGATAATATGGAGGCTCACTCAGATGAACAAAATAATAGCGATGACTTATCTGATTATGAATATGATGAAAATGGAGTATTTGAAGGTGTAAGTGATGATGACAAAGAAATTGAACATCCAATGGCAAAAGTAAGCGACAAAATGCAGGGTGACGTTTTCAAATTTATGTATGATGAGGAACTGAAAAACAGAGATTGTTGTACTTAAAGAGGGGCAAATGTTCAATAATATGACTCAATTTGAACCTTTCGTTTTCAGTTTATGCCATTAGGCGTTTTACTTTTAAATTTTGGCCATAATTTGATTTCGGTCAATAGTTTTAATAAACATGATCGGATGAGAATTCCGTTAGCGCGGTTAGCTTCGAAAGATTATTTTTTATCTAATAGGATGGTTGGTTTGGATTTTGAGGCTTTCATTTTCAGTTTGTGCCATTAGGCATTTTAACTTTTAACTTTTGGCCAAAATTTGACTTTGGTCATTATTTTTGGTAAACGTGCACGGATGAGAATTCTGTCAGCGTGGTTAGGTTTGAAAGGTCATTTTTGATCTAATTGGATGGTTCATTCGAGTTTTTGAGGCTTTCATTTTCACTTTGTGCCATTAAACATTTTAACTTTAAGCCAAAGTTTAATTTCAGTCAACATTTTTGGTAAACATACTCGAATGAGAACTCCACCAGTGAGGTTAGCTTAGGAAGGTCGTTTTTGGTCTAATAGGATGGTTGGTTCAGGTTTTGAGGCTTTCATTTTTAGTTTGTGCCGTTAGGCGTTTTGACCAAAATTTGACTTAGGTAAATTTTTTGGTAAACATGCTCGAATGAGAATTTCGTCAGTGCGGTTAGCTTCGGAAGGTCATTTTTGCTATAGTAGGATGATTGGTTCGGACTTTGAGGATTTCATTTTCAGTGTGCCATTAGGCGTTTTAACTTTTACGTTTTGGCCAAAATTTGACTTTGGTCAATTTTTTTAGTAAACGTGCTCGGATGAGAATTCCGTTAGTGCGCTTAACTCCGAAAAGTCATTTTTGATCTAATAGGATGGTTGGTTCTGATTTTTAGGCTTTCATTTTTAGTTTGTGCCCTTAGGCGTTTTAACTTTTAAGCTTTGACCAAAATTTTGCTTTGACCAATATTTTCGGTAAACTTGCTTGTATGAGAATTTCGTTAGCACGGTTTGCTCCGGAAGGTCATTTTGGATGTACTAGGATGCTTGGCACGGATTTTGAGGCTTTCATTTTCAGTTTTTGCCATTAAGCGTTTTAACTTTTAAGTTTTGGCCAAAATTTGACTTTGGTTGATATTTTTGGTAAACATGCTCGAATGAGAATTTTTGGTAACTTATTTTCTTGTATAAACTGTACTTCTTCAGTAGCTCTTGTACCTACTTAGATTACTTTCTTGGGGGTATTTAGTTGGTGTCTTGTAAATATCTTGGAGGTTTTAATGTATTTAAAGACGTTTTCATATCCTCATACAGTCTTCTAGATAATCCATGGTCACATGAGCTTAAAGGAGCTAAATAGTTAACCGAGAAAGCATAAGTCTACATGACAAATGCCTCAAACTATGTTGGCCCACATAAGTTAAGGATTGTACCGTTGGTTTGGGAGACTCCTTTCATGCCTCGAGTAAGGGTAGCTATGGATTTACATGATATATACGCGCATGTCTCATACCCGACAAGTTTTGAGATGGCTTAGCTGATCAGGCTGAGATTAGACTCCATGCACTCACATGGTGGGTTTTTGGTTACACTATTAGAATCCCATAATGAACTAAAATATGATGAATGAGATATACTTAAGGCATCCTGAACGACCTCATCTCTTAACCTTCATATGTTATGATTATGTCGACATTAGTTGCTTCAATTAATCTAATATGTACATTGTGTTATATTTCTCCATTTTACATAAAATACTAGCTATTTCATATGTATTGACATCCCTTTTGTAAATGACACTACATCTTTTTATTGATGTAAACTCATGTACGCAGACACGTGATCAAGCCGGTCACTAGGTTCCATATCTTGCTATTAGTGAGCCTCTCTCTGTTTTTGGGGCATAGGCTACATATTTTAGGAATTATGTATTCTTTTAAGGTATACTGAGGGCCTTGTTTCGGTTACACTATTCAGTTGTGTTTAGAGGCTTCATAGATAGACCAATAGTTGCGTTATGTTTGGACCTTCGTGTCCTTTGACAATGGTCCTAAATTTCTATGACTTACGTTATGAAATATGTTTTCTTATGAAAGTTATCTTTTCAAATACTTTTAAATGTATTCCTCCACTCATTAGATGTATCCTCATGCCTAATGCCATGTTATGGGCAGCTCGGACCAGCAATGACATCGAGTGTCAGCCACGTTCAGGGTGTAGGATCGGAGCGTGACAACTGATTTACATCATCTTAGGGTGTATATTAAGCATATCAATATCAAACACACTGTAACTAGTGAAAGCCAGGTGCCCTAAGTTGAAACAGGTACCAATACGATAGAGAGGATTTTGGAGATTACTTGGCACATCAGGATCATCTTTGATGATATTTTCACTTTCATGGAACAATGCAATGTTTCCTGGAGTCATACATATAGAGAAGCCAATGCAACCTAGCTAATGCCACATTTCATTAAAATAATACCAAAAGCCAATCCACACACACTAACACTACTAAGATTAGAATGACCTCTGAATATATCTACTAGGTCAACCATAAAAAATGACTAGAATTTCTATCACAATCAGTGTAGCCAGCATGAATATATGAGAAATGTAGTTAAATTACAAACAACTTTCTGGTTTATTTACACCATAGGAAGTTCCAGCAGCATTGGAGCATATCGCTTGTGCTTGTTGATTTTTAAAGGTTAGATTTACATCTTCCAATCTAATCCCTTGGCAGGGATTAGCCTTACTACAAGCAAGTTTAAGAGCAACTTGGGATGTCGATGTTCCATGAATGTCTTGATATGTTACATCGCTTATCTTAACACCTGATACCTGTAAATTGAAAAAACATACGAGTTATAACTGCCTAATGTATATATACATATTAAATTTCCAACTGAGGCACGCAATTGTACCTGGCCAGGGCAATTCTTCTCATCAGGGCAATATTCTTGATCAATTAAGATTGGATATCTAGCGTTCACCATCACAGAATGTTGAAATAGAACACCCTTCACAAATCCATTACTAGGCCTTGCCCATGTCTTTATTCTCAATCCATTTTGAGTACCTCTAAACGTAGTCGTCTTCACTGTAACATTTTGAACCCCTGCTTCTTGCATACTCCACCCCAGACTTCCAATGCTGCAAAAAATAAAGAAGAGTTGAGTACTTCTATATGCTGACAGTGTAAACGAATACTAATATGCATGCATGAGCTTTTTGTCAATTTACCTTATGCCATGGCCAGGGCCACAAGAGACATTTTCAATCCACAAATTGGAGGTGCCAGGGCCTATTGATATACAATCATCGCCAGTACCAATTACTGTTTTCAAAATGGTGACGCCAGTAGAAGCTGCTATATGAATCCCATCTGTGTTTGGGCTGTTAGCTGAGGCTGAAATTTTCATGTTCTGCAGCTTAGCATTTTGACATCCATCTATAACCATATGGAACATCTGGCTGTTTAATGAAGTCAAGCCACTTATCACTATGTTGTTTGAATTGTAAAACGCAAGTGTCTGTAATATTCAGAGGCGGAGCCAGCATTAGGAGTTTGAGGGTTCTAAATTTTAGGACAGAAGAGAAAAATATTGCAAAACATGCTTCTTTTAAAAAGGTAAAGAAAAAATTTGATTGATTGTGGGCTTCGAACCCACAACACTAGTGTGAAAAGCATCTTCACTCAAGGGCGTAGGCACATGTATGCCAGGGTGTCAAATGGACACCCTTCATCGGAAAAAAATCCGCATATAAAAGTAAAATGATATACGAAGTGATTAAATAACATATTTTGGACACCCTTGACATAATAAGTTGTTATATCCTAGTGGTTTAAGATGTCTTGAATGTGTGTTTAGACATCTTTTTAATGAGCCAATGCTTCCCCTTTTTAAAAAGAGCTTTTGTTGTTTAATTTTTGGATCCTCTTCGTAAAATTCTTGGCTCCGCCACTGTCTTCACTACCTTTCTTACCACTGAGTTGTCAATCAATTTTTTGTTAGGGGTTCACAGGTTAATACACATATATATTTATTTAATTTTCTAATACAAATACAGAGTCTACAAAAAAGCTAGTGAGTTGGTCCAAACCCACAAACCTCCACGTAGCTCCGCAAACATTATAATAAGATATGGAACATATATGCATACCGTTGCACCATTAGGACAACTTTTGCCAGAGGTTTTACAAGTCCAAAGAGCAGCACCTTGACCATCAAAAGTTCCACCAGAAATTGTAAGTCCATTGACTCTCTCAAACTTTAGCCAATTTCCAGTATTACCTATAACTTTATAATCAGAGGGAGCTACTAAGGTACCATCAATCTTTATTTTAGTCTCTTTATTCTTGCAATTTTGTCCCCAAAATGCAGCACTTGCTAGTAAATACCTTCCTCGTGGAACATATATCATGACGGACTTTGTGGAAGCACAAGCTGCAGCCCATGCATTCAGAAATGCTTTCGTTGAATACGTCTTTCCATCAGGTTTGGCTCCGTAACTCTGAACATTGTATGTAATATTCGTTCCCGATGATAAATGGAAGAAAAACAAGATAACTAGAAGAAGAAGAGACATATGTTTCTTGGTAATTAGCATTATTTTTCTGAAGGTTAATTAATTAGAGGAAAAAAATATGAATTATCTTTGAGTAATGAAGAATTAATAAAGGGTATAATAATATTTATAGGGTTTTGGAGTTCATGCATTTGTATGTTGCATGGATTAAGAGAAAGGTGCGCCATTATTTGGTTTACTTTGAAAAATTCCCTTTGTAAGTCAACTTTGTTTTGTTAATACTGATCTAGAATTTTCATTAAGGGGATTCGGCTTTTTTTTATTTATTGTATTGCTTAGTATTTGAGCTTGGAATCTCAATGTAAATTTTGTACCCCGTACACCATTGAGTCACCCTCTAGTCTTTTATTGGGTGGATTCAATAAGTTCGGATGAATATCCTGATGACCTCCTAGATCCGCCCCGGTTAATAGGTAGTTCTACCAATGTGAATATACATGTTGAAGTTATCTGAGTTTTTATTTTCAAACTGTGAGTAGTTTATCAATTTTTATTTTTATTTTTTAAAAAAGAAGATTATTTAGCCCGTATTTACAAGTTTCATTTGACGATAAATAAGTGGCTCCCTATTTCACTAGATGACTTATTAAGAAATCACAAAGAAAAGCGATATGAACTGATTTTGGATTGCTCTTCTAGAGGAATCTTTTTCGTTCGCAGCAAATAATTAAGAAAATAGTAATAGACAAAATTCATAGCTAAACAATAAGAATTTCATACAATATTATTTAGGACATTATAAGAAAAATCAATTAGCTAACTAAAGGCTATTTAGCGATAGATATGCTGAGAATTACTAATAAATTTCGTCACTAATTTCATGTTTTCTAATTATACTTCTTTTTTTCATGATAATTTTCAAGATACTACTTAAGGATCAAATGCATACAACATTGTGAAATAATAATTGGTCTTCCGTATGATACGGTACAATAATTAGTACATACATGTTCTTTCATGTTCATTCATAATTAGCCTAATCATGAGAGCATATGAACCTTTGACTTCAAATATAAAATAAAATTTATCGAATAAGAGGCATTATAAATTAATATAAAAAGGAATCATTGACCTACAAAATTAATAATAATAATAATAAATAGAAACATTCCGTTATATTATGAATATAGGATTAATCCTTGGTCAGAATCTCCACATGGTGCAATTTAGTGATACGTAATCATCGCATTTAAAGTCGACGCGTATAGCGTATTAACGTGATAACGGGTCTTATTTAAATATAGAAAAGGATTTGATACAAGTATAGATCACATGGGGTAGAAAAGTAAGGTATATGTAGGGCTAAAATAAGTTTCTACACATTAAAAAGTTGAGTTATAAAATAGGAAATGTTGATATTAACTATACTATTTTTACCATTTATATTTTATTTATTAAATAATATAAAATATACAATGAAGAACTAGAGGCGAACTCAGGATTTTAAGACTTTGGGGTGCACCAATATTATTGATGCTTAAATATGAGCTCTAAGATAAACTTAAAATAAAAACAAAATAACACTCTAGCTGGATTCAAATCCAGATTTTCACGGGTGGATTCTATAGCTTGTACCTGCAGCACAATGACACTTTTACGCTTTTTATGAATACATTGTTAAAATATCCAAGTTACCGTCAATTTCTCAATATATATATACATTTGCCTCTGTGAAGGACATGAAATAAAGGGAAAAGGGTCTGAAAAATACTCCAACTTTGGCCAAAATTGTTGTTACGATACCAAACTTTATAGAGGACCTTTTACCCCTGCACTATTTAATAGTGTATTTTAAAGGTATATATGTGTCCACGTGGACACATTATTATTTATAATGATGCAATATTTATGATGTCTACGTGGGCACATATATACCTTTAAAATACACTATTAAATAGTGTAGGGGGTAAAAGGTCATTTCCAAAGTTCGGCATTGTTACATCAATTTCGGTCAAAGTTCAAATATATTTCAAACCTTTTTCCCTAAAATAAAGGGAAAATGCATAAGTACCCCCCAACCTATGCTCGGAATCCCAGAGACACACTTATAATATACTAAGGTCCTATTACCTCCCAAACTTATTTTATAAATAATTTTCTACCCTTTTTGGGCCTACGTTGCACTATCAACCAAGTAGCTTGAAAAAATTGTCAACACGCGCTGGGCCCAGAAGATAGTTCCACGTAGGCCGAAAAGGGATTGAAAATTATTTATAAAATAAGTTCGGCGGGGTAATAGGACCTTAGTATAGTATAAGTGTGTCTCTGAGATTTCGGGCATAGATTAGGGGTACTTATGCATATGAACTATGTCTTGTGAAGATTGGAGTATGCATTATGTTGTGTTGGAGACTATGCTTGTGATTATGATGATATCCTTTATGTTATGATAAATTGTGCATGGTTTGTCTTATGAGCTACATTCTCCAACTATTTCAAAGATGATGTTCAAAAGTGGCATATAGCATGGTTTCCAATAAAATGTCCTTTTATGCATGTTTTAAGGGTTTTTATGCATGGCTTCCATACTTGGTACATTTTTGAACTAACCCATATTTCTATAAGGTTTGGTGATATCGGATGTTACCCTCGTGGCTAGGACCATAGTAAATCAAGAAGAACAAGATTGGTGAGTCCTCATATTATTCGAGGGCTTGACCGTGTGCCCTTTATGTCTTTCCTTTATGTTTTAGACTTTTTGTAAGGGCCGTGCCCCTAAGAATGTATTCAAGAGGTTTAATTCAAATGTTATAGATGGTTTGAGACATAGTGTTATAGACTCTCTCTCATTTTATAAAAGACTTAGATTGTAAAGAAAAATTTTAAATTCCGCACTATTTTTTACTATGTCTTATGTCATGATACACTAAGGGCTTGTATGAGACCTCTTCGGGGTCATGTACGCCGTGTTACGTCTAGGGGGTACCCCTGGGTCTTGACCAGGTGTGAGTCCCTTGTTGTGCCTATTAGCGTCTCTACTATGGCAAACAATTTCTTAGTAGTGGATTAGATGTATTGGGGGTGTGTTATGGCATTTTCTGATAGTGAGACTCAGGCAGACCAAATTTCACTTGATATGCTTCATTTTGATGTGATATCGAGCATGGATTGGTTATCTCTTCCTCATGCAATCTTATATTATTATTCAAATATAATGACCTTAGGTTACCCTATTTTACCTCGATTGGTGGAAGGGTGCTTTGAGTTAATATTTAAAAGGAGTGATATCTTTTCTTTGTGCCAATCATATGATGGAAAAGGGATGCTTATCTTATTTGGCACATATTCATGATCTTACCAAAGATCCATCTCTTTTAGAGACCATGAAAGTGGTGAAAGAGTTAATACATGTGTTTCCTACCAACTTATCGGGTGTTCTTACTGACTGTGACATTAACTTTGTGATTGACTTGGAGCCGGGCACCAAGCCCATTTCTATCTCTCCTTACCAGATAGCTCCGGTGGAGTTGAAGGAACTGAAGGCTCAATTGGATGACTTGTTTCAGAAAGTGTTTATTTATTCTTTTTTATCACCGTGAAGTGCACCGATCTTATTTGTGAAGAAAAAGGATGGTAGTATGAGAATGTTATCAATTATAGATAGTTAAACAAGGCTACGGTCAATATGCATCCTCTTCTTTACATCGATGATTTTTTTGATCAGTTTCAGGGTGTGTCAGTGTTCTCCAAGATTGACTTAAGGTCAAGCTACCATCAGTTGAGAGTTCGGGACTATGATATCCCGAAGACAGCTTCCAGGACTCATTATGAGTTTGTAATCATGTCATTTGGACTAACTAATGCCCCGACCACTTTTATGGAGTTGATGGACTGAGTATTTTGGCCTTATTTGGATTCTTTTATGATTATGTTTATTGATGATATCT
Source organism: Solanum pinnatisectum (assembly GCA_035578085.1). Lineage (NCBI taxonomy): Eukaryota > Viridiplantae > Streptophyta > Magnoliopsida > Solanales > Solanaceae > Solanum > Solanum pinnatisectum. The sequence continues at coordinate 37,364,418 of CM069087.1, forward strand.
AGATTTATTCCAATAATGAGATCGATCATGTTCTCACTTGAGGACCGTACTCCAGAGATTAAGAGAGAAGAAGTTGTATGCAAAATTCTCCAAGTGCGAGTTTTGTCTTGAGCCCATATCTTCCATGGGTCATGTGGTGACCAAGAAAGGCATTATGGTTGATCCAACCAAGGTTACGGTAGTTTGTGATTGGGTGAGACCTACTTCCCATACAGAGATACATAGTTTCATCGGGTTAGCGGGCTATAATCGTCAGTTTGTTCAAAGTTTCTCTTCTATCGCAACTCTATTGATTAAGTACACTTAGAAGCATATGGTATTTTTGTGGACTAATGAGTGTGTGGTGAGATTTCAAAAGCTCAAGGAGTTATTGAGCTCAACACCTATCTTAGCATTACTCGAGGAGGGTGTGACATTTGTGGTATTCTGTGATGCTTCGGGTGTTCTCCTAGGGGGTGTGTTGATGCAAAAGGGGAGATTCATATCCTATGCTTCCCAGCAGTTACGTTGAAGGTGAATGAGAAGAACAACCTTACTCATGATTTAGAATTAGTGGCAGTGGTCTTCGTCTTGAAGTTATGGAGGCATTATCTCTATAGTGTACATTGTGAGGTCTTTACTAATCATCGTAGCCTTAAGTATATCTTTTCTCACCCAAATATGAAAACGAGGCAACATAGATGGTTGGAATTGTTGAAGGACTATGAAATCACCATTCTTTATCACTCGGACAAGGCAAACATGGTAGAAGATGCTTTGAGTTGGAAGGAACCTAGTATGGGTAGCTTAGCCTTTCTTAAGGTGGAGGAGAGACCTTTGGCTTTAGAGGTTTAGTCGTTGGCTAAACAGTTGGTTCGACTTAATATTTCTGCACCTCACCATGTTTTAACCTTCGTTAAGGCTAGGACTACATTGATGGATCAGATTCTTGCCCTCCAGTTTGAGGATGAAAATTTGAGAGCAATATGGTATAAGGTGTTGACAGGTGACGCCAACACTACAACAAATATGATATATAGCTACGAAATTATTAGCTACGACATCAAATTTGTCACTAATTGTTCGCTTTTAGTGACAAAATTTACTTTTCGTGCTTAAATATATGAGACACATACTTTTAGTGACGAAACATAAAAATTCATAGCAAAATTTTGTCCACTGAAGTTTCCCACCAAAAATTAATTGGCGCCATTTGTTAAGTAGTGTTAGTCACGAATTTAAAGTTATCGGTGACACATTATTTCGTCATTAATAATGTATCTAATTTATGACAATTATTTTTTGTCTTAAAATTTATTAACTTTTGGACACAAAAAAATTTCATCTAAAAAAATATGTTGTTAAAATATCAACAAATTAGAGTTAGTAGTTAAATATTATAAGCTTTAGCTATAAAAATTTAGATTTAATTATGACATTTATTTTCGTCACTAATAATATAAATAATTTGTGACAAAGATTTTATTGTCTCTAATCAATATGTGATTTAGTGACAACAAAAAAATTGTCACAAAATATGTAAGGTGTTAAATAGCGACGACCTAAAATTTGGAGTGAATAATTCAACTATTTGCTATGAAAAAAATTCATAGCTAAATACAATTTTTTAGGGTACAATTGTTCATAATTACAAGTGACAACTTTAAAAAAGAATAATACAAGTGCTTCATAAGAAATATACTGAGTCCATTCGTTAATTGGTGAGGAAAAATATTAAAATCAACGAATTCGGTTGATTTTGTAAAAATGAAAAAGTTCAATTCATCAATGTTCTTAAATTACATAATTATAAAATGCATCACTTGAAAAATACAATCCAGGTTATAAGTATTGTGAGTGGGGTACGGTTCTACCACTAGATCGCTAATATTTGTTGGTTTAACACTTTTGTTTTTTATTTGATACACTTTCATCGATAAAGACGATAGAAAAAATAATTTCTCAAGATTTGGTGCTAATTTTTGTGCATGTCTATTGATTTGTGATTGGTAAATTGCATAGACTAAGTCAATCTATTTGCTTCTGTCTAAAAATATGTACATATTTAATAGAAATTCCACATACGTACGTAGAGAAACTATACAAAGATAGCATCGACTTACAAACTCAGACTTTGAAAAGGTGCAAAATATTTCATGAATTTCTATTAACTTTTTCCATCAGTTTGAAAATCGAAATAAACTAAAAAATGAAAGCACAAATGAAAGAAATGAACCAATTAGGATTTCAAATATATTATAATGAAGTACTATAGTTATGGGTATCGATGTTGTTTCCAAAATAATTAATTTACTGATCCAATTGAAGCGATTATTCAATTTTTTTAAAAAAATCAAAACTTTAATTTTATATAAATTTATAATTGTACTAAATAATTTTTCAAATTTATAAAAATAAATAATAAAATGACAGAAACGTACTGAATATATTTAAAGATATTTTAAAAATATACAATTTATTTAAAATATAATCTACATTTGAACGAATTGTGGGTGGTAAATTTCATGCATTTTGTGTATGTGTATAAATAATCATATAATATATTATATCTACAGAAGTTAATTTGAAAGAAGTGAATGAAGTTAAAAATAAAATAAAAATGAGAGACAAGAGAGAGTTGATTGGATGGTAAGCACTCCTTACTTCCAACCTTAAGGTTGTGAGTTCGAGTCCCCAAGAAACGTCACTAATTGAAGTAAAATAATTAGCGACGACATAATTTTGTCGGTAGTATAACCTTTTTTGTCACAAAGCATACTATTAACTACAAAAAATATACTTTTTACGACAATAAATTTGTCACAAATGTTTAAGCATTTGGGGACGATTTTTCTTTTTGTAGTTAATATAATACTTTTAGTGACGAAGCACTAAATCATTGTTGTATACTTTTAGCGACACACATTTAGTGACGACCGATTAACGAATTAATTTTTGTCTCACAAGATTTTTAGTGACGAAATATGATTTATAAATGACAAAATTATTTGTCCTTGATAATCGAATTTGTTGTAGTGCAAGTCGGCAAATCTTAATCCCGAGGAATTTTGAGGATTTGTGTTCCTAGAGTTGGTGGTTAGGTGTGTATGATATTGGAAGATGCTCATTGTTCGAAATACTCTATTCACCCGGGGTAGAAAAAATGTACCACGATTTGAAGCAACACGATTGGCGGTGTGGTATGAGAAGAGATATTGTGGACTTTGTGGCCAAGTGCTTGAACTATCAACAAATGAAGTATGAGAATCAAATACCTGGTGGTACGATACAAAGGATGCCCATACATGTGTGGAAGTGGGAGTGCATTACCATGTATATTTTGACTGGATTACCCTTGACTTTGGGTGAATTTTATTCTATTTGGGTTATTTTGGATCGACTGATCAACTCGGCTCATTTCATTCATGTGAATACTAACTATAATGCAGAGTAGTTTTCTAGGATCTACATTCGTGAGATTGTTCAGTTGCATGGACTGCCCATTTCTATTGTGTCTGATAGAGGTGCACAGTTCACCTCTCATTTTTGGAGTTATATGGAGTCGCATATGGGTAGCAAGCTTGATAGAGGTGCACAGTTCGCCTCTCATTTTTAGTTTGATATTTGTTCTTTGTTTTATGAATTCTTTTCTTCGGCATGATAACCCATTACTTCTATTTTCTGTCTATCAATATGACTTACCAACAGATGGGATGTTAGTACGTGTCATCATGACCTGAGTGTTTGGATCGCGACATATAAAGAAAGTACCGTACAAGAGAAAATTATTGAATACACCCTTTGAGCATAACTATTTTTGGTATTATAAGATATTGAGGATTCAAGGGACATTTATAAGATCAAAAAAACAAAAGTTGCCAAAAGGAAAAAATAAGATAAAGAGAACAAAAATTTCCAAAAAAAGACATTACCATTACATTGTCATCTGCTAATGTAATTAGATGCAACGACCTTTTTATAAGTGAAATAACATAAAGGCAATATAAATGAAGGATTTAAAATTCATAATGAATTTTGACATGTAGTAGTTACTTTAACTGAGCAGAACTCCATCCATATGTCTACTAACGATTTTTCTTTTATTCAACTGTCATTTATTAATCAACATGAACACAAGGTTTTACCACCATTTCAACAGACAATAAACCCTTCATTTTGCATATTACTAACTTTGTAACTCATATAAGGGTTTAAAAGATCTTCCTAAAATTAAAATGTACCTAATCAAAGGGAAATTGAGAGGTTAGACAATTGTAATAAACAAAAATGAGCTACTAGGGAGCACCATAATATAACAACTATAGTATCAAATGTGATCCCATAAGTGGAGTTTGAAAATGATAAAATGTATGCAAAATTTACTTATATAGAGGCAGAGAGGTTGTTTCCAATAAGCTCTCAACTAATAAAGTAAAATGAACATGCACCTCAAGTGGCCAAGCAAACTCATTCTATCTCAACTAGTTCTATCTTTTGGAAAAGTAATTACTGAGCACAACATGTTAACTCTATGTTTGTATCATCAAACAGAAGATTGTGTTTACAGCATAAGAAACTACACATCTCCTCAAGGAAGCAAAGGGTACATTGAAAACACATGTCAATCATAATATTTTAAACTAACATTTCAGTACACAAAATGCATTTCACAATTTCACTGTCAAATTGACAAGAACATAATGAAAAAATTCTAGTTTGGAATATTTAGACTGCCAATGCAGTCCTTCTGCAAATGGGACAGGAATTCACTTGCATGAGCCATTGATTGATGCAATCAAAGTGAAAGGTGTGGTGACAGTCAGTGCTTCCAATAATCTGCCCATCAGAGAAGTCATCCTACAAAATCAAGAAAACAATTTAACTTACATGACTAGACCTTAAGCAATAGGAGGAGACAATCAAATTAAAATATAAAGTCCTTACCAAACAAATAGAACATGTATCATCGTCACTGATAGATATTTCAGTTGACTGATACATGACGCGATTCATACGTGCAAAAATGACTTCTCTGCTCAATCCCCTATTAACATTTTCAGTCTGATCTTGAACGGCAAACAAACCCTAAATTGAAGACCATAGTTTGTAGGAAGAAATTATTTCATAAAGAAAAAGAAATTATACTATTATTTGTCCATGATTTTATTATAACTCATATTTTTCATGCAAACATGAAAAATTTGAGTCATGAAATTTTGTACCTAAAATGTCACATAGAACTTGTTATAATCTCTAAAAAGAAGTAAATGTTACAGATCAAATATGCATAATTTTCTTGGCAAGGAAAAAATCAACTAGACATGGAAAAAATTTCAAAGAAAAAATTTCATAATGATACAATAAGAGAAGTTAAGAAAGCATAACCCGATATATGCCATTTCCTTCATGATTCATTGTTGGCTCACTTTTGCCATATGACTTGCAGCCTTAGAATCATACTTTAACCATTGAAATTGTGTGCGATCTTAAGGAAAACTCTAAATCACTCAAATTTTTTTCTACAGCCCAAATTCCTCAAGAATCCAAAAATTTGGAATATACTTACCTTATAGATGTTCATGTTGTGTGAAATATGTTGAAGAGACTGAAACACATCTCTTTCATAATGGTGATGTTACTAGGAAAATATGGAGACATTGTTTTCGCTTGTTTGGTATTCTATTTAATACTGCGAAATGTGGCAAATATTTATTCCGTGGTGGATTAAGGCGGGGCATAACCCTATCCTGAATCTATCGCTCCAAGTGATCCCTTCAATTATTGTGTGACAAATTTGGAAGGCTAGATGCACCATAAGCATCTAGCCTTCCCAACAACTGAACCTCATTATTCACAAACAATTCAAAGTGCTACCCCTTTATTTAAGTTGAAATAAGCTCTATAATGTAATTTTTAATGTCGAACCATTTATTACTATCATGGCGATAAAGTGGAGGAAACCTGGATGTGACTTCTTAAAATTAAATTCTAATGGGGCAATCCAGGCCTTGGTAGTGATGGAGGTATTATCAAAGATGAGAATGAAATGCTGATTGCGGCATATGCTTTCAATCTGGATGAAGTATCTAATAATCAAGATGAAACTAATGCTATGCTAAAGGGACTAGAATGGTGTTGCTCTAATAACATCAGGAAGGTTGAAGTCGAGATTGATTCTTTGTTACTTGTCCAATGGATTACTTATACTTCTAAACCTCTTGGATCATTTGGGATGATATCCAACATATTAAGAGGGTGATACAAAATTTTGAAGTTACTATCATTAAACATACTTATTATAGAGAAGGTAATCATGTCGCTGATAGATTAGCAAACTATGGAATGAAATGCATATGCACAAAATGGTTCTCTACACCTCAACAACTACCTATGGAGGTAAGGGGAGAATATAATTTGGACAGACTTGAATTCCCGTGCTTCTAAAGAAAACAAAACTACAAGACCATCTATCTGGATAGGAGCTTGGAAAGAACCTACAGTTTTGATGTACCTTGACTTCTTGTTTTAGATTGAGACACTGTGTTATCTCTCTATAATTTTTTGTAAGCTTATCTTGAAATCCTACCACTTTTAATAGATGGACTTGATCCATTAAGTAGGTGAGGGAAGTTTTTGTAACCCCTCTATATGTACTGATTTTATTTTCAATAAAAGTACATTTTTGAAAAACAAATAAAATAAAAAGTAAAATATAACAACAGAAAATTCGAGTCATAAAACTGAAAATTTTTAGTTGGACCATGGTTCCTTAGCATAAAAGCAAATTAGTACTTATCACTATGGAGATTTAACAATTAACACAACCCAATGATTAAAAGCATAAGTGCATTCAACATTAAAAATAATATCATCTAAACATTACAACATACTTATAGCGTGATAATTCTAAGTTAGTAATTAAATAAAAAATGAGTATGAGAAAACTAATAATGTGAAGATTGCAATAAACTTATGATTAAAAAGAAAAATAGAGCTAAAAAGAGAAGGCGATTAAACTAACCGTATGAAAATTGGCAGGATGTGGTGGAAATGGCATACGATTTGGTCCATGGTTCACATCCGCAAATCTTGAGGCATAATTTATCACAGGATAAGGCAAGCTCCATAAATTATTCACATTTGGTAGGACATGAGTCATTGTATTTGTTAGTATTCCATTCGGAATCCAATAGGAAAAACGATTTCTTGGAACAATGGAAACACGGTATATGTTTGTTCCATTAGCCAAAACAATAGTTAAGCTCCCATCAGAGGAATAATAATATCCCGAAATATTGAGTACCATACCGTTGAGACGAAATCCTGATCTTACATAGTAAATTCTAGAACTATGTGCAGCAGAGGTCATAGTTCTTACATGACCATATTGATAAGTGGCTTCATTTCGCAAAATGATATTTCTTATACTAGTACGACGCGGCATTATAGTTAACTTTCTTTTCTTTTAGAAGTTCTGTGATTAAATTAAGTCCAAACAAATTATTGTAATGCTTCCTGAACCTAAAATCACAATGAAGCAATAATGTTATCTATATATTGGTGATAAGCTATGTACGTAGTTAAATGAAGCACATCAATATAATGAAAACTTTCTTCCAAATAATGAAGTACCCTTTTCTCGTTTCTTTCATACTAACTTTAAGGAAACACGAAAAATAAGCTGATAATTATTTCTTTACATGGAGAAGTTCTATAAGAATATAGAATATAACTTTCATGTGCTCTGTGAGTCTAAAATGACATACAATTACATCAATTTATAGATGTCCTAATTAGGTATTTATGTAATTTACATGAAACACACCAGTATAATAAAAATACGTTTCAAGTGATTTTCAATGACTCTTTTCTTTTTCTTCATACTCATTTGAAGGAAAGACCTAAAAAATAAAATATGAAAAATCAATAAATGGACATACAATCACATACATATAGAAAGAATATGAAAATAACTTTAACTAAAAATCATCCAACTCTATAAAAGATGTTTCCATTACTGAAGGATCTATGTGAAACACACAAGTAAATCTTTATTAAAATAAATAATTTATGAAATATAAATAAATGCTCGAAAGTTGTAAGAATCATAGTTTATAAATTAGAAAATAATATTTTAAGTATCACTTTCATCTGGACTAAAATCAATATCAAGAGGCTGATACTAACTATAACATCTAACTGAACAAATCATAATCCCTACCCCCGTCCCCCTTTTTTTTAAGAGCTCATAAATTATGATATAGACATTGAAGGGTTTCATTAAATCAACATTGAAGTCACAGATAACTTGAAAACTTGAAAATAACATTAATCATAAAATTAAGAAGCAAAAACATACCAAGAATTCTACTTGTGACAAAAAAGCATAGATTGTAAGCCACTCTAAATATTCGACAGAATGAATCTTTTAAATAAAATGCATTTCCTTTGAAATATGTTAAGATTCATTTTTGAAAAATTTAACATGATAATCAAGAGTAGCTAGAGATAGCATAAGAGAAGCACTATTAACACTATATGGGAGAAAGTTAACCCATGTTTTATCTACAAAAGTCACACTATCACAAGAACTTTCTTCATTAATTCTCAAAAGCTACCTAAGAAAATGAGTAAAAATCAAGTTATTTTTATTCTTTTAGGTAGTGAAAAATTCTAAAATTTATAAAGATGATTTTCAAAGGGTATGTAAATTATTTTATTCTTAAATCCAATGTACAAGTTAAACAAACATACATAGAGTACTCATATAGTCCATCAAACTAGTTTAAAATTCATATATAACTAATTTGACGGACATTTATTAAATGTCTACATGAGAATTCAATCAACAAAGCTTATCAAGTTGAAGTTAAAAAAATTGCATAAAAAGTTTAAATATTAAACAATGATCTGTATCTTAATTAAAATAAAACTAATGTAGAACATCACCAACAATAAAAAAAAAATTGCATAGCATGAATGTGGTCAAATTTAAGTAAAAAAAGAGAAAAACCTTACCTGAATGAAAAGATTAATGAAATGATGAATTAGGAGGATTAACATTAGGAGTAGATCTTCAAACCGTTATTACTGAGGAGAAAAGACTGATCTGGGTGGGCTGCAGATTTGTTAGAATGTTACAATTGAAAAGCACAAATGTGGGGGATGGGGCCTTCCATCGATCGATACAATTGAGGTAATAACTTTTTTTGATCTGCTAAATAATTTCAATTGAGACTATAGATAAATTTACAACTAGGATGAGGATGTAATTAATAAATATCTTGCACTAGAGGACAAAAGAGTGAAATATTTAGATTATCATAATTCAAGACTTCTCTCAATTCCTTGAGGAATTAGGTAGCTCCACCCCACCCCTCCCTCCAGGATGAGTATTGACATCTTTATTAAACATGCTTTTCTTCTTTCATATTTGAGATTTTGGGAGCATTATTCACATGACTACTTCCACATGAAAAATGTTAAGAGTTTTTTGCATTATTTTCTCGTTTTTATCTTCTTTCTATAACTAAAATTTTTCGACCTTAATTCATAGATCTTCATTCAAAAGTCCATTATATTTAGTTGAATTTGGTTAAACGAATAGTTCCTTTTTAATCTTCTCTTTGTCGATTGATATAAGATGCATTTTTGAAAATTTAATTTTGAACAAATATTTCAATTTTTTCCAAATATATTTAATCACTTGGTGCGAAAATATACACACTTGTTCACTTATAAAAATATTTTTACTCAATTTTTCTTATGTCAATTCTTTTTTCTTCTTTTATGTATTCAAGTTTATCAATGATAAACAGAGCATTGTATCACAAATGAAAACATCAATTAACAAAGATCCAATAAGTGTTCTCAGCACCTCACAAACAATAGTTACCATAAAAAAATGTATATTGTAATCATATAATTTAAAAAGAAAAGTCGCTACTTACAGTTCCACCAATGGAACAAAGTACCTCAAAATTAGAAGGCTGCGACATTTAAATCTGGCAACGCCTCAATCATCATGATCCAAAATCAACCTTAGGGGCTCTTACTATAAATCCTCCAAAAGTAAAAATTTTAAGAGAAAGAAAATAAATATACTTAAATAAAACTACGGAGAAGAAATAACAAGTAGAAGAGGGGGCCATAACATAGCTATGTATAAGGCGATACAAAATATATATATATATATATATATATAAAGGCCCGAGTTACCGAGAAAGGCAAAACTATATATAAGAACCAATCCTTTACTTGGAATCATTGGTATAAGAGTGACTAAAAACAGAAAGGACTATATACAACAGAACTGCTAATCAAAATACAAAATACATAAACTGTACAAAAGAGGGAAAAACAACAAGTCTTAGGATGCCAAAAGTTTCCCATGATCCAAGTCTACGATGGTCACATGAGAATCAATGCTCAGCGAGGGTGGCTCATTCAAGGAGATGCATCAGAAAATGATACAGAAGTGAAGCATGAGTACCCAAACACTGGGAAGCCGATTGAGCTCACAAGATCATAAATATAGAATAAAAAGTATGATAGTGCTAATACTATGATTAATTAGTTAAAAGAAAATAAAAAATCCCTGATGATAGTGAAGATAATAATAATAATAATAATAATGATGATGATGATGATGATGAGCGCACACAACCAAATACAAGGTAATTGTTGGGATATACTATTAACCATATGGTCGAGTTATAGAATTGATTTTAATCCTTTATAAAGACTTCACGTTTTATGTTAATTATTACAATAAAGTCTTTGTTTGAGTAGATCATTGTGTTTATATGTGTGTCCATTACTTATATAATAGGCGATTTTTGAGTATGAAGTTGTTTAACTCATACGTTGAAGATTAAAATTGTCGGGTCTTATAAGTTATAAATTAAATGTTCGCAATCAAAGATGAAGTTGGACAAACATCTTGATGATTGTAACACAAGATTAAATATAATTCAATCTTAATTATGGGAATGGTAAAATTCCAACTTCTTGTGTTAGTACATTTTACATGTATGGAACGGACCAAATTGATATATGTATGTAGGTTCTGAATTTCAATAAATAATATCTCTAGTCCATTACATGAGTTTATACTCTTAATCTTGATGTAGTTATTATGATCTGTGTAGTTGCTTTATTATTTTAATCTATTAAAAGGTGAGACCTATAATGAGTCAAATATTCCTAATGGATTGGATAATAACAAATTACATTCGTATAATTAGTTGATAGAACCATATCTCAGATCTGAGAAAAAAGACACTCCTTTATGATTGCTTATAAGTAGTCACGTGAAAACCCTGCAGGTGGATTTATATCTATATATATATATCCGTCACGTGAATTAATTTAAGCATAAAGATAAAGGATTAAATTTTTCTGAAGTTTGATTTAATTGATTGGCATCGATAATTATAACATGGGGAGTTAATAAGTTGTAACGGAAAAAATTTGAAATTAAATAGAGGAGTGCAGTTACAAAATTTTAGTGGTACAATCTGTGATTTATTATGATATGGTTAATTCATGCTTTTATGAAATAAATATTATAATTGGAAGTCTTTGCTAATAAATTTGCAGTCGCTACTATGCCTGATTAATTTATCGAGTTAGGAAAAGAAAAGGACTGTTCGTATTTTTTTTAGGTTAGGAATAAATCATTTTTGGCTTTTATTAGTTTAAAAGAGAAAACACTTTTTATTTCCTTAAAAGAAGAAAGTGGAAAATACTGAGTTTCTTTGTTCCCTTAAAAAATGAAAGAAGCAAATATTGTTGTTATTGGGTATTAATAAATATTGATGTTGTTTAAATATCTTTGGTGTTTAATGACTGTCTAAATACACTTACATATATTTACTGGTTGTTGATAAATATTGATCATGCCATTGGATACCTTAACGGTGTGAAAATACTCTTAATGGTATTTAGTGGTTGTTGATAACTATTGATCATGGTTGTTGGATACCTTAACGGTGTCAAAATACACTTAATGGTATTTAATGGCTGTTGATGACTATTGATCATGGTTGTTGGATACATTTAACGGTGTCTAAATATACTTAAAGGTATTTAATGACTATTAATGGCAATTAATTATGACTAGAAACATTTTATCTTTCAAACCTTTCCCTTCTGCTAAAAAGCATAAATAGGGATGGTGGTTCTCAAGGAAAGATCATCCTTTTTTTCTGAAAATTTTCTTACCCACACAAGCCTTGGTTGAGAGAGTTAGTCAGGAATTAGTAGAAGATTGCAATCTTGGAGTCCCAGTTCCTGAACGAGTTGTGTGAAAGCTTTAAAATGTTAAAGTTTCACAAGTTATTCAGTTTACATTATTATGCTATTATGTTTGTTTGTTATCTTGAATAATGCTTCCGCTATGCATATTCTAACAATTGGTATTAGAGCCTTTTTACATATAACTGATAATGTAATAAGAGTCCATGATTTTGATACATGTTTGATTAAATATGTATATATCATGTTGTTCTTTTGATAAACATTTTTGTTGTTTGAAAAAAAATTATTTTTGATATTTTAAAAGAGTTTAAAGGGTTCATCCCTGCTTCTTATAAATGATTTTTACAGTTAATATATGAGTTTATATGTTGACATAGGTCCTCTTCCCCATCTGATAAACTTGTATATTTTGATACTGTTATGTTTGTCTTTTGATTTGATGACTTGTTTTAACTTTCCAACTAAGTTGCATGTTGAATCAATGAACAAAAAATAATATATATACTTGTCTAAACTTCACAAATTACTCTCTAACTAAGTTGGACTTGTCCTGTTTAAGTGGTACTACATATATGAACTTGCTCATATATTTGCTTGAATAGTTAAGTTTTCCTATCGATTCTAATTGTTCATTAGCAAGATTATATGTGTCTTGTTTGTTTTGTTTTTTTTTTTTAAAATAAAATATATGTTACTAATGATCTGTTTTTAAATATCTCTCAGATTAACTAGGTCTCACTTCAATCCTTTGTTCTCTATCTTGAACCGACACAAACTGGAAGGTCCTAACTATGTGGACTGGAAACCAAACCTTGATATTGTTCTAACATTTGAGGGTTTCAAATATGTGTTGGTTGAAGAATGTCCCATTAAACCAACAGATGCAACTAATGAGGAGATCAAGACCTATGATAAATGGGTCAAGATTGATGAGATGGCAAGGCTACATTATTGCCTCAATAGCGAATGTCTTGAAACATCAGCATCAATCTATGGCATCTGCTTACGATATGCTCAAATCTCTTAAAGAGATGTTCGGAGAGCAGAATTGTGCTGCCAAGCAGACTGCCATGAAGGCTCTCTTGACTACAAAAATGGTTGAAGGATCACCTGTCAAAGATCATATGCTGAAGATGATGAGTTATATGAATGAGCTGGAGATACTTGGCATTGTTATTGATAAGAAATCTCAAGTGGAGATGATCCAACAGACTCTATCGGACAGTTTTCAACAGTTTCGCTTAAATTATAATATGAAAAAGATTGGTTTGTCACTTGCGAAATTATTGAATGAACTGACAGTGGCAGAATCCATTATCAAGCAGCAAACTCCTCTCCCTGTGGCATAAATGTGGACAAACCTGTCGCTTCTTTGTCTAAGCCGGCTAAAGCCCAAAGAAAAAGAAGAAGTCGTGTAAGGTTGTGGCACCTAGAGGTTCTAGAGGTGGTGTGGTTAAGCCTAAGGGCAAGTGCTACCACTACAAGCAGCCTGGTCACCACAAGAGGCAATGCCCTGACTATCAATCCAAAATGAAGAACAAAGGTAATTCTTGTTTAAATGTCGTTGAAATCTGTTTGGTGGCTATTTTTACCCAATTATGGGCTATAGATTCGGGAGCCACTGGCCATGTTTGCACTTCTTTATAGGGGTTTCAGGAAACACAACGGCTAAGTGAGAATGAAGTTTGCATTTTTCAGGCGAATGGGAACCAACACCAGTCCTAGCAATAGGAAATATCTCATTTTCTTTTAGTAGTTCTAGAATTCTATTTTTAAAAGATGTTCTTTATGTACCTTTGATAAGAAGGAATTTTCTTTCGGTCTCAAAATAATGGATGCTGGTTATGAAGTTTTATTTACTAATAATTGTGCTGTTATTAAGTACGATAAATAATTCATCCATAGAGCTTCTAAAATAATCTATTTGTATTTGAAGTCTCCCATGACATGCTACAACAAAATGAATTAAATAATATTGATATTTCTCATAAAAGAAAACATATTTCTGAATTGAGTCAAACTTACTTATGGCAGTTACGTCTATCTCATATCAATATAAATAGGATTTTCAGGTTGGTTTTTGATGGACCTCTTAGTTCATTGAAAGTGGAGGCACTATCAACTTGTGAATCTTGTTTAGAAGGTAAAATGACAAAGAGACATTTCCCTTCCAAAGGAAATAGAGCTAGTAATAAGTTAGAATTAATTCATTTTGATTTGTGCGGTCCTATGAATATACAAGCAAGAGGGAGTTTTGAGTATTTTGTGACTTTCATAGATGACTACTCAAAATATGGATACATTTATTTGTTGCGCCATAAATTTGAATGCTTTGAAAAATTAAAAGAATTCAAGATAGAAACGGAAAAGCGACATGGTAAACATATCCAAACATTACGATCAGATCGTGGTAGTGAATACCTTTCGGTAGAATTCATTAAGTACCTATCAGAATCGGGCATTACATCTCAATATTCTGCCCCAGAAACACCACAAAAAATTGTGTTGCAGAATGAAGAAATATAACTCTTTTGGAAATGGTTAGATCAATGTTAAGTTATTCAGATTTGTCTTTTAGCTTTTGGGGATATGCCTTAGAAACTGTAAATTACATTCTGAATTTGGTTTCTTCCAAATCTGTTCCTTTAACCCCATTCGAATTGTGGAATGGGCTCAAGCCTAGTCTACGACATATTCGAGTTTGGGGATGTCCAACATATGTATTTAAAGGGAAAAAATAAGTTGGAATCAAGGACAGAAGTGTGCATTTTCATTGGATATCCAAAAGGAACTAAAAGAGGTTTATTTTACTGTCCCAAGGAACAAAAGGTAATTGTTTCAACAAATGCCAAGCTTCTGGAACTAGACTATTTTATTAACCATATTCCTAGAAGTAACCTTGTGTTACAGGAATTAAGAAAAAAAAAAACTACTAATGAAACATCAACACAACTACCTAAAATAATAGTTGACATACCATTGCATCCACGTAGTGGGAGAATTATACATCAACAAGAGGTTGCTCAAGAGGATGCTCCAGAGGTTACTCAAAAGCAGACTCAAGACATCTCGTTACCATAAAGTAGTGGGAGTAATGTTGCACAACCTGAAATTATGGAGGAAGTAGTTCAGAATGTTCATAATTTAATTCAAGATATAGCAAATCATCAAGTTGCTAGTTGTCGTAGTGGGAGCATTATTAGAAAACCACAACGGTTTACACTCTTGGTAGAATCATATGGTAGCATTTCTGAAGAGACTAATACAGAACTATTAAATTACACCGAAGCACTACATGATAAAGATGCTGAAATGTGGGTTGTTGCTATGAAATCTGAAATGGAATCTACATACTCAAACTAAGTCTGGGATCTTGTGTAACCACCAATAGGTGTTAAAATTATTGGTTGTTAGTGGATCTACAAGAAAAAGAGAGGTGTGGAAGTGAAAACTTTTAAGGCTCGACTTGTTGAGAAAGGGTTTACTCAAAAAGAAGGAATCGATTATGAAGAAACTTTTTTGCTGGTAGCCATGCTTAAATCCATTAGGATTCTCTTATCCATTGCTGCTCATTTTAATTATGAGATTTGGCATATGGATGTCAAGACAGTTTTTTTAAATGGAAGTCTTGATGAGTGTATTTATATGGCACAACCAGAAGGTTTCATGGTAAATGACAATGAACACATGGTTTGTCAACTTAAGAGATCCATTTATGGATTGATACAGACATCTAAGGCATGGAACATTTGTTTTGACAATTCGATTAAAACTTTTGGTTTTGATCAGTTTGAAAATGAATCATGCATCTATAAAAAATGGGAAGGAGACAGAGTAACATTTTTGATTTTGTACGTAGATTGCATCTTTCTCATAGGAAATAATGTGAGCATGTTGAATTTTGTTAAGGAGTGGTTGTCTTCGCGTTTTGATATGAAAGAGTTGGGAGAATCGGCTCATATCCTTGGGATTAAGCTTGTGCAAGATCGTAAACAAAGGATATTAGGCTTGTCTCAAGCACTTTATATTGATACTATTCTTGTGAGGTTTAGCATGTAAAATTCCAAAAGGGGTTTCTTCCTTTTAGACGTGGAATTACTTTATTAAAGAATCAGTCGGCCAAAACGATTGACAAGATATAGAGGATGAAGGCGGTCCTTTACACTTCTGATATAGGGAGTCTCATGTATGTTATGTTATGCACTAGATCGGATATCTACTTTGTTGTAGGCATGATTAGCATATTTTAGTGTAACCTTGGGAAAAGAACATTGGACTGCTGTCAAGCATATTATCAAGTACCATCAAAGGACTAGGGATTATATGCTTGTTTTCCACCCTGAAAATCTTTTACCTATTGGATATACATATTAAGATTTCTATTCAGATAGAGATTCTAGAATATCGACCTCTGGATATGTATTTACTTTGGGAGGTGGAGCCATAGTTTGGAGGAGCATAAAGCAATCGTATGTTGTTGATTCCACCATAGAAGTTAAATATGTAGCTGCCTTTAATGCGGCTAAAGAGGCTGTTTGGCTCAGAAATTTTCTAAAAGAGCTTGGAGTGGTTCCTTTTATTGAAGCATTAATTACACTCTATTGTGATAATACTGGTGCAGTTTCCAACTCAAAAGAACCACGAAGCCATAAAAGGAGTAAGCACATTGAGAGGAAATATCACTTGATTCGTGATATAACTCAAAGGGGGTGATGTAAGAGTTTTGAAGATTGAATCGAAGAACAATTTGGCGGATCCATTTACCAAAGGCTTACCTCAGAAGTCTTTTGATAATCATGTGGGTGAAATGGGTGTTAAAATTGTACATGCATGGTTATAAGTCTAAGTGGGAGATTGTTAGGATATACTATTAACCATATGGTTGAGTTATAGTATTGATTTTAATCCTTTATAAAGACTTTACGTTTTATGCTAATTATTACAATGAAATCTTTGTTTGAATAGATCACTGTGTTTATATGTGTGTCCATTACTTATATAGTAGACGATTTTTGGGTATGGAGTTGTTTAACTCTGAAGATTAAAATTGTTGGTTCTTATAATTTATAAATTAAATGTTCGCAATCAAAGATGAAGTTGGACAAACATCTTGATGATTGTAACACAAGATTAAATATAATTTAATCTTAATTATGGAATGATAAAATTCCAACTTCTTGTGTTAGTACATTTTTCATGTATTGAACGGACCAAATTGAGATATGTATTTAGGTTCTGAATTTCAATAAATAATATCTCCAGTCCATTACATGAGCTTATACTCTTAATCTTGGTGTAGTTATTATGATCCATGTAGTTTGCTTTATTATTTTAATCTATTAAAAGATGAAACTCTATGATGAGTCAAAGTATTCATAATGGATTGGATAATAACAAATTACACTCGTTAAATAATAATTAGTTGATAGAACCATATCTCGGAAATGAGAAAGAAGACACCCCTTTATGGTTGCTTATAAGTAGTCACGTGAAAACCCTACAGGTGGATTATATATGTATATCTGTCATGTGAATTAATTTAAGGATAAAGATAAATGATTAAATTAATCAATGGATTAATTTTTTTAGAAGTTTGATTTAATTGATTGGTGTCGGTAATTCTAACATGGGGAGTTAAATAAGTTGTAATGGAAAAAAATTGAAATTAAATAGAGGAGTGTAGTTACAGTTTTTAGTGGTCCAATCTGTGATTTGTTATGATATGGTTAATTCATGCTTTTAGGAATTAAATATTATAATTGGAAGCCTATACTAATAAATTTGTTGTCCCTACTATGCCTGATTAATTGATCAAGATCGAAAAATAAAAGTATTGTTAGTATTTTTTTCAGTTTAGGAATGAATTGTTTTTGACTTTTATTAGTTTAAAAGTGAAAAAACTTTTTATTTCCTTAAAAGAAGAAAGAGGAAAATAATGGGTTTCTTTGTTTCCTTAAAAGATGAAAGAAACAAATATTGTTGTTATTGGTTATTAATGGATATTGATGGTGTTTAATGACTGTCTAAATACACTTAATGGTATTTAGTGATTGTTGATAACTATTAACCATGGTTTTTGGATACCTTAACGATATTGAAATACACTTAATGGTATATAGTGGTTGTTGATAACTATTGATCATGGTCGTTGGATACCTTAACGGTGGCAAAATAACTTAATGATATTTAATGGTTGTTGATGACTATTGATCATGGTTTTTGAATACACTTAACAATATCTAAATACACTTAAAGGTATTTAATGACTTTTAATGGCTAGTAATTATGACTAGAAACATTTCATCTTTCAAAGCTTTTCCTTCTGCTAAAAAATATAAATAGGGGTGATGGTTCTCAAGGAAAGATCATCCTTTTTTTTTGAAAATTTTCTTGCCTACACAAGACTTGATTGAGAGAGTGTGTTAGGAATTAGTAGAAGACTACAATCTTGGAATCCCAGTTCCTGAACGAGTTGTGTGAAAGCTTCAAAAGGTTAGAGTGTCACAAGTTATTCAGTTTACATTATTATGCTATTATGTTTGTTCGTGATCTTGAATAATGCTTCCGATGGGCATATTCTAACAGTATTCACAACCAAACAGATAAACAAAGATGGTGTAATGCAAAATGACCAATGAATAAAAGTAAAACTGATGGTCATATTTTCCTCGAGCTTATCAGTATGAGTAGACCTTCTTTTATCCGAAATCCTTATAAAATCAAGTATTTTCCTCCACAACTCAGGCCTCAAACATGAAACCGACATTTTTAAAGTATTTATCATTTTAAGACATAAAATCTCAAAAATGTTTCATTTCCCCTCAAAATTCCAAGTTCCCCTAAAGTAAAAATAGTAATCCACTTCCTCAAAACTCAAATAAGTAGAAGTTGCAATAAAATCATTTACATGTCTCAAATACAATTTTTCTCTCATTTCCAAACATGAATACATACCAACCACTGTCAAAACATTCACAAAATCAATCACACCACACAAACAATTGGATAAACAACTGTCGCAGTACCATCTTACTAACCAAGAAATCCAGCCAGTCTAAGTCCAAGGGATCAATCCCATCAAATGATTAACATAAACTAAGGTTTAATAACCAAATACTATGCTAGTAACCCAAAATTGCAACAAGAGCAACTAAGGATCATACAACTTAAAAACTTCCTAAATATCAATACTACTCAATATAAATGTAATCAAACGAAGAAACCATAACCTACCTCAAGGCCAAATCTATAGCCGAACCTCTATTCTAGAGCTTTTCCTTACCGAAGAGCCTCCAACCGGTGCCACACTATGAAATTAGTGAAGCAAACATCAAAATGAGCAAAAGAATACACAATTTTCTATAAAAGAATTCATACCCAAGTATAATATAAAAATTGAAACGTAGGACCCACACCCAAAATCATAAAATAAACTCCGTCACACAGTCCCAAGTAGATAGGCATTTGTTATCGAAAATGGGCACAATATTAGCACTATGAGCTCAAATCAGCCGCACCACAATCAAGCTCAATAATGATAAAAAAATATGGAGATTAAGGAAGGAATTGACGGAAGATACAAGGTAATCAAAACATAAACGACCCACAATACACTTCCATGCAATCAACCAACTATTTCCCACAATTCCCAACTAATTTACTTTGAGAAATGACTTAATTGCCTTTAGGAATTAGTTTTCTTGAATAATTGCATGCTGAAAAGGAGAAATAAAATTTATAATTGCCACTCATTAGCCTTCACGAACGCGGGACTTAGTCTACGAACGTAGAGGTTAAATTAACTAGGTCAAGTTGACTTGTCCTCTGCAATTGTAGTGGCCAAATTTCTTACACCCAACAAATGTTGTGGTCAATAACCTGGACCTCCGTGAATGTGGCACAAGGCATGTGAACATGGTGAACAACCCATGAAGCACAACAAATCTTGACCCACTGTGAGCGGCATCCACACTAACACTCGATCGGAGAACCAACTAACTACTTTCTATCAATCCATTAAACAATAAAAAATAACAATTTTTAAGTCAACAAAAAAGCTTTCATAATTGAAAATCAAGTTAGCATAAAACACAAGTCATTATCACCAAACATTCGTAGAAGTAACCCCTTTGAAACTAAAAGTTGCAGTACGAAAACATCTAATAGTCTAGAGTACAAGAATGCAACACCAAAAACCAAATAACTAAAGAGAGTCTAAGTACATAAAATGGACTAGAAAAGAGAGATGAATCCATGGCAGCTAGACAAGTATGCTCACCTTTGGGTTCAAATAGCACTAGGATCACATTTAAGGTCACAAAGTGGCCACCTAAATATGCATTGTACTTAACAAAGAAAGAGAATGTGCAATATTAGTACACAACCATCGTGTATTGGTAGGATAATATGCTTGTTCCAGTTATACGAGATATGAACCACAACTTAGTGGAACACATAACATATAATCATTAACATAATTACAACATAGCCCGGTGTCATAATTTTCATCTTGAGTTGATATTAACAAGATAACTCGGTTCTCTCTTGGAACCTATACAAAAAGGGTTAGTGTACTATTAGATATATAGATATCCATGTGTCACGACCCAAATTACCCCTAGGTGTGACATGGCGAATAGAACCACTAGAGTCTCTAAATAAGCTATTTGACATAAGCATGACGTAATGAAATGCAATTTAATAGGTATAATAGATATAAGTTTCAAATCATAATATGATATAAAAGATAATGACAGAGTACATATGAGATTATGTAGAAAACAACTAAGTTTGACACAAGCCTTTCTAATAGTGGTTGGAACGTAACCCATATACCAAATACAAGTCTTAAATAAAATTCCTATAAAGAAATAAAATGTTTATGGCTTTTCCCTCGAACCACGAGGACTTGTCAATCAAAGCGATCAAAGTTGAGTAATCCCGATCGAAGCATGTCCGGGTGGAGAAGCATTGAACCCTATATTATGATATAACATAGGCACAAATATACATTAGTATGATGAATGTACTAAGTGTGGGGAAATATGGATAAGCATAAACATGATATCATAATGAGTTAGAGACGTGAATATGCAAGACCAAGTAAAGACATGAGAAGGTTTAAAAGTTAAATTCATAAATATGTATGAGGTCAATGCATCTTAAAATCATAAATAAATATTTCATAAAAATCTGTGAGGAAAATATAGTTTATTGGTGGGATATTTACTGTTAACCGATAATAAGACCATGTGAGCTATAACATGGAATCAGGCATGACCCTTGCATCGAAAAGGGGAATCTAGTTAACAAGGTAGAATTCCATCACATTTATTCTTTTCTAAAGTGGATAAACTAGCTTAGGTCATTAAGACATCATACAGGGGCACGTAGTTAGGGAAAAAGAGATTTCTTCGAGAGACCCGACCTTTTCTAATGGGAGAACCTCCATCTTAAAGTCCTCTCGGTACTAAGTAATTGTTGGGTTTTAAAGGCGTGAACAGGAAATGAAGGGTTGTGACTCTCCTGAAGAGTTGTGACTATGCCGAAGGGTTGTGACCTTTATGAAAGGTTGTGTCCTTTCTAAAGGGTTGTGACCATTTGAAAAGTTATGCATTTTCCAAAGTGTTGTGACCTTTCTGAAAGGTTGTCTTCTTTCTAAAGGGTTGTGATCTTTACCCTTTGTTGGCTATAAATAGAGAGGTTTTCTCTCATTTTTCTGCATCGAATTCTTCCTTTCTTTTGCATACATTTCTTACAAAACAAAATTGATTGATCGTGTCTATGTGTGTGATTCGTTGCTGTCATTTTGAGTTTGTTGAAATTATCGAAGTTTGAGGTACCGCAACTTCTTTAATAGTTAATCCATTTTATCTTGGGAGGAATTAATCTGCAACCTCGGGTATTTGAGGGGATTAAATTTCTTAAGGACACACAGTGGGTTCTGTGGACTCGGATAGTTCTTTGTGTTTTTCTTTTCATCTTTTATTATTTCTAGTTTACTAATCTAAATACAGGAGCTAACAATCTTAAGAAATTTAAAATTTCTGTATTTGAGGTTTCTGGAGATTAAAATCTTTATAGTTTTCTACTCTGTTTGAATTTTTTTTTTAAATTCATTCGATTAACTATTAAAAGAATATAAAAACTTTAACGTTACCTCAGAAACAGTCTGTGTAAGGACTTATTCTTTATTGTTAGTACTTCATATACTAAAATTGTCTGCCATTTGTGACAGAAAAAAAAAACTAATTCAAGTCAAGTAAATGTTGGAACAATAAGTGCTGCAACAATATCGATTGCACCCAATCATTCAACTACTGCCCTAGCACCCGACTGAGAAACCTGCAAAGTTTTTTGGAGTCGACTTCAAGAGATGGCAGCAAAAGATGTTCTTCTATCTGACTACGTTGAGTCTGTAGAGATTCATTAATGAGAACGTTCATGTTATGTCAGATGAAACTCTGTCTGAAGAACGATTCTTGGCAACAGAAGCATGGACACATTCTTATTTTTTGTGTAAAAATTATATTTTGAGTGGCCTGCAGGATGATCTGTACAATGTGTACAGTAATGTCAAAACCTCAAAAGAACTCTGAGATGCTTTAGAAAAGAAGTATAAAACAGAGGATGCCGGAATGAAGAAGTTCATTGTGGCAAAGTTTCTGGACTATAAGATGATAGATAGTAAGACTGTCGTCACCCAAGTTCAAGAATTGCAGGTCATAATCCATGGTCTCCTTGCTGAAGGTATAAATTTATTTAATACCTATGTTGGAAATATTAAGTCTATTATTAATACTCACATAATCTTTAATGTAGGATTGGTTGTGAATGATGCTTTTCAAGTGGCTGCCATTATTGAGAAGTTACCTCCATTGTGGAAGGACTTCAAAAACTACTTGAAACATAAATGCAAGGAGATGACTGTTTAAGATCTCATGGTAAGGCTAAGAATTGAAGAGGATAACAAGGCCACAGAAAAGAGGTCACGTGGTAATTCAGCAACATCTGGAGTAAATATTGTTGAAGAAGATCCCACAAAATCAAAGAAAAGAAAGAAAGGATCTGGTCCAAAGAGCAATCCTCCTAAGAAGTTCAATGGAAGTTGCTTCAATTGTGGCAAACGTGGTCATAAGGCTACTGAATGTCGGGGTCCCAAGAAGAACAAGAAGAAGGATCAAGCAAATTTGGTTGAATCCAAAGGAGAGATGGGCGATCTTTGTGCAATGCTTTCAGAATGCAACTTGGTTGAAAATCCAAGAGAGTGGTGGATAGATTCTGGTGCCTCATGCCATGTATGTACCAACAAAGAATTATTTTCATCATATACTACAGCACCTACAGATGAAAAGTTGTTTATGACAAACTCCGTTGTTGCAAAGGTGAAAGGAACTGGCAAAATCCTCTTAAAGATGACATCGGGCAAGGTGGTGACTTTGAACAGGGTCTCGTATGTTCTGGAATTGCAAAAGAACTTAGTTTCTATACCAGTTCTGACTAAGAACGGATTCAAATGTGTATTTATTTCTAATAAAGTTGTAGTCAGTAAGAATGAAATGTATGTAAGAAAAGGTTATCTCACTGAGGGCCTCTTTAAACTTAATGTAATTGCAGTTGATATGAATAAAAATTCTACTTCTTTTTACTTGCTTGAGTCTAAATGTTTATGGCATGAACGTTTGGGACACGTTAATAACAAAACCTTGCGAAAACTGATTAACTTAAATGTTTTGCCTAAATTTGAGTGCAATAAATCAAAATGTCAAGTTTGCGTTGAATCTAAGTATGCTAAGCATCCTTATAAATCTGTTGAAAGGAATTCATATCCCTTAAAACTGATTCACACTGACATTTGTGACATGAAGTCAACACCAACATGTGGTGAAAAAAAGTATTGCATAACTTTTATTGACGATTGCACTAGATATTGTTATGTCTATTTGCTAAATGGTAAGGATGAAGCAATAGACATATTTAGGCAATATAAAACTGAAGTTGAAAATCAGTTGGATAGAAAGATCAAAAT
Source organism: Solanum pinnatisectum (assembly GCA_035578085.1). Lineage (NCBI taxonomy): Eukaryota > Viridiplantae > Streptophyta > Magnoliopsida > Solanales > Solanaceae > Solanum > Solanum pinnatisectum. The sequence continues at coordinate 37,388,686 of CM069087.1, forward strand.
GATCAGAAGTGATAGAGGTGGAGAATATGAATCTCTATTTTCAGAAATATGTTTGGAAAATGGAATAATCCATCAAACTACTGCTCCATACTCTCCCCAATCTAATGGAATTGCGGAACGGAAAAACCAAACTTTAAAGGAAATGATGAATGCCTTACTTATAAGTTCAGGTTTACCACAAAACTTGTGGGGGGAAGCTATCTTTACAGCAAATCGAATACTCAATAGAGTGCCTCACACAAAGACACATGTTATTCCATATGAGAAATGGAAAGGTAGAAAACCCAACTTGAAATATTTCAAAGTGTGGGGGTGTCTAGCCAAAGTTCAGGTTCCTATACCTAAGAGAGTGAAAATAGGGCCTAAGACTGTGGATTGTGTATTCATTGGATATGCCACAAATAGTAAGGCATGTCGATTTTTGGTTCATAAGTCCGAACATCCGGATATTCATGATAATACGGTAATGGAATCAGATAATGCTAAATTTTTTGAACATATCTATCCGTATAAAACTAGACTTGAGTCATCTAGTGGGGGGTCTAAACAACCTCGAGAAGAACCAAAAGATAATGAAACCAATGAAGAGAGTCCAAGGCGCAGTAAACGTCAAAGGACAGCTACGTCATTTGGATATGATTTTGTAACATTCCTACTTGAAAGTGAGCCTCAAACATTCAAGGAAGCGATGTTGTCTAGCGACTCAACCTCTTGGAAGGAGGCTGTCAATAGTGAGATTGAATCAATCTTAAGCAATCATACCTGGGAGTTGGTTGATCTTCCTCCAGGGAACAAACCCTTAGGTTCAAAATGGATCTTCAAAAAGAAGATGAAAGATGATGGAACTATTGACAAATATAAAGCAAGACTTGTTGTCAAAGGCTTTAGACAAAAAGAAGGTCTTGATTATTTTGACACATACTTGACTAGGATTACATCAATTCGAATGTCAATTGCCCTAGCTGTAGTATTCGGTCTTGAAATCCATCAAATGGATGTGAAAACCACCTTCTTAAATGGAGAGCTAGAGGAAGAGATCTACATGGAACAGCCTGAAGGCTTCGTAGTTCCCTGTAAAGAAAGAAAGTATGCAAACTTGTTAAGTCACTTTATAGACTAAAATAAGCACCGAAACAATGGCATGCAAAGTTTGATCAAATCATGTTGACAAATGGATTTAAGATCAATGAGTGTGATAAATGTGTTTACATTAAAGACACTCCGAATCAGGAAGTCATTGTATGCCTATATGTGGATGACATGTTGATAATGAGCAAGGACATTGCCAATGTAAAAGCTACTAAGCGTATGCTCGCTAGTAAGTTTGATATGAAAGATCTAGGAGTTACCGATTTAATATTGGGTATTAAGATTCACAAAACTCTTAACAGTCTAGCATTATCTCAATCTCATTATATTCAAAAGGTACTTGAAAAGTTCAAGTATTTGAATTTCAAAAAGGCAAAGACCCCAATTGATGTAAACCTTAATCTTGCAAAGAATAAAGGTGAAAGTCAGTCTTAATTGGATTATGCCAAAGTATTGGGAAGTTTGATGTATGTCATGAATTGTACACGACCAGACATAGCTTGCGCTATAAGTAAACTTAGTCGATACAGAAGTAATCCCAATCAAAATCATTGGTTGGCAATGAAGAGAGTTTTGGGGTACTTAGAAGACACTCAAAACTATGCTTTGCATTACAACAAATATCCAACAGTTCTTGAAGGATATAGTGATGCAAATTGGATTACTGGGTCAACTGAAATGAAATCCACGAGTGGATATGTTTTCACTATTGGTGGAGGAGCAATATCTTGGAAATCATCCAAACAAACATGTATAGCTCGCCCTACAGTGGAGTCTGAATTCATCGCCCTAGATAAGGCAGGTGAAGAAGCTGAATGGATCCGGAATTTCTTAGAAGATATTCCGTATTGGCCCAAACCAATGGCCCCTATATGCATACACTGTGATAGTCAAGTTGCAATATGAAGGGCTGGAAGCGTTATGTATAACGAAAAGTCTCGTCACATAAGACGAAGACATAACTCTGTTAGACAACTACTCTCTAGTGGAATTATCACAATTGACTATGTAAAGTCAAAGTATATGTCAGATCCACTTACAAAAGGCCTAACTAGAGAATGAGTTGAGAGATCATCGACGGGAATGGGACTATGGCCGAGAACAAGTCATCGTGGCGGTAACTCTACCTAGAAGACTGGAGATCCCAAGATCTAGGTTCAAGGAGATAAAACAAAGTCATAGATGACGGTTCAACATTGTCAAAAATTATTTTATGTCTATTCTCATGATGAGACAATGTTCAGTAACCAGGATAAAGGCATAAGGACTTTTTAATGGTTTTTAAGTTTGATACAGGGTATATCAAATAGTGTATCTATGGGATAACATATTTAGAAATCACCTATGTAAGTGTGAAGTGTAAGCCGCTTCAAGGAGAATCCGGTAAGGCCAGTTCTCTAAGCACTTATTAACCGAGATGTGTTCATGGCTGAAACGAACAAAATAATGAGAACCAAAAATAGTTCAAGGGTTGATTGTGTGACTTATGTTGTCTAGGTATACACCAAAGCTTGACGGTTCAAAGATATCAAATCTACCGATTGATCGAGTATATCCGATATATGTTCACTACGGAAAGTTTAAAGGGAAACCTACTTATCCAGATGCGATTAACCTTTATTTACGAATCACACAATTTTCATGCATATGTTTTAACAATAGCCATTCCTTATTCATGTGGGGGATTGTTGGGTTTTAAAGGTGTGAACAGGAAATGAAGGGTTGTGACTCTCCTGAAGAGTTGTGACTATGTCGAAGGGTTGTAACCTTTATGAAAGGTTGTGTCCTTTCTAAAGGGTTGTGACCATTTGAAAAGTTATGCATTTTCCAACGTGTTGTGACCTTTCTGAAAGGTTGTCTTCTTTCTGAAAGGTTGTCTTCTTTCTAAAGGGTTGTGTCCTTTACCCTTTGTTAGCTATTAATAGAGAGGTTTTCTCTCATTTTTCTGCATTGAATTCTTCCCTTCTTTTGCATACATTTCTTACAAAACAAAATCGATCGATCGTATCTGTGTGTGTGATTCATTGCTGTCATTTAGAGTTTGTTGAAATTATCGAAGTTTGAGGTACCACTACTTCTTTAATGGTTAATCCATTTTATCTTGGGAGGAATTAATCTGCAACTTCGGGTACTTGAGGGGATTAAATTTCTTAAGGACACACAGTGGGTCTGTGGACTCGGATAGTTCTTTGTGTTTTTCTTTTCATCTTTTATTATTTCTGGTTTACTAATCTAAATACATGAGCTAATAGTAAATACAAATAGAAAAGACATAATTATATTCATATCAACATACTTAGAAAGGCACCATTAAGTCTACCAATCAAATTATACTCATGATTTCATAAGCATTCACAATAGACAATTACCTTTCAAAGCATTTAAATAATGATTTAATTCATATGTGAGAAAACCTTTCACAAATCATTGACAGATGATCTTAAAAACACCCTTTAGTCATAAAACATACTTTTCATAAAATATGCATAAATCCTCCATCAAATAAATTAAAAAATGTGTAATTGTGCCATACGGTCGGTAAAATTCACATGAACTCAATTTGGTTCCTACGGTTGGTAAAATTTCCTACTGTACGTAGGTGGCTTCCGTAGAACCTCCCTCAACATAATTTTCTACAACTTTCCCTTTTCAATTTGACTTTCCAATTTTCGAGGTGTTACAATATCTCCCTCTTAGGAACATTCATCCTCGAATGAGACTCAAGATAGTATGCATAGAGTACAGAGAGAAACTAACAATCCAACATGAATGCAAATCTCATCATAATGCACATAAACAAGGAGAAATGACTCCAAGCTAATTCATAATAAAAAAATCAAGTTTTTCATGAACAAGCATGCATATAGAAACATGAGAATGACTAACACACATGAATCTGAAGGATGAACCATGAGGAACTAACACCTTAAGCTAGATTATGAGAGAAGGGAAAAGGATCAGGATACTTGAACAATGTATCAGCTTTGGCCTCTCAAGTAGAACCCTCAACTAATTGGTTCCTCCAAAGTACTTTTACAAAGGCAAATTTTATTTCTCAACTTCCGAGCTCGACAATCCAAAATTTCAACTAGAACCTCTTCATATAAAAAACTTCCCTTAACTCCCAAAGTTTTCAATGCACTATTGACGTTGGATCTCTAACATAATTTTTCAACAAAGAGACATGGAAAATCAGATGTATCAATGCTAAGCTAGTAGGTAACTCTAATTCATAAGCAACCTCGTCAATACGCCTCAAAATTTGATATTGGCCCAAGCTTCCCTTTCTTTCAAAACCTTATTGTTGCTCCCAAATGCACATGCAAGTATACATGGTCACAGAAGTAATAAATGAATCTCTTAGAACAAAGTTGTCGAACCTGATTCTACTTATTCTACAATTTCAAAGAAAGTATCCTCAAGAAACTTGTGTTTTATTTAATACTATTATTGTGAACGATTCAATTATAAAGTAACTAATAACGTCAACTTCAATTTTGGCGATTTAAATAATTAAGGGACAATTCTAGAGCTGCAACATCCTTAAGGTTTCATGTATCCCATCTCATCTATAAATTAACTACAGTTATCAAATTACTGATTTACAGGGTTGATTTTATAACCATGATCTCTCGACCACTAATCCCCTACTTCAATTATCTGTCTAACTACATCATTGAGCCGGGATAGACATACTCAAATTGGTGAGCATTTATATTTCATCCTATTTCATAACCAAGCTCGGTGTATGTCCTGATGTCAACCCTGAACACAAATCTAAATAAGTGATATGCACGAAAGATTGAGCTTTTTATCTTCTTTGGTCTATCTACGTATTCGTCTCTCAGGTTCAAGAATAGAGAATATGTTTATCTCAATGGTAGCCAATCATGAAGTACTAAAACAAGAATATAAAAGTAATTTATGCGATAACCAACATTAATTCATAACAATCGATGTTCAACAATTACCCATAGCTACAACGCCATAACAAAGGCTCTTAGCCACTCATAATATTCAAAAACTAAAAAACAATTGATTTCATAAAATTCAAAGGTAAAGAAAAAGTAGAGAATCAAAACTTAAGATAAATTGTTAATCCCTTGATCTTCCACATGAAAAAGAAGTACATTTACAAAAAAACTCTAAGGTCCTACTTATAGACTTTAGGAAATTAATTCCCACTTCTAGTCCACTTTGGAATCCTAAAACAACTAAAATTTGCATGAAAAAATTGGAGGCACCATGCTAGATTTGCACCAGGAAGGACCTGGGCACTTCTAGGCTTGGCGGCATGCGTCAGCAGTGCACCCTAATTCAACCTCAATCACTTCTGCCCTGGCGTGGCGCGCCAGCCTCCTTTCAGGCATGCAATTACTTTGTCCTCGCTTCCTTTGCTTTTGTTATGTGCACATATCTTTTAGGAACCCTGGATGTAGCTAATCTGGTATGTTACTATGCAATCATCATAATTTCTATCTAAAAAATATCGATTAAAATAGTGAATGCTCTCAAAACATAAGGTATACACGGGTTTTTCATTGTAATTGGTAATAGAAATATGCCCAAGATTACCACCCCACATTTAAGCCTTTGTTCTTCCTCTAACAATCTCTAAACTATGAACTCATCATTATCACCCTTGGACTTATCTACCCGCATTAAAATCAACAAAACACATTTAATCATGCTTTTGTAATCCACACTTTATGCAATATTCAATAATTTAGTTCACCATGTTATATATCTATCGACACAACACAACCTCAATAAATAACTGTTCACTAATTTTTTGGGCCAATGTAATCATGTAAGAACACACCAAAATACAATTTATCCAAATGTGTATCATGAGTTCCCTTACCATTTTTAGTATAGTCTTTCACTCATCATGTCTGTACATTGTATTTCAAAACAAGGCATTTTTCAAAGTTTAACTCTCACTCTCACAAATGATGTTCTTACTTATTCGAACATACCATATGCTTGCCCTTAATGTACTTTAACTTTCACAAAGTATTTATCATGGAATCAAGGGGAATTAATTTGGTTGTAATATCGGTTTAAGGTAAGGGAGGGTACATTTAGGATATTGATATGCCCAAATTACATCTCCCTAAAGAAGTATAATCAGTCATTGTCAAATAAAGAACCTAACTGAGGTTAGGATCGTTCCCATGAGAAATATGGTCTAGACTTAGGCTAATTTATGGGTTAATTATACTTTTAGTCGAATTACTTCTGTAAAAATGGGGGGATTTGTAAACAAAGTAATTGTTGATTGATTTGTAGTAACAATTAACAAGTAAGCAAAATCCATAGTTTGTAATATCAATATGAGATGAAACTAGGGCATAGGTGTTCCTGACAAGTTCTTAATGCAGTAATCCTAATAATAGTAACTATTTACTAGTGTTTAACATGCAAAGTCGATAAGTTAGGTATCTCCTAAGTGATTTGTCATCCAAGTAGGGAATTTCACCGTGCAACTTGGTCGGTCTACGGGTGTACGCGTTACTAATCCTTACCCTTGATCCTAGATTAACCCTCGCGTATTTGGTCAGGCTATTAGATAGCAGATTATCATGATAAATCTATGTTGTTTAACCTCTTCCTTATTAATTACTTCCTTGGTCGGGCAAGTACGAATGAGGTGAGTTCTAATGTTGTGCACTGTTGATTTCACGTATCAGGACACTTCATCCAACTAAGTGCCAACGATCGTTAGTCAGTAATATAACCCAACTAAATGAGTTGGGGTTGAATCCCACAGGGAATGGTACGTGTTTTAGAATGAAAAGAAAAGTACGAATATGTTCAAGTCAATCATAGGAATAGATATTTACCAATAAAAGCATAATTCAAATTAAAGGGTGACACAAGTGTCAAATAATAGGAGGGGTTTGATTATAATTATCAACTACAATAGCAGCACTAAACATAAGTTCACAATAAAATTACTCTAATGAATGTTCTCAATACTTTCAGTTCAAACTAAAAAATTACTCTAATGAATGTTCAGAATAAAATTTGATACTAAACATAAGGTTTGAAAATGTATTTATAGTCGCCAAAAATATACTGTGAAGGGCCATTCGGTGCAGTAAGTCAGGATCACCGATCAACTCGGCGATCTGCCCTTTGGTTAGTTCCATCGCCTTTTTGCTTTGGCCTCATCCTCAAGTTTTGTAACTTTGTGCGATCCAACACTGCATCGCAGAATCGTTCGGGGACTCGCCAACTGCTCCTTTCTCTCGCTGACGTGATTTTCTCCTTCAGGGCTTAGCACACTGGAACTTTAGGCGAGGTAATAGCCACTCGGTGAGTCACCCAATGGATTAGGCAATTAACATGTCTTCTTTTCTTCGTTCTTTAAGTTGCCTTGTTCCTTTTTACCCATTAGTGTCCATGCTTTGTTCCTCAATCCAAATACCTGGAAAACAAGGATTTTACATAAGTTATTGGCACAAAATAAGCATTTGTGGACACTAAATCTATCCAAATAAAGCCCTAAATGAGTCCAAATTGTGGACTCATCAACACCCCAACATAAACTTTTGCTTTTCCTCTAGTAAAACTCAAGTTCAGTAGTTCAAAAAGGATGTCTCAAACAGTGCTACACAAGACTCAATCATGAATGCACACAAAAAGACTCAACTTACTCATGCAAGGATCAAATGTGCACTAAAAGTTTCCAATTGTGACTCACCATTATCAAAGAATCTCAAGCTCACAATACTTACTTTAAATTCAAGTTCAAGCTCAACAAAGGTACTCAAATGTCCTCACACAAAGAATGATTCCATATTCACACACAAAGGTTCAACAATGAATAGCTCCGGAATCACAATCAACACTCACACACACAAAGATGAACACAATGCATGATTTCACCCATAGGTTTGCCCTTATTTTCCAACCAACAATTGTTTCAGCTCACTCAAGATAAAAAAGGTCTTTTCAAGGCTTGTAACGGGGCTAAGTGCAAAGGTATAGTCAATTAGGCTCAATAGTTGTAATCCTCATGAAATGTGGTATGAACAATTCTTCCTTCCATTTTCTTCATCAATTTTCACTCATGCTCAAAAGTCACCCCATTATTCACTTTCCATGGACTGTTGGACACCCCATTTTCTTTGCACTTTCTCAACTTTATTCCACAACTTTTTCATTCTTTTCTTCTTTTTCTCTCTTTAATTTTTTTTTGGTAAGGAGGGGTTCCATCTTTCTCAAAAACATGGGTCAAAGGAGACTTCTTTGCATTTCTTGATTTACCTTCTCTTTTCACCACACCCCCAACTTAGGCTTCTGGCCTAAGTTGACAACTTAAACAAACCACAAATCATGAGGATTAAGGGTGATAGGATAAAGAAAGGTCACATTTTCATCAAGTTTCTTCCAAGAAAAGGGCTAAGGCTCAAAGGGTATTCAAGCGAAGTTCACACACTCACAAGGTAGGGCACAAAAGAGATATAATGTCAAATTGTTTCACACTCTTCATAGTTGCCTAAGATCATCTCAAGAGCTTGCATCACTTAGTCAACTGGACTAACGGGGCAAATTCTAGGTGTCATCACACATGGTTCACGATAAGCTAATCACACAAGACATTGACACCAATGTCAAACAAGACTCCACACTTTCTCTAGTGTGCAATGTTCATCACAAGAGACTCAATTTGATAATTAGATAGTTATAATGAGATGAAAAAAGTTCACATATTGCCTATGCAACTTCATTTGAATTTATCGTGGCCGCACATTCATTTATGTTTGATTATGAGCACTATTCAAGTCATCGGTATTGATCAAGACCGATACTCAAATTTGCAAGAGAACAACCATATTCAAACATAAACAAGAGGTGGCACACAATATTTTTTGAAAGGGTCCAAAAGTCATTTATAATTAAAACAATGAGCCACAAGCTCAATCATCCACAACAACAGTGCTAAACACAATTTATAGCTCAAAAAACCAAATATATAAACAGAACAATAATCACATAAGGTGGGCCTCTCCCCACCACAAAACAAAAGTTATTTTTCCTCAAATGCAAGCAATAAAGTATCCAAAAGTCAATAAAATTAAGATATAGAGGGAGGTAAAAATGGATCCTGTCTACACAGTTGCTCAATCTGTCTGGGCATCATTGCCTGGTGCATCACTCTAAACCTGTGTCTCAGTACCCAGAGTCACAACCACAGTATCACCAGCTCCATTCGGGCTTGCCATAGATGTCTCTGTTAGCAATGTCTGGATCACCGACTTTACAATCGTCTCCTCTAGATCTGGCATGTCTCTATATATGATCTCCTCGCTCAAATCAATCTGTTCCTCATCGGTCTCCGCCTCCGACTCATCAACTGTTGTGCCATCCCTATATACATCTACGGTGGTAGTCAGAGAAATCTCAAAAGTCTCTGGGACATCAACATCATCAGCGGCCTCCAGTAGTGAAGTGAAGTTAGTAGACTTTAGATAGTCCACGTCCTTCCTCAGATCCGCAACTTCTGCTTTCAAAGCTGTAACCTCGGAGGTCTTCCCCTGTCTGCTTTCACAAGCCTCAACTCTCTTAGTGAAAGTGTCAATGAAAGTCCGAGGGGGTGGGGGGGGGGGGTTAAGTGCAACTAAAATACTAGCCTCAATCATCCATGGCATAGTAGCCCCAAATCTGGTAGCTCTCACATCAGCCGAATGGGCTAAGTGCCCCATCTTCAGGATCATAGCCTAAGTAATCTTGGTGGGCAGGGAAGAGGTAGAAGTACTGGAGCCTGTGAAGAAGAAATAGGAGCAAATGTACTTAAAGGCCCGGAGGTCGGAGTAGGCAAATCTACCTCTGCAGGTATCGAATCAATGTCCACCTCCGGGGATGTATCCACCGGAGCTGCTCTCCTCTTGTTGGCCTCCTCCCGTGTGTACTCGATCTCAATACACCGGATGTTAGTGGAGGAAGAAGGATTAACCTTAATATCTCTCGTATTATCCCGTGAAACTCCAGCACACCGGCTCTACTCCGTGATTAAGGCTGGGAATGAAAGTGAGGTCTGCCTCTGTTTCGCACTAATGGCCATCTCTTCCTCAATAATAAGCCTCATGTCAATACTCTTCCTAGAAATAATCGACCCAAGGCAAGACACCTTAGGATAAAGGAGAACATACTCATTTTGGGAGGGCATAATAGAGCTGATGAATCCAAACCAATAACGTGCAGCTACACTCAAGTCCCTCTTGTCGATTGGGACTCCTACCTCTATCCACTTCGAAGTGGTGTCTGAGATGAGAGGTGCTAGCCAGCCCTTGAGCTCATCCAATGATGTTGTAGTGGTAGCTAGGTTGGGGTAGTCAAAGTCTGACCCCCTATCAAGTACCACGTCGATGTGATCATGGCTATAGTGCACTACTGTCCCCCGTACCATAATGGACCCCACCGGTCTAAACTCACTGGCCTTCTTCTTGCTTTTAGGAACCAGGTCACCATATGCAAAGTAGAACTCCCAAACCCATGTAGGTATGTATGGACCTCGGGGCCTGGTGAACTGTTCAAAACGATGGAACTGGAGGGTGTCCCTCACCCTAGAGTATCTGCCCTCTAAGCCTTCTGTCGAAAGCAGCTTCTCCTCAAGAATCATTCGTAACCTATCAACTTTTAGTCTGTTAAGTAGTCGTGGATGAGGAACCATTGGTGGTATATGAGCTACAGAAGGTGTTGGAGCTGACACTGAATCTGCTGGGGTGGAAGCTGAAGGGACTTTAGCTTAGTCAAGGTATGATCTAGCATAGATCTCAGCCCCCCGAGACTGTAATGGCTGGTCATTCTCAAGCTCAGATAAAGCAGCTCGAGAGTCAGCAACCACTCTTTCAGATGTGTGTCTTTTGCCTTTGCTTTGACCTCCCGTTGGAGGCTCTGTACTTCCATTTTTGAGAGGATTCATTCCCCCTTCATTTATCACAATATCCCGTGCTCTTTTGCGGGGTGGTATGTCGATGTTTGTCCTTGCCATATCTGGAAAACATTAGAAAAAGTTAGAAGTAATACAAGCAAAAGCACAGAAGAAAAGAGTTGTATAACGACTCGCCGAACCGGTCGATAAGTCGCCGAATCTCTTTGGCGAGCCAAATCGGGTTCGCCGAAAGGATTGGCTCAAAAAGTTCTTAGACAAATGGCATGTCAGCGATGGAAAGGGCCTTTCAGCGAGCAAAGATTAGCCCACCAAAAGTTACAGTGCATTTAAGGATTAGGGGCGCAAATAAAGGGTGATCAAGAAAGACCTTCAGCGAGTTGCCGAGTGCACTAGGCGAACTCAGGCTTTTCATCGAAAGTTACAGAACCTTTTTCAAAATAAAGCATGAAATTAAAGGTGATCGGGGGAACTTCAGCGAACCACCGAGTGGTTTAGCGAGCTCAACCCGGCTTGCTGAACGACCAAACGTGCCTACTTTCAACCCAACTTCCCAAATTCAACCCCGCAGCCCCCGAAAACAAAATCAAAACATGCACTCTTACAATTAAGCTAAGACCCATTACACCCATGCCCCTGGGATACTCAGACTTCTCCCAGTTTGGCCAAATTTGGCCATTTGAAGACTTTTTCCCTTAAGAATGACGTCAATCACTCTATCAATGGGCAAAATACGTCATTTAGCACAAATATGGGTTACTTAGACTTCACCCGACTAGACCCAACAACATGCAAGCACAACCCCATAATTTTAATGAATTTTAAAGCACGAAAAACTAAGGAATTTAACAATATAGGCATTACGGGCAAGATATTCAAATTAAAACAAGCACACATATATATAATTACGATCATAGAGGCCCAACACACATCACTAAGATAAAAATCAATTGCAAATGAGTATAAATCGCTAAAACTGAATTCGGGGTTCAAAACACCAACCTTGGATGCTGAATAAATACTTTGAAATGCTAGGCGGCAAAGAAATCCAACTCCGAACACAAATTTGATGACTAAAATATGATTAAAATGCAGGGAATATAGAAAATATTTTGTGGGTGTGAGTTTGGAAAGTTCAAAAGTGCGGGAAAGTGAAAGAGTTTGAATGTTTAAACCTTTGGCCTTTAAAAACCGTCCGGTTCTCGCCTATTCGGTGACATTAGTCCTGCTCGCTGAGTTTTACAAGACCTCCAGTTAATGTAGGGGTCCAAATGGCGGACAAAGTCCTGATCGCCGACCTGGTCGGCGATTCGCCAATATGCTCCTGGGCTCTCTAAGTTATACAAATTCCAATTTTAAAATGTCTTTAGTCCAACGGTGGTCCAAGTCGGGCTTGCCGACCTCTTCGACGAGTCGCCGACTAGAATTTTAGCTAACCAACCTTCACTTTTCAAACACGTTCCACACTTTGACCTGCACAATCAACACACCATTATTTCAACTAAAAAATAAAGCAAATCAAAACTTGGGTTGCCTCTGAAATAGCGCCTTAGTTAACGTCGAGGCACGATGTAAGTCAACGCTCAAACCTCATTCTTAGGGTTGGCCATAGTATTACTAGGCAAATCCCCTTGTTGTCTCACGTCTAAATGAGATGAGATATGACCCATTTAGGTCTCCAACTGTTTGATCGATACTCAGTAGGAGGTAACCTTTTAGCTAAGGGTCGAAACATCTTCTTTCATTTCTTTCAAAGTTGTAAGACCCCTCAACTTTATTGAGGATACGAGAAAGCATATCCTCCGACCTCTCTCCCTCGAAATCCTTTGGCTTTTGGCACTCATAGGGAGGAACATATTTATCCTTCTCCCCTTCTCTCTCTTTCCAAGTTGGGTTACACTTCCTCCACTCTCGATCACGATCCTTCCATCCTTCCACCCTGTTCAAACCTTGGTTACCACCCTACCTCAGGTAGTTTGAACGATAACCACCTCCTTGGTTAGCTAGGAAGTTCACCTCTTCGTTGTACAAAGCCTCAAACATAGCCTCATCCGGATTATCACACCCGATACCTACGACATTAACACCTCGAGAACCAGCTCCCATGACATTTTTGGACAAAATGTTAAGTTGTGTTATGATCTTGGCCATGTTCTGGTCCCTTTCTTGGTCTTTCTCCTTCTGCTCCTTGGTCAATTTAAACTTGAGTGGGGAGACTTGATCTTCGCGGGTGTACCAAGCCCGATTTATCGTGGTCATGCCATCCAAGAGCTGAGCTACTATCACATAAGGTTGTTGCATTAAACCTCCTAGAGAAAGTTTATCAGCAACGCCCTTGTTTATCGATTCTAGACTTTGGTAAAAATATTGCAGCAACACGTTGTCAGGCAAGCCATGAGTTGGGCATTGGAGCACCAACTTCTTGAATCGTTGCCAAGTTTTATGAATTAACTCTCCCTCCAGGCGCTTGAAGCTCTGAATGTTGTCCCGAAGAGTCATCATATTCGAAGGAGGGAAAAATTGCACTTGAAATGTGGTGACCAGTTCCTCCCACGAAGTGATTGATTCACGTGACGATTCAGCCAGCCACTTACATGCTTCTCCCATCAAAGAGAACGGGAACAACCTTAACCGAATTAACTATTGGGATATGTTCTTGAAGGAGAACGGTCCGCAAACGTCCACGAAGTTTCTAATATGCTCATGGGGATCCTCATGAGCCAAACCACCGAACAACCCCTTCAATTGCAAGAGCTGTAACATAGTACTTTTGATATGGAACACCGCATTCCTTGTGGCCGGAGGCAAGCGAATGGCACCAATTTCACCCATAAGATGGGGGTCATTAACATTAGGCTCGTTGACATCGTTGAGGTTTCCGATGTCATCTTGGTGGCCTACTTGACTACCATTGCTTCCGTTCACACTCATACTTCCTGTTTCACAACACAAAAAAGTAAAACAAAACTAAAATTAAGTAAGTTCAACTATGACTAACAAGAACAAAATTCAACTTAGCTAAAGATTCTCATCAACCAACACCACTCCCCCGCAGCGGCGCCATTTTGATTTCACGTATCAGGACACTTTATCCAATACTAAGTGCCAATGATTGTTAGTCAGTAATATAACCCAACTAAATGAGTTGGAGTCGAATCCCACAGGGAGTAGTACGTGTTTAATAATCAAGAGCAAAGTACGAATATGTTCAAGTCAATCATAGGAATAAATATTTACGTATAAAAGCATAATTCAAATTAAAGGGTGACACAAGTGTCAAATAATAGGAGGGGTTTGATTGTAATTATCAACTACTATAGCAGCAAATAACACGAATTAATCAAGTAATGAGATAGGTTCTTGGGATGTGATTGGATTATAAGCTAAGGTAGATAAATGGGTAATTGCAATTGTTAGTAAATAGTTGTAAATCAGTGAATAAGCTAGACTTTAGTGGGGATAAACTTTCTCTCGAGTAATTTACCTCGAATCAAGTTGGTTTCTCTCGAACACCGACAAGCAACAATTAAGAACAACCTACGCTTTAGTCTATCACTCTCTCGAGGTGAATGTGTGGAAAAGGGTTTAGGATTCACTCTTTCGAGCTGAACCCATGACAACCCAATACCCACAGACAATCAATTCAGTAATCTTGGTTTTAAAACCTCTCTCTCGAGCAAGCCAAAAACACAAAGGTAGAGTTGCATTTGCAACTACAACCCTTTAAATTAAACCACAATTATTGATTGAAATCACTTTTAAACAACATTTAATCTATCAATTAGCAATACCCATAAGCTAAATCAACCCATAATCACATAATCACAACAAAAGATTGGGGTTTTAGCTAGACATCATAAAAAGATATAAATCGTTACCAAATTAAGTTTCCATCAACAAGGTAAGATTAACTTCTTCTTTACAAAGGTCCAAATTGAAGAATCTCAAAAACCCACTTCCAATTTCTCAAATATGGAAAACTTAAATTCTTCAAAGCTAAGGAAAATATTGTCTCAATACTCTGATTTCACGTATCAGGACACTACTTCCAGTTCAAGTGGCCAACGATCGTGAGTAGTAATATAACCCAACTAGTGAGTTGGGGTCGAGTCCCAAGGAAGCGGTTCGTAATTGAGAAACAATAGAGAAGCATAAATGTGTTCAAGTCAATTATAGCTATAAACATTTATGAAGAAAAGCATGATAAATTAAAGGTTGACCCAAGTGTCAAGTATCAAAGGGGGTTTTGTGATCAATTATCAACTAAAACGACAACTAAAAACAAAAATACAAATATGGAAACGGGATTCTTGGGATGTGATAGGATTATGGGCTAAGGTAAACCACCAGGTAATTACTATTAATAGTAAATCGATGTAAATTGGTAACTAAGCTAGACTATAGTGGGGGTAAATTTTCTCTCGAACAATTTATCCCGAATCAAATCGGTTTCTCTCAAACACCAATAAGCGGCAATGAAGCACAACCTCCGCCTTAGTCCATTCACTCTCTCTCGCTGAATGTGTGGGAGAGGGTTTAGGATTCACTCTCTCGAGCTGAACCCACAACAACCCAATAACCACAGACCATCGATTCAGTAGTTTTGGTTTTACGACCTCTCTCTCGCGCAAGCCAAAAATACAAAGTTAAAATTGTATTTGCAACTACAACCCTATTAAATTCAAACAAAACCACTGAACAAAATCACCTTTAAACAGCAAATAAACAATCAATAAGCAATACCCAGCAGTAAATTCAACCCATATTCACATAATCACACCCCAAGAATTGGGGTTTTAGCTAAACATAGTAAAGAGATAGAAATCGATACCGAAAAATATTTCCATCAAGTGGGTACGATTGTTATGGTCTTTACACATATCTAAGATGAAGAATCTTCAATACCCACTTCATAATTCTTCAAAATGGGAATTTTAAAATCTTCAAAGCTAAGGCAAAAATGTCCTCAAACTCAAAGTTCTAAAACTGAGTAATTCTGAAATAAACTGATTGCATACAAAATCTTCTCTAAGCTAAAAATTTAAACAAGTATTTATAGTTGTCAAAAAGTGTGCATGAAGGTCCACTCGGCGCAGTTAGTCGGGATCGCCGATCCATTCGACGATCCGCCCTTTGGTCTGGTATATCACATTTTTGCATTGGCCTTCAGCAAATTTGAGGTTCTGTAACTTTGGGTGATAAGGTACTATATCGCAGAACTATTCGGTGACTCGCCGACTGCTCCTTTCTATCACCGACTTAATTTTCTCCTTCAGGGCTTGGCACACTGGAACATTAGGCGAGACCAATGCCATTCGCCCAATGGTTTAGGCGATCCTCATGCCTTGTTTTCTTTGTTCTTTCAGCTGCCGTGTTCCTTTTTTCCCAATAGTGTCCATGCTTTGTCCCTAAGTTCAAATACCTAAAATTTCAAGGATTTATATCAGTTATTAAGACAAAATGTACATTCGAGGACACTAAATCTATTAAAATTAAGTCCTAAATGAGTCTAAATTGTGGACTCATCAACACCCCCAACTTAAACTTTTGTTTGTCCTCAAGTAAAACTCAAGTTCAGTAGTTCAAAAATGATGTCTCAAACAGTGCTACACAAGACTCAATCATGAATGCACACAAAAAGACTCAACTTACTCATGCAAGGATCAAATGTGCACTCAAAGTTTCCAATTGTGACTCACCATTATCAAAGAATCTCAAGCTCACAATACTTGCTTTAAATTCAAGTTCAAGCTCAACAAAGGAAGTCAAATGTCCTCACACAAAGAATGATTCCATATTCACATATAATGGTTCAACAATTTAAAGTTCTGGAATCAAATGCAACGCTCACTCACAAAGATAAACACAATGTATGATTTCACCCATAGGTTTGCTAGTATTTTCCAACTAGCATTTGTTTCAGCTCACTCAAGATCAAAAAGGTATTTCCAAGGCTTGTAACGAGGCTGAGCGCAAAGGTATGGTCATTTAGGCTCATTGGCTATAGTCCTCATGAAATGTGGTGTGAACAACACTTTCTTTGCTTTTCTTCATCATTTTTCATTTGTGCTTACAAGTTATCCATTTATTCACTTTCCATGGACCGCTGGAAACCCCATTTCTTTTTGTATTTTCACAACTTTATTCCATAAATTTTTCATTCTTTTTCTTTTTCATTCTTTTCTTCTCTTTTTTTTGTATGGAGGGGTTCTATTTTCTCAAAACATGGGTAAAAGGGGACTTTCTTGCACGTAAAAGGGGACTTTCTTGTACGTCTTGATTTACCTTCTCTTTTCACCACACCCCCAACTTAGGTTTTTGGCCTAAGTTGGCTATTTAAACAAACCACAAATCATGAGGATTATGGGTTATGGATCAATCAAAAGTCACAATGTTATCATGTTTCTTCCAAGAAAAGGTCAAGGTTCAAAGGATGCTCAAAAGGGGTTCACATACTCACAAGGTAGGCCACAAAAAGAGGTACAATGTCAAATTATTTCACACTCTTTAAAGTTGCCTAAGATCATATCAAGAGTTCACATCACTTAGTCAGCTAGACCAACGGGGCAAATTCTAAGTGCCATCACACATGGTTCACGGCAAACTTATCACATAAGGCATTGACACCAAAGTCAAACAAGACTACACACTTTTGCTAGTGTGCAATGTTCATCATAAGAGTTTCAATTCAATACTTGGCTAGTCAGAACGAGATGCTGCAAAGAGTTCACATATTGGCTATGCAACTTCATTTGGCCTCATCGTAGCCGCACATTCATTTTTGTTTGATTATGAGAACTATTCAAGTCATCGATATTGATCAAAACTGACACTCAAATTTGCACAAGAACAAACATATTCAATACAAATAAGAGGTGGCAAATTTTTTTCGGAAGGGTCAAAAATCATTTATAATTAAAACAAGGAGCCACAAGCTCAAACATCCATAAAAAGCAGTGTATAACACAAATTTAGCTCAAAGACCAAATATATTAAAAAAAACAAGAATTACGAATGTCACACAAAAGGTGGGCCTCACCCCACCACAAATAAAAGTATTTGTCCTCAAATGCAAACAAAATTATCCAAAAGTCAACATGAAAGTAAGACAGAGAGGGAGGTAAAGAGAGGATCCTGTCTACACAGTCGCTTCATCTGTCTGGGCATCAGTGCCTGGTGCATCAGTCTGGACTTGGGCATCAATGCCCGAAGTCACCTAAGAAGGAATAGTAATACCAGACCCAGCAGGAGTTGCCACAGGTGTATCCGCCAAAAAGTTCTGCGCAGCTGCATAGAATCCCCAGGCCCATGAAGGAATATAGGGGCCTCAGGGAGTAGTCTCCTTGCCAGAAATGGGTCTCTCGCCCTTGCCTTTGTCTCTAGGTGGAGGTTCTTATTTGTCCTTCTTGGAAGGATTTGACTTCCCTTTATTTATCTTAAAATTTTGTGCTCTTATCTTTTGGGGTGACATGTTTCTCCCAGCAACTTTCGTTCTAGCCATGTCTCCAAAATATTGAGAAGAATTTAGAAAATATTCAAACAAAAACACAAAAAGTTAGTTGCAGACAGATTCGCCGAATCGGTTGGCGAGTCGCCGAATTGCTTTGGTGAGCAAGGTGCAGATCGCCGTAAGTTATCGTGCACAAAGGGTTAGGGGTGCATACAAAAAGCGATCGAAAAGTCTTTTGGCGAGTCACCGAGCACCCTCGGCGACCTCAGGCTTCTCACCAAAAGTTATAGAACCCAACAGCACATAAAACATGAAATTAAAGGCAAGATGGGGACATTAGGTGAACCGCCGAGTGGTTCAGCGAGCTCGACCCAGCTCGCCAAACGACCCAACGTGCCTATTTTCAACCCAACTTCTCAAATTCAACCCCGCAACCCCCAAAAACAAAATCAAACCATGCACAACTCACATTCAAACAAGACCCATAACATACACGCACAACCCCACACAATTTAATCTATTTCAATGCACCAAATTATGAGATTTCAACATTCAAAATAATATGGGTAAGATTTTCAAATTTAAATAGGCATTCAAACATTTTTATCCTATCAGAGAGGCCCAGCACATGATAACACAATAAGATCATTTTCATAAGAGTTCAAAATGTCATAAACAAACTCGGGGTTTGGGAGACCAACCTTTAATGGTGATTACGATAAGATTGAATCACTAGGCGACAATGTAATCCAAATTTCGAGCACAGATCAATGGCAAAAACACTTGGAGAATGCAACAATATAGAGAATAATGTGCAGGTGTGAGTTTCTGAAGCTTTAAAGAAAGGTAAAGTGAAGGAATTTGAAAAGTATAACCTTTTGGCCTTAAAAATCGTCCAGTTTTCGCCCATTCGGCAACATTAGTCATGCTAGCCGAACCACTCTGCCACACACTAAATGGTCACTTACCTCACTGAGTTTTACATGACCTCCAGTTATGGTGGGGTTCCAAACAATGGTATAGATCGAGGTCGGCGATTCGCCAATAATTTCCAGGGCTCATCGAGTTTTACAGACTCTACCTTAAAGTTGTCTTGAATCCAACAGCGGTCTAGGTCGGGGTCGCCGACCTCTTTGGTGTTTCGTCGATTGGACTTTGGCTCTCCAATCTGCACCTTTCAAATATTTCCCACACTTTAACCTTCACAAATCAACATACCATTATTTCTGAAACAAAAATTAAGCAATAAAAAGGGCCTTGGGTTGCCTCCCAAGCAGCGCCTTAGTTAACGTCGCGGCACGACACAAGTCAACACCTAAACCTCATTTTTGGGGTTGGCTATGGTGTAACTAGGAAACCCCCCTTATCTATTTGGGTAAAGATGAGGCAACACATGACCCATGAGGTTATCCATTAGCTTGATATATCTAGAGTGAGAGCCAATCATCTGATTTAGCACTTCAACATTTTCCCTTATCTTCTCTAGCACTCTATCTTGCTCATTAAGCTTTTGGAGAACGATTAATAGCGTATCCTCAATACGTCTACTCTCATTGTTCGTAGACTTTCTCTGCTCATAAGGGGGTATGCATCTGCCCTTCTTTGTGGACAGCACCTCCAGTTCCTCGACCTTTTGGACCAAGGTATCCATCGACCCAGCAAAATGACCAAGTGCTAGTCCTTCTCAGTTTTCTTATTGGTGTTGGCCACAAGATCAAGAAGTTTTTTTTGCCGTCTCATAGGAGTGTCTCATAAGAACACCTGGGATAAGTTGATCGATTAATCCTTTAGTCCCGGAATTAAGACTCCTATAGAAGCATTCCAGTGGAACTAGATCGGAAATTTCATGAGTTGGGCATTGTATCAATAGTGCTTTAAACCTCAGCCACGACTCATGAAAAATCTCCCCTTCTAGCTGGTTGAAGGTCAGGATGTTATCCCTGAACCCTCATCATTTCTACCTAAAGGTGATCCATTTGTTCACAATCATCAATTTTACTCATTTTTCCTATTTTTTAACACACAAACAAGCAAAACAAAACTAAGAATTGAGTAAGTATCACTATAACTAACAGGAATAAAATTTAACTTAACTAAAAATTCTTCAAGTAAAACCACTCCCGGCAGCGGCACCATTTTGATTTCCCGTATCAGGACACTACTTCCAATTCAAGTGACAACGATCGTGAGTAGTAATATAACCCAACTAGTGAGTTGCGGTCGAGTCCCAAGGGAGCGGTTCATAATTGAGAATCAATAGAAAAGCATAAATGTGTTCAAGTCAATTAGAGCTATAAATATTTACGAAGAAAAACATGATAAATTAAAGGTTGACACAAGAGTCAACTATCAAAGGGGGTTTTGTGATCAATTATCAACTAAAACGACAAGTAAAAACGAAAATACAAATATGGAAACAGGATTCTTGGGATGTGATAGGATTATGGGCTTAGGTAAACCACCGGCTAATTGCTATTGATAGTAAATCGCTATAAATTGGTAACTAAGCTAGACTATAGTGGGGGTAAATTTTCTCTCGAACAATTTACCCCAAATCAAGTCGGTTTCTCTCGAACACCAATAAGCAGCAATGAAACATAGCCTTTGCCTTAGTCCATTCACTCTCTCAAGCTGAATGTGTGGGGAGGGTTTAGATTCACTCTCTCGAGCTGAACTCATGACAACCCAATAACTACAGACCTTCAATTCAGTAGTTTTGGTTTTACGACCTCTCTCTCGAGCAAGCCAAAAACACGAAGTTAAAATTATATTTGCAACTACAACCCCATAAAATTCAAACACAACCACGGAACGAAATCACCATTAAACAATGAATAAACAATCAATTAGCAATACCCAACAGTAAATTCAACCCATAATCACATAATCACACCACAAGAATTGGGGGAATTGGGGTGTTAGCTAGATATAGTAAAGAGATAGAAATTGATATAAAAAAATGTTTCCATCAAGTGGGTACGATTGATATGGTCTTTACACACGTCTAAGATGAAGAATCTTCAATACCCACTTCCAATTTCTTCAAAATGGAAATTTTCAAATCTTCAAAGCTAAGGCAAAAATGTCTCTCAAACTCTAAATTCTAAAACTGAGTAATTCTGAAATAAACTGATTGCATACAAAATCTTTTCTAATCTACAAATTTAAACAAGTACTTATAGTTGTCAAAAAGTGTGCTGTGAAGGTCCACTCAATGCAGTTAGTCGGGATCGCCGATCCACTAGACGATCCGCCCTTTGGTCTGGTTCATCGCCTTTCTACATTGGCCTTCAACAAATTTGAGGTTCTCTAACTTTGAGAGATAAGGCACTGCATCACGGAACTGTTCAGCGACTCACCGACTGCTCCTTTCTATCGCCGACTTGATTTTATCCTTCAGAGCTTGGCACGCTGGAATATTAGGCGAGATCAAGGCCATTTGGCGACTCGCCCAATGGTTTAGGTGATCCTCATGCCTTTTTTTCTTCATTCTTTCAGCTGCCTTGTTCCTTTTTGCTCAATAGTGTCCATGATGTGTCCCTAACTTCAAATACCTGAAATTTAAGGATTTATATTAGTTATTGAGACAAAATGTGCATTCGAGGACACTAAATCTATTAAAATTAAGCCCTAAATGAGTCCAAATCGTGGACTCATCATACTCTCAATTCAAACTCAAAAATTACTCTAATGAATGTTTAGAATAAAATTTGATACTAAACATAATGTTTGAAAATGTATTTTTAGTCACCAAAAATATGCTGCGAAGGGCCATTCGACGCAGTAAGTCAGGATCGCCGATCAACTCGGCGATCCACCCTTTGGTTAGTTCCATTGCCTTTTTGTTTTGGCCTTCAGCATCCTCAAGTTCTGTAACTTTGGGCTATCAAACACTGCATTGCGGAATCATTCGGTGACTAGCCGACTGCTCCTTTCTCTTGCCGACATGATTTTCTCCTTTAGGGCTTGGCACACTGGAACTTTAGGCGAGGTAATAGCCACTTTGCTACTCGCCCAATGGATTAGGCTATCAACATGCTTTCTTTTCTTCATTCTTTCAGTTGCCTTGTTCCTTTTTGCCCATTAGTATCCATGCTTTGTTCCTCAATCCAAATACCTAGAAAACAAGGATTTTACATCAGTTATTGGCACAAAATAAGCATTTGAGGACAGTAAATCTATCCAAATAAAGCCCTGAATGAGTCCAAATTGTGGACTCATCAACCATTAAAAAGAATTCAAAATGAAGAAGTTAACAATACATGCATAAACCAAAATTACTTAATTATTAGTTTTACGTTGTTAATTACTCATGATTCCCACCACCCTAGTTGTGGATTTAGTTATTCATGCTTGAGTTATCACAATTCATAATGAGGTTAATAATATAAATCATGAACTTACAATTAGAATAGATGAAATTCGAAATCTTTAATTGAAGAACAAACACAAATTTCTTAAACCAAACTTTAAGAATTAAGAGCTCAAATTGTTTGCAATATAATTCCAAAGCCAAAACAAAGTATCAAAAAAGGTCTAACACCCAAAAAAAAAAATACAACTAATATTTATAGAAAATAACTCCTAAACCAAGTCGGAAAATGAAGCTAGAGGAAATCCAGTTCTGGGCAGTGTCATCAATAGCTGGTAACATACGGCTCGTCACAAGGACGATGACTCGTAGGTGCGACCATTGCTCAACAATTAGCCAAAAGTCCAGTGGATGTCATTGACGGGTATGACTTACAACTCATAAGTCTAAACACGACCCGTCTTGTTCAATCAATGTTCATTTACTAGAACTTATCTTCTCTGAAGTCATCGGCAACTCATCATCGATGACTCGTCATAGGACTTATGGCTCGGCACTTGCTCCGTTGTTCCATACTTAGTCCATTTTCCTCATCACATTACCCATGCCATCCACCTACAGCTTGTCGAAGGAACGATGGCTCGTAGGTGGGCTCATTTGTTACCACATTTCTGTTGTTTCAAGCACTTTCAACACCAACTGCTCCAAAACCTATTTCGTGTAAAATCATATCAAAACACCATCACATTTAATAGCAAAATGCCTAAGACTCCTGCAATACTCCAAGTTTAATGCATCAAAAATACCGTAAACTCACGATGCATCAACACCCTCAACTTGAATTCGTTGCTTGTCCTCAAGGGACACAACAAACTCTAAACAACACTTATGAAAAACCAACACACAAACTCAAGCAATCACATGGAATTTTCTAAACAACCACCCTCTTTAACTATGTTCAGCACAGTGCAAATCTTTTATTCAGACTCAACAAGGTAACTCAGGTGGATCAATACATGACATAGACATATCAACAAACACATTCACATACACAGACAACAATCACCAAGATACCAACTCTTCAACTATGTAACTTGTGCCCTTATTGCAAGGAAATCCCTTTTCACAAATAATTTTACATTTTAATTAGTAACTCAGTATACACTCACACTCTAAAGCAAACTCAAATACAATTTGTGCTCAATACCATAGGCTTGCTCTTATTTTCTATGCTTTGACTTTTCAAACTAGTTACTTAGGATTACCATAGGGCTTTCTTAGCTCGTAACATAGGCTCAGGGTTAGATATGGTATATTTGGATATTAAGTGACTTTTCTTGCCCTCCTTGACATTATATTGGCCATTTTACCTCTTTTACAACCAATTTTGACATCATCTTGCTTGTTGATCTTCTCCTTATGATTTATTTAAACACGGGTGTGACTTTAACTTAACATTCTTGCTTCTTTCATCGTTTTTTCATCTTTTTATTCAAGCTTTTCATTCTTTTGTTTCTTTTTGTTTAGCCACACCATTCTCTACCTTTTTGCTCATCTTTTTTCTACAAACGACTATTTTCATACCCTTTGTTTCTTGTGTTTCCTTCATAATAGCAACCCTTAACTTAAGTATTTTTTATGAGTTGAGATGCACGATGTTCAAGGGAGGACCACAGACAAAATCAAGGCAAACTTCTGAAGCAACCACCCTCAACTTAGGCTTTTTGCCTGAGTTTAGGTGCACAATGTCCAAGGAGGGACCAGGGCCATATAAAATTTCACAATTTTTTTGGGAAGGTGAGTTGGGTGTGTTGAAAGAAATGGTATTCGTTAGGCTCAAACATTTGGATCAAAGGTAGCATTTATTTCTTTTGGTTGTTTGTATTAGGCTTAAGTGGACTCATTATCAACAATGGCCTATGATCATTTCCCAATTCCTAGTCTAAATCATCTTAGCAAGACCAGCGGGGTAAGTTTAAGATTGACACGCACTATATGAATATACAAATGACCTCACACACACATGACACTTTGTTTCACTACTAAATCATTAATGTATCTAGGTCATGTTATAGGTTAAGTCATGTTGTCTAGTCTATTCCAATCATGTCATACAAAGATCATACACATTCAACTCATCAAGCCCACATATCATGCACATATCAAAACTTTGAGGGGTATCTTTTTCATGCTCTTTAGCCATCATGCTTTCATTTTCATCTACTTCTACATTTATACTATCCTAAACATGCCGGTTCAATAGAAATTAAATAGTTCTTTGGGAAAAAATAACACAGGTAAGAAAACCCCAAGAAAGGATTGTGAGTTGGGTTATTCAGACTTTACCCTACACTCACAATCCACTCACCCCACCCCCACAAAAAATATGGTGCAATTCCCTCAATGCACAAAAAATGTAATGCATAGGGTGAGACAAACCTGTGGTGCATAAGCATTGGAGACCCATCAAGAAGTGGGTAGGTCTAGTAGGCCCAAACCCATTGGATCATCGTGAGTGACACCTTTAGTAACGCCCTCAGTAGCAAGGGGAACACCATCAGTAGTGCTCCTCGAGCAAAGACACCTGTAACTAACTCCCTTGCTCTACACTGCTGCAACTCCTCATCTCGCAATGAGTGTCATTGTGCTACCTCAACTTACTGCATCTCCCTCTTTCTAGCCCGTCTCATCTCTTCTGTATTAGTAGGCCCAGAAATATGCATGCGCTTTCCAATAGCACGATGGGGATCAAGGGGAGGCTCATCCTCACCAAATAGTGCCTGGAGCACTACATCATCAGGATCATCCTCTGGGGCTGGCTCCAGAAAAGCAGCGGCCAAAGTATCAATATCAGCCCAAATTTTGGCCAACTCCATTTAAAAAGAAGCAACATAAATGGTAGGCCTGGCCCAAGCCTCTCCAACATCCTAAGCTCGAATGCATCAATTCTTCGATACACCGCCTGAATCTTAACTTCAACGGCCTTCTTTGTCCGTGCTTCCAAATATTCCACAGACTTCCTCATCCAAGGCCGAATATGCTGTAATAAAGTAGCTATCTGAGTCTCCTATTTTTAGACTCAACCAAGTAATAGCAAAGCAAACCCAGAAGGGGTAGGAGCATGTGGTATGCTCACAGCCTAGCCGGATGAAGTAGAAGGTAGAGCAGTCATCTTTGGCTCCACAACAATGGTAGGGATGGTGCCCTCCTTTGCCTAATCAACATCAATATCATCACCCACAGGTGGTAAGTCAACTTGTATACCTTTTCGAGGGGCTGCTAGGTTTACATCTTCATTAATCATCCCCACATCAACAGTCTTGGTCACCTCAATCAGCCTATCACATCCCTACACAGGGACAGTAGCCTCTCTACAAAGGTGGAACATGAGACAGGGAAATAACAGTGTGGTCATCGTCTAGAAGGCCCTCTCATATATCTTCGCTATGATGATCTCGGATAAATCAATATCAAGCCCCGCCATCAGTGAAGCAAGCATAACTGCACGGTCTCACTTCACTATATTGTCCGCCTGTGTGGGGGACAATCTAGCCCGGATGATGGACCACCAGAACTTGGCTGCAAAACTCAAAGTGGCCTTTCTGATAGGTTGTGTCATGTATCGAACTAACTCGACGTTCTCCCCACTTCAGCAATATGTTGAGCCATCCAATGGAGCAGGAATCCTACTTTGGGACCAAGTTAGATTTTCCTTCTAAATAAAGGGGTTTTCTTTCATTGTAAATCAGATTAGTGATCCTGAATATACTTCAAGAGGAATAAAAAGTATTCTCCCTACTTTATTCTTCTTCTTGTTTTATATAGTTTCATTACAATTTTTGTAATTTTAATGCAATTTATTGATAATTATCCTTATTTCTCAGAATATTAGGATTTTTATCGATTAATTTTGTTTACAGTATTTTTTTATTAAATTGCATTTTTTACATGTCATTCATTTTATTTGTTACATTTGTTAATATTCATTTTGGTGTTTTTTAGCATAGTCTAGAAATACATTTTGATATGAATAAGATTTGCAGGCACATATATTTTATTAACCGGCGATTTTAACCCATGATTTTAAGGTAATGGTATTGTACTAAGGTGGTTTTCAATTTTCTATTTAAATAATTAATTGCACATTAAGTTGGTTGTGGATAAGATTTTAGATAATTAGTGTAATTTTCAAATTTTTTAGTCTTTTAGAAATTCTTTAGTGCTCACATTTTTTTTGGCCACCACCCTCGCCAGACCATTTTCCGACGAGTCACCACCACCCAAAGGAGCCCAGTTGTTCTTCTTTTTCCTCCAGCAGCCAGACTCACGACCCATCTCCAAATCGCTACCAGACCACCCAAAACCACCCATCTCTTCGACGAACAGAATCCAAAACAACCACCACCACCAACTACCTCACCCGATCCCCACCCAAAACCCTCTCTCTGATCATACCCATGTACTAGTCACCACCCAACCCCACTAGTTCAACACCCATTCTTCTCACCAACCATCAACACCATTGCTGCCTATTTTGTGATAAACGTTATTCTTTGTATCCATATTGTATTAACGTTAAAGCTTCTCACTAAAGCACTTTAATTTTGTGATCATATATGATGTTACTTTATTGATATTTTTTGTTCTTTACTATTAATGTTGCCATACAATCTTCTTTAGCATATAATGATTGTAAATTTATGTGTGTTTCATTTATTAGTTGTTTATCAATTTCATTCACAATCTCTCTGCTATTTTGATTCAGTGCATTTTGTTAAAGGAATTACTTAATGAATCGTTTTAATTATTGTTTGGTAGTAATTGGATATTATTTTATCTTTATTAATTTTATATGGTTTTGTATTTGAAGATACTATATGCACGTGGCTAATAAAAAAATCTCTCTGTTGGTTTTAGAGGTCTCTCCATTTTAAAAGACAGAAATTTAGTTAAGGTTCATATTCTTTGTATGTTAAAATTGACTGATGAAGAAATTACTATTGATTTCCAAGGCCTCCCATGTTTATAAGATAGATTTTTATTTTTAAGTTATTATTTATTTCATTCATTTTTATTTATATTTATTTATTACAAACACTTTTACTAAGTGTGTTTACAAGTAGGTACCCAAAGTTATTTCCAATTGAAGCTACTCAGATGAAGTGCAAATCGTATTTTTTATCCATTATTGTGTATATTATTGACGTTTGGAACATTTTAGGCCATTTTTGTCAAGACCCAAAGTATACCCTAGGCGTAACATGACATATAGGACATCAAGAAGCCCTACACAAGCCACTTAGCATACATCATACAAGATAATAGAAAAATCAAGAGAGTTTAAGAAAAGCAATTTCAAAACATAAGAGTTTATAAATATAGAGGAAGTCTAACATAGTCTCAAAGTCATATAGTACATCAAGAGTGATTTGGACGTAACCCATGCATCACATACAATACTGAAAAGTAAAGTTATTAAGCAATAAAGGCTCGGTCCTCGGAACATGAGGACTTACCAATCTTGAATCTTCTAAAGTGATCACTAGCCATGGAGATGCAGAGTGGGAACGTTGGACCCTACATTAGTGAAAGAATGTAGGCAAGAGTATGTGTTAATACAAAGAATGTACCAAATATGATAGCAATGCATAAAAATGATGTGAAATCATGCTAAAAGGATTTACATGACATGCAAAGACCAAGTTAAAACATAAGATAAAAGGTTAGAAAACATAATCGTGATCATGGTCAATGCAAGTAGAAATCATCTTAAAACACATGTGAAGTACTTTTAGAAGTAAACTTAGTTCATTATTGTGGGAGATTTACCTTTAACTGACATAGAGACCTTGTGAGCTATAACAAGGAATCTGGTGTCTACCCCACACTAAAAAGAGGCATCCTCGCTTGCCAAGGTAAAGACTAGTGGATCCACTAGCTAATGTCTATCGAAGACATATCATCCTATGGTGGCACAAAGTTTATGGGATATGGGCATTCCCCACTTGTCCCTTCGTTGCTAAGCATAAATCCCATGGAATAGTCATTAGTCTTATTTTATGTTAACATTTATGAGACATGGGTATTCGCCACTTGTCTTATCATTAAAGGACATGGGAAATCACCGCTTGCCTTATTATTAGAGTAGCTCCTTAACTTGATTCATCTTAAGTGAGAAGACCTTTCAATCTTATGAATCATTTATGTGAGAAACTTCTTTCACAATCATGTTATGAGTAGTATGTGAGAAATCCTTTCACAAAAACTATCACTAGATACTTCACTCTCAAAGCATCCTTAAAACATTTACATCAATTTCATAAAGAACATGCATATCTTCATAAACTCATCTATCATGATTCAAAACCTTCATCATATGATCAATTCTAGAAAACAAAGAATTCACATGGGTTCATGGGGATTCAACTTGAAAACATGCAATTTCTTCAATTCATGCATGAAAAGACATAAAACAATCAATTAGATGATAATTGAAAGGAACCATGAGAATGAGTAAAACCCTAACTTCAATAAGATATTCTACCTTGTAAAAAAATACGGAATTGAGGAACCCTATTATAGAGGAAAGGACTCCATAGGTGAATACTATCATACCTTGATGCCAAAAGCCTACAATCAATGGTGAATTCGGAGGCTTAACCTTGAAACCCTAGCCTTTTTCTTCAAGCTTTTAGAGAGAGAAATATTTGGGGAAGAACTTTGATCAACTTTGAGAATTTAGAAGAATGAGTTCAATTGGGGGAATTTGGGGGTAAAAATGTTTATATAGGGTCTATAATAGAAGGTAAAACGATATAGTATTGTGTTAGAATAATTAGAAAAAGACCCAAAAGTCCTTTAAAATAACTATCGAACCCTCACCAACGGTGTGACCTATGGTCCATAGGTCACACCACGGACCATCTTGGTCAAATGTTGGTGGGTTCAAAAACCACCATTTTGGACCCCAACGACGAGACCGCATGTACGGTCTGTGGGTCCACCTATAGACAGTACACCACAACCTGGGTCCTAACTTTTGATCCTAAAATTTCTCTAAGTCTGGGACTCACCTATGAGACCTACTTATGACTCATGCATTGGATGACGGACCGTCCTGGTGAGCCGTATAAAAGATTGGGACTAGACATTTTTAGAAGACTTGGGACTTGCCATCCACGATCCCACCTTCGGTTTATGTGTCAATCTACGGACCGTATATGGTTACATTTTTACTAGCACTAGTCCCAGAAAAAAATCAGAAGTCCATTTTTGAAATCTGAGGTGTTACATTTTCTTCCCCTTTGGAACATTTATCGTCAAATGGGATTCAAAACATCATCAGGAACTAGATCTAACAGCCCAACATAAATGCAATAGCATAAATGCACATATCTGAGGAGGAAACATCAACTCTAAGCTTAAGCATGTTCAAAACATCATTTTATGAGGTCTATATGCAACTCATACTTAAATGCACATAAACATTAATAAATCATTTAACTCATTTTTTTCAAAATTTAAGCTTTTCATGAACATGCATAAATGAGGAATCATGGAAATATCTAAGACACATGAAATCAAAAGAGTAAACCATGAGGAATTGAATACCTCAAGCTAGAGTAGGGACGGAGGGAGAGAGATGAGGATAATGGGACATCATATCGGCCTCGACCTCCTAAGTAGCACCCTCAACTAACTGATTTCTCCAAAGAACCTTTACGGAAGCAACTTCCTTGTTTCTCAACTTTTTAACTTGCCGGTCTAAAATTTCAACCGGAACTTCTTCATAAGAAAGATTCTCTTTAACTCCAAAACCTTCCAAGGGAACTATGGATGTCGGATCTCCAACATATTTTTTCAATAGAGATACATGGAAAATTAGATGCATCAATGCCAAATCATTAGGCAAATCAAGTTCATAAGAAACTTTACCAGTTCGCTTCAAAATTTGATATGGGCACACGTAGTAGGGACTAAGTTTCCCTTTCTTCCCAAACCTCATCACACCCTTCATGGGTGAGATTTTCAGGTATACCCAATCATCTACATCAAACTCAAGATCCCTTCTTCTAACATCGGCATAGGACTTTTATCGACTTCGATCCATTTTCAACCTTTCTCTAATAAGTCAAACTTTTTCCATAGCCTCATGGACTAACTCGGGACCTATCAAGGCCACTTCACCCACTTCGAACCAACCTTTAGGAGATCTACACCTCCTACCATATAGGGACTCAAATGGAGTCATACCAATGTTTGAGTGATAACTATTATTATACGCAAACACAATTCGAGGCAAGTGATAATCCAAATTACTTTTGAAGTCAATTACACATGCTCAAAACATATCTTCCAAAGTTTGCATGAGTACCAAGAAGTGAAATATTTCCAAAACTAAGAAGTGAATTAGATACTACGATCGAAGATAACAGATAGGGATACTCCATGCAACCTAACTATTTCCCTCAATTACAACTTGGTATAGTCCTCCACCGAATAAGAAACCTTGACGGAAATGAAATAAGCTAATTTCGTCATTCGATCTACAATAACCCAAATCGAGTCATGTTGCCATCGGGTGGGTGGTAAACTAAAATGAAGTCCATGTTCAAATCTTCCCACTTCCAAGTAGGAATTCTTATATTTTTAGACAAACCTCCCGACTTTTGATGCTCAACTTTCACTTGTAGACAATTAGGACACTTAGCCCCAAATTCCGCAATATCCTTCCTCATCCCATTCCACCAATAGACTTCTCGCAAGTCACGGTACATCTTGGTGGCTCCAGGTGAATGGAATATCAAGAACTATGAGCTTTTCACAAGATCTTCTCTCTCAAGTAATCTACATTGGGATCACAAAATGACCTTGATATCTAAGCACTCCATCTCTCCCTCGAGAGAAATCCTCAACTGACTTCTTAAGCACCACTTCCTTCAACTTAATTAAAATCGGGTCAAGACCTTGCTTGGCTTTCATAATAGCCACAAAATATGATTTTGAACCATTGTGAACCATAACACCCTCTTTGGTGGAGTCGACCAATTCAACACCCAATCGGGCCAATCTATGAACATCTCGGACCAACTCATTCTTATCACCCACAATATGAACAACATTACCCATCGGTAACCGACTAAGAGCATCCACCACCACATTGCCTTACCGGGGTGATAGAAAACACTCATACCGTAATCCTTTAGTAATTCAAGCCACCTTCTTTGACAAAGATTTAGATCCCTCTGTTTAAATACATATTGCAAACTTTAGATCTCCTAGTTTGTGAGATGGGTTCAACCCTTTTTTGTGGTCGGTAAAGAAATCTACATGAACACCATACAAGTAATGCCTCTAAATCTTTAAGGCAAACATAACTACCTCTAGTACTAAATCATGGGTGGGATAATTCTCTTCATGAATCTTAAGTTACCTTGAAGCATAGGCAATGACTTTCCCATTTTGCATTAGGACACATCCTAACCCAATTCTCGAGGCATCATAATAAACAACAAATCCATCGCTTCCTTCTGGTAAATTCAACACCAGAGTAAAAGTAAGTCTATCTTTTAATTCTTAGAAACTCTTCTCGCATGCTTCCGACCATATGAACTTAACCTTCTTTTGGGTCAATGTTGTTAATGGAGAAGCAATCAAAGAAAACCCTTCCACCAACCTTCTATAGTAACTGGCCAAACCCAAGAAACTTCTAATATCCAAGGGGATACAGGTCTAGGCCAACTCTTAACCGAATCTATCTTCTTATGATCTACCTCAATACCCTTACAAAAAACAATATGACCAAGAAAAGCTATGGACCTTAACCAAAACTCAAATTTGCTAAAATTTGCAAAGAGTTGTTGGTCCTTGAGGACTTGCAACACAATCCTCAAATAATCGGTATGCTTGTCTTCACTTGTCAAACAGATCAATATCTCATCAATGAACAAAATTACAAACATGTCAAGGTATTGTCTAAACACCCTATTCATCAAATCCATAAATGCAACCAGAGCATTAGTCAAACCAAACGACATTACCAAAAACACATAAAGACCATACCGAGTTTGAAAAGTCATCTTTGGAATGTCATCTTCCTTCACCCTCTATTGGTGATAACCCGATCGGAGGTCAATATTAGAGAAGTAACTTGCTCCTTGAAGTTGATTAAACAATTCATCTATCCTTGGAAGATGATATTTGTTCTTAACGGTAGCCTTGTTCAATTTCCGATAGTCAGTACACATACGGAGTTATGAACCATCTTTTTTTCAAACAAACAAAACTGGAGCACCACATGGAGAGATACTCGATCAGATGAAATCCTTATCCAATAAATCATTCAATTGCTCCTTTAATTCCTTAAGTTCTATCAGAGCCATTCGATAAGGAGGAATAGAGATAGGTCGTGTATCTTGGAGTAGGTCAATACTGAAGTCTATTTCCCTTTTGGGAGAAATATTGGGTAAATCATCGGAAAACACTTTTGGAAACTCATTAACAACTGGGACCAACTCAAAGATAGGGGTTTCAAAATCCATATCCCAAATTCGAACAAGATGGTCCATGCAACCCTTAGAAATCATCTTTCTCTCCTTTAGACTAGAGACAAACTGACTTTTAGGCATAGAATTCCACCTTTCCACTCTGATGGGTTCATTTGGAAACTGAAATTTGACTACTCGGGTTCTACAATCAATAGAAGCATAGCATGAATGCAGCCAATCCATACCAAGGATAAAATCAAAATCTAACATATCAAGCTCTACAAGATCAACATGAGTGACTCTAGGGGATAAGGATACAAGAAACTTTTTATAGACTATCTTAGCCACAATTGATTCACCAATAGGAGAAGAGAAAGAAAAATGATCTAGCAACACATATGGAAGAGTATCAAACCGCATAGCCACATAGGGCATCACAAAAGACAAGGTAGCACCGGGGTCAACTAAAGCATGAACATCGAGTTGAAAGACTTTCAATATATCGATAACCATAATGGGAGAACCTTCTTGCTCATGGCGAGTCTGAATTGCATAGAATCTGTTTTGGTTATGATTACCTCTCGAACCTGATAGAGGATAGGGTTGAGTCATTCTTAGCAATTGAGGGACAATCCCTTATTTTATGATCTATCTTACCACAGCAAAAGCATGCATTA
Organism: Solanum pinnatisectum; assembly: GCA_035578085.1. NCBI lineage: Eukaryota > Viridiplantae > Streptophyta > Magnoliopsida > Solanales > Solanaceae > Solanum > Solanum pinnatisectum. The sequence continues at coordinate 37,422,602 of CM069087.1, forward strand.
CAACCAACTAGACATTTACCCTTACGCTTTCTTCCACACTTTAACAAGTAGACAATGAAGATACACTACCATTTTGTAACATCTCACAATTTGAAATAACTAGGAAGAAGCTAATAATTGGAACTAGTCATTTTTGGAAAGAATGAATATCTGGAAAATTGTCAAGTTAGGATAAGTTGAGTTTTAGTCAACTTCAAATGGCCATAACTCCTAGCTCAGGATGAGTTAGATGTATTTTCAGATATGCTTGGAAAGCTCTTAGAATAACCTTTCCTACACCACTGAGTTTGCATGATTTCGAGTTTGTATGAGTGAGTTATGCCCTTGGAAGTTGGGATGTTTGATTAAGGAAAGTCTAATCTGGATTATTGAAGGGCATTATGGTCTTTTTCATACCCAATTAAGTTAATTCATTTTTAGCAATTAACTTGGGGTATAAACTGAATGGGTTCAGTTTAGACAATTAGAAATTTACACTAGGGTTTTTGGAAAAAGAACTCAAGAGGAGAAAAGAGGAGAAAGAGCAAAGTTCATTGTTCTTGAAGGTTTAGCTTGTGGATTTTGACAAGGGTGATCCCTAAAGAGGTATGTGAGTCTTTCATAGCGTTGGGTTTGTTCACCCACGTGCCAATCATGTTATTTCAGTGATGTTTGTTCTATAAAGTTGAAAGTTGATGAATCTTGAATGGTGTTCTTGAAATTGGTCTTCATTCTTGAGTTACGTTGAGATTAAGGAGTTCCTTGAGTTTATAATGTTGTTTCCTTGAGTTGTTTGAGTTAGAATCTTGTGTACATATACTGGGTATTTGAATCTAAAGAGGGTTTGAGAAAAAGATCGAAATTAGGTGAATTGGGGTTAGAAAACGAAAAGGAAAAAGTCGGACAAGGAACAGGTTCCAGGTCCGCGTCTCGGACCTGTTCCTTTAGAGTGAAAATTTTCTCTCCGCATTGCAGAGAGGATGCGGACTCCTCTATTTCAAAATGAAATTATGTGATCAATTATTTAAAAGCATCTCCGCGTCGCAGACTTTTTCCAAGACAGTGGTTTCTTGATCGTTTCTCATGTTTAGCTATCTAAAATCATTCCTAAACATCATGAGATCCTTCCTATCACAAATCACAATCCTTGAATCCATAATTCAATTCAAGGAAAGTTAAGAGTCAAGTCAAGAGAAGTTCATAAAGTTTTAAAAAGTCTTTTACAATTGTTTTAACTTTGTTTTAAGACTTAAGTTTTGAGTTGAGTAAAGAGTAAAGATTGAAGTCATTTCTTCAAAAGAGTATATCGCTACTATGTATTCCCAAAGATAAAATGTTTTCACATTTAAACAAGAAAGGAAACTGAGATTTCAAAAGGAGCCTTTGTGCTAGTTTTTTTTCAAGTAAAGAGGAAACTTTGATTTCCAAAAGAGCCTTTGAGCTAGTTTTTCAGTAAAGAGGAAACTAATATTTCCAAAAGAACTTTTAAGCTAAGTTTTGAGTAATTATCTCAAACCAAAGAAAGTATTTTGTTTTTACAAACATATGAGCTAAAGTATATTTTGGGAGTAGTATTGAGAACCGATATAGGGACGAGCTTGAGTTAAGATAACTCATGTCTCCATAAACCATGTAGCCATCATGGGTAGTAAAGGATCATACTTTTTAGATGACTCCTTAAGATGCTTTTAGCATAAGCTAGTGGATCCACTAAGTTAAGCGTTCTATATGACGGCAAAGTATATGACAGTTCTGGCAGCGTGGGCAAGACACTGTATCACCACTTAGGCTCATAGTGGTGGTTGTCATTAGAGAAACTTCCACAGAAACTATATTATTTTATTATATGAGTAAAGTTGAGTTTGTTACTGCATTTTCTTTAACGAACTAAGTTACTTTTACTGTTTTATAAAGCTTTACATATATTACATGTGTTCATTGCTTTATTTTGAGTTAAGTTATTCATGAGTTTAGAAGAGCCAAGGTAAGTGTTTCTTTCAAAATCTTTTCAAGCCTATGTTATGTTTAGCATTCCAAGTCGCATACTTATACATTAAATGTACTGATGCCAGTTGGCCTGCATCATCTTATGATGCAAATGCAGGTAACCAGGATCAGCATCTAGTGCCTCGTTGATCAGGTTGAGCAATCAGAGTCAGTTGGTGAGCCTCCTAGCTTTTCGGAGGATCCTTTTTATTTCTTTCAGTATTTTAGTTCATTAGGATGTCGTGGGTCTTGTCCCGACGTCCATCTCAGTTGTTAAGAGGCTTCATAGACAGAGTTAGTTGATATTAGTTCATGAGTCTTTACTTTTACTTTTCAGTGAAGTTGAGACTTGAGTTGCCACTTTGGCAATGAATGTTATTATAATACATTATGAGTTATATTTTGAACAGTTTAGTTTACTTGTTTTAAAAGTATTTATCTTGAGTAAAGTCTTCTGCTGAGTAAGTAAGTCAGGCCAAGGGTTCACTTGGGGCCATCAATGGTTCTCGAGTGCCGGCCACGTCCAGGGTGTAGGCTCGGGGCGTGATAAACTTGGTATTAGAGCACAAAGTTCAAGAGTCCTAGGGAGTCTATGAAGTCGTGTTTGTAGAGTCTTAGTTATCGGGGTGAAATGCGCCACATCTATAATTAGGAGGCTGGAACATTTAGGAATTCCTTCACTTCTTTCATACTCACTTCGTGCAATTGAGTGTATCTCTATAAAAAGTCTCATTCTAACTCGTACTGACACGTAATCGATTTTGAGTTGGCCTATGGTCGAGAGTGCCTTTATGAGGTGTTTCTTTCCTCATGAGCTAAGAGACGCAAAGAGATGGTTGCTGACACGAGGAGCAGGATGAGTTATTCGTTATTGGGTTGCCTCGTATATCAAATAAGGGGGTACTAAGACTCCTGCATGTGCTAAGTATGGTAGGAGCCACTCAGGGGTGTGTCATGATAGCTCCACTAGTTGCTTCAAGTGTGGCCAGAATGGTTATTTTATGAGAGAGTATCCTAAGAGCAGACATAGTAATGGTATTGGGGGCAATAAAGCCCAGTCTTCTTTAGTTGCTCTACTAGATAGAGATGCATCTAGATGAGCTGCTTCAAGGGCATGCGGATAAGGAAATCATCTTTATGTTATCGCTAGTCGCCGAGAGCAAGAGGATTCGCCAGATGTTGTCACTGGTATGATCCATGTCTTCATTTTGATGTTCTTCCTAAGCAACTTCTTGAGCCTTCAGTGTTTCTACACCTGATGGTGAGTCTATTCTAGCAAAAAGAGTCTATCGTGATTGTTCCATTTCCATCAATCATAAGAGTATCATGGCTGATTTAGTTAAGTTAGACATAGTAGATTTTGAAATCATTCTAGGTATGGATTGACTTCATGCTTGTTATGTATCAATAGATTGTAGAACTCGAGTAGTCAAGTTTCAGTTTCCAGTGAACCAGTTATAGAGTTGAAGAGCAGTTCAACAGTGCGTAAGGGTCGTTTTATTTTGTACCTTAAGGCGATAAAGTTAGTTTCCAAGGGGTGTGTCTATCACTTAGTCCTAATTAATTACTCTAGTGTTGAGATACCTCCGATTTAGTCAGTTTCAGTAGAAAGACAGTTTCCAGAAATCTTTCCTAATGATCTTCCTGGAGTCTTTCCTGAGAGAGAGATAGACTTCAGTATAGATGTTTTTCCAAATACTCGTCCTATATATATTTCGCCATACAAACTGGCACCAGCAGAATTGAAAGAGCTTAAAGAGTAGTTGAAAGATCTTTTAGAGAAAGGTTTCATTCGATCAAGTATCTCACCTTGGGGTGCTCCGGTCCCATTTGTGAGAAAGAAAGATGGTTCCCTTAGGATGTGTAGAGATTACCATCAGTTGAACAAGGTTACCATCAAGAATAAGTATCCTCTTTCGATAATTGATGATCTTTTTTATCAGCTTCAGGGTGCTACTTGTTTTTCTAAGATAAACCTTAGATCTGGCTACCATAAGTTGAAAGTAAGGGAATAGGATATTCCCAAGATAGCATACAGGACCCGTTATGGTCACTATAGTTTCTGGTTATGTCGTTTGGTTTGACCAATGCACCCGCAATGTTCATAGACCTTATGAAAAGAGTTTTCAAACCTTATTTAGATATGTTTGTTATCGTATTCATTGATGACATACTAATCTATTCAAGGAATGAAGAAGATCATGCTAGTCATCTCAGAATAGTTCTCCAGACTTTAAAAGATAGAGAGTTGTATGCCAAGTTCTTTAAGTGTGAGTTTTGGCTTGAGTCTGTGGCATTCTTAGGCCACATTGTGTCTAGAGAGAGAATTAAAGTTGATACTCAGAAGATTGAGGCAGTACCTAATTGGCCTATACCCACATCTGCAACTGATATTAGGAGTTTCTTGGGTTTGACTGGCTATTACAGAAGGTTTGTAGCTGGATTCTCGTCTATTTCATCCCCTTTGACCAAGTTAACTCAGAAGACAGTGAAGTTTCAATGGTCTGAAGCTTCTGAGAAAAGCTTTTAGGAATTGAAAAAGAGGTTGACTACTGCCCCAGTTTTGACCTTATCAGAAGGTACTCAAGGTTTTGTGGTGGATTACAATGCATCTAGAGTTTGTTTGGGTTGCGTGTTAATGCAGAATGGAAAAGTTATAGCTTATGCCTCTAGATAGTTGAAAGTTCATGAGAAGAATTACCCAACCCGTTATCTAGAGTTGGCTGCCATAGTATTTTCTTTGAAAATATGGCGCCATTATCTTTATGGTGTTCATGTGGATGTGCTCACCGATCACAAGAGTCTTCAATATGTGTTTACTTAGAAAGAAGTTAATCTCAGACAGAGGAGGTGGTTAGAATTACTCAAGGATATGATATGAGTATTCTTTATCACCCATTTATCATCCCAGGTAAGGCTAATGTTGTTGTTGATGCCTTGAGCAGGTTGTCTATGGATAGTACCGCCCATTTTGAGGGAGATAAGAAAGAGTTAGCAAAAGAGGTGCATAGACTTGCACGGATAGGAGTTCGACTAATGGATTCCACATAATGAGGAGTGGTGGTGATGAACGGGGATGAATCATCATTAGTATCAGAAGTAAAAGGGAAGCAAGACCAAGGTCCTATTTCTTTTCTTGAATTAAAGGCAAGTGTTCATAAGCAAAAAGTGGTGGCTTTTGAACAAGGGGGAAATGGTGTTTTGAGATATCAAGGTAGATTGTGTGATTGATTTTTAAAGGTAATTGGGATGATCACCTATCTCTTATTGAGTTGCCTACAATAATAGTTACCATTCTAACATCCAAATGGCTCCTTATGAAGCTCCTTGTGGGAGAAGATGTAGATCTCCTAGTGGATGGTTTGAAGTTGGAGAAAGTGAAAGTTATTCAAGAGATATTGAGAAAAGCGCAGAGTCGTCAGAAATCCTACAATGATGGTAGGAGGAGGGAGTTATAGTTTGAAGTAGATGATTGAGTTTACTTGAAAGTTTCACCCATGAAAGGTGTTATGAGATTTGGTAAGAAAGGGAAGATTAGTCCCCGGTATATTGGCCTTACAGAATATCCAAGAGGATTGGCAATGTAACTTGTGAGTTAGAGCTACCACAAGAATTAGCAGCAGTCCATCCGGTGTTCCACATATCCATGTTGGAAAAGTGTATGGGCGATCCTTCATTGATCATACCAACTGAAGATATTGGGATCAAGGATAGCTTGTCTTATGAGGAGATTCTTGTTCAGATTCTAGATCGCCAGGTTTGCAAGTTGAGAACAAAAGAGGAAGCATCAGTCAAAGTTCGTTGGAGGAACCAGGTTGTTGAGGAAGCTACTTGGAAGCTAAGGAAGATATGAACAAGAGATATCCACATCTCTTTGAATCCGGAGAAAATGCAGACCAAGGTACTAATTCTCTTCTAGTACTCTTTAAATTATGAGTGAGCACGTTGTTTGTTTGCATTTGCTTGTTGGGTGTTTGAACTTGATGTTACCACCCTTAACCTAGTAAGAGCAATCTCATTCGAGGACGAATGTTCCCAAGGGGGAGATATTGTAACATCTCACAATTTGAAATAACTAGGAAGAAGCTAATAATTGGAAATAGTCATTTTTGGAAAGAATGAAAATCTGGAAAATTTTGTTAAGTTAGAATAAGTTGAGTTTTGGTCAACTTCAAATGGCCATAACTCCTAGCTCAAGATGATTTAGATGTATTTTCAGATATGGTTGGAAAGCTCTTGGAATAACCTTTCTAACGCCGCTGCGTTGGCACTATTTCGAGTTTGTATGAGTGAGTTATGCCCTTTGGAAGTTGGGTTGTTTGAATAAGAAAAGTCTAATCAGGATTATTGAAGGGCATTATGGTCTTTTTCATACCCAATTAAGTTAATTCATTTTTAGTAATTAACTTGGGGTCTAAACTAAATTGGTTTAGTTTAGACAATTGGAAATTTACGCGAGGATTTTTGTAGAAAGAACCCAAGAGGAGAAAGAGGAGAAAGAGCAAAGTTAGCCATTTTTGAAGGATTAGCTTGTGGATTTCAACAAGGGTTGATCCCTAAATAGGTATGTGAGTCTTTCATAGCGTTGGGTTCGTTCACCCATGCGCCAATCATGTTATTTCAACGAAGTTTGTTTTAGAAAGTTGAAAATTGATGAATCTTGAATGGTGTTCTTGAAATTGGTCTTCGTTGTTGAGTTAAGTTGAGATTAAGGAGTTCCTTGAGGTTATAATGTTGTTTCCTTGAGTTGTTTGAGTTAGAATCTTGTGTACACATACTGGGTATTTGAATCTAAAGAGGGATTGAGAAAAAGAATCAAAATTAGGTGAATTGGGGTTGCAAAACTAGAAGGAAAAAGTCGGACAAGGAGCAAGTTCTAGGTCCACATTGCCGACCTGTTCCTTCAGGGTGAAAATTTTATCTCCGCATCGTGGAGAGGAGGTGGACTCCTATGTTTCAAAATTAAATTTTGCGATTAATTATTTAAAAGCATCTCCACGTCGTGGACTTGTTCCAATACGGTGATTTCTTGATCATTTCTCATGTTTAGCTATCTAAAATCATTCTTAAACATCATGAGATCCTTCCTATCACAAACCACAATCCTTGAATACATAATTCAATTCAAGGAAAGTTAAGAGTCAAGTCAAGAGAAGTTAAGAGTCAAGTCAAGAGAAGTTCATAAATATTTCAAAAGTCTTTTACAAATGTTTTAACTTTGTTTTAAGACTTAAGTTTTGAGTTGAGTAAAGAGTAAAGATTGAAGTCATTTCTTCAAAAGAGTATATCGGGACTATGAATCCCAAAGATTAAATGTTTTTACATTTAAACAAGAAAGGAAACTGAGATTTCAAAAGGAGCTTTTGTGCTAGTTTTTTTTCAAGTAAAGAGGAAACTTTGATTTCCAAAAGAGCCTTTGAGCTAGTTTTTCAGTAAAGAGGAAACTGAGATTTCCAAAAGAGCTTTTAAGCTAAGTTTTGAGTAATTATCTCAAACCAAAGAAAGAGTTTTATTTTTACAAACATATGAGCTAAAGTATATTTTGAGAGTAGTATTGAGCACTAATATGGGGACGAGCTTGAGTTCAGATAACTCACGTCTCCAAAAATCATGTAGCCATCATGGGTAGTAAAGGATCATACTTTTTATATGACTCCTTAAGATGCTTTTAGCATAAGATAGTGGATCCACTAAGTTAAGCGTTCTATATGAAGGCAAAGTATATGACAGTTCTGGCAGTGTGGACAAGACAATGTATCACCACTTAGGTTCATAGTGGTGGTTGTCGATTAGAAAAACTCCCACAAAAACTATATTATTTTATTATATGAGTAAAGTTGAGTTTGTTACTACATTTTCTTTAACGAACTAAGTTGCTTTTACTCTTTTATAAAGCTTTTAATATATTGCATTTGTTCATTGCTTTATTTTGAGTTAAGTTATTCATGAGTTGAGAAGAGCCAAGGTAAGTGTTTCTTTCAGGATCTTTTAAAGCCTATGTTATGTTTAGCATCCAACTCGCATACTCGTACATTCAATGTACTGATACCAGTTGGCCTGCATCATCTTATAATGTAGACGCAGGTAACCAAGATCAACATTCAGCACCTCGTTGATCAGGTTGAGCACTCAGAGTCAGTTGGTGAGCCTCCTAGCTTTTCAGAGGATCCTTTTTATTTCTTTCAGTATTTTAGTTCATTAGGATGTCGTGGGTCTTGTCCCGACATCTATCTCAGTTGTTTAGAGGCTTCATAGACAGAGTTAGTTGATGTTAGTTCATGAGTCCTTACTTTTCCTTTTTCAGTTAAGTTGAGACTTGAGTTGCCACTTTGGCAGTGAATGTTATTATAATACATTCTGAGTTATATTTTGAACAGTTCAGTTTACTTGTTTTAAAAGTATTTATCTTGAGTAAACTATTTCGCTGAGTAAGTATGCCAGGCCAAGGGTTTGCTTGGGTCCAGCAATGGTTCTCGAGTGTCGGCCACGACCAGGGTGTAGGCTCGGGGCATGACAATTTCCTCCTTGAGGCTTAGGGTTAGACACCTTATCTTTGTTAAACTTAAGAGGAGCATTGGAGGAACTTTGATCGAAAAACCTTTGTCAAAATTTTGAATGATCATGTCCATTGTACCTTGAATGTGAAAAGTCACCATCATCGGTCTTAGCCCTCTTTGCCTCTTTAGAATTTTCCTTAAGTTTCTCCTATTCGATTTGTTGAGCATGAACCATGAGACGAGAAATGTCCATGTCATTGATAAGCATGGAGGTACAACATTCCTTAACCCCCATATCGGACACGCCTGAAATGAACTTACTTATTTTTACCCTCGGATCGGCAACCATAGTGGGAGCATATCGAGAAAATTGTGTGAACTTGAAAGAATATTTATTCACACTCATATTCCCTTGATGAATTTTTTTGAGTTCAAGCACCTTTGTCTCTCTCAGCTCAAGTGGAAAGAACCTATAAAGGAAAACAACCTTAAATTTTTCCCAATCAAGAGGACCCGCGTAAACCACCCTCTCTTATTTCCGTTGGTTGAACCATATTTTAGCAACACCCTTATATTGATAAGCGGCCAATTCTTCCTTTTCCACCGGCTTCACTCCCATGATCATCAAAACCTTATACACTTAATCAATGAACTCATAAGGATCTTCCTCAACCTTGGAACAATGAAACTCCGGAATATTCATTCTAGTGAATTCTCTCACTCTAGTTTCCACCATACCCACATTTGGGTTCACAGGGACCACAACCTCCCTAATAGCTTAATCCAACACTTGAAAAGCAACCCTAAACTCTGCATTAGTCACTTGTTCGGCCAAAGGGTCGACCGGAACTTGAGGAGCTTAAGGAGGAACTTCTCATTCCACATTCTCTCCCAGATTCTTTCTAGCATATGCCCTTCGAGTGGCCATATCCCGAAAAGTATCATATAGGGATTAGGAAAGAGACATTATAGAGTTAAACTCTATCGCTTTTACAGTTATGAAAGAAGTGGAGTTTCCTGAATATCTTATAGCCTCTCATTCATAAATATGGCGCGCTTCACACTCATGAACAAGACTCTACTCGACGTGGCTTATGAGATATCCTAGGACCTTTCTAAACTTTGTGGTCTGAATACCAAGTTTGTCACGACCCAAAGTATACCCTAGGCCTAACATGGCGTATAGGACCCCGAGAGGCTCTACACAAGACACATAGCATACATCATACAAGATAATAGAAAAATCAAGAGAGTTTAAAAAAAGCAGTTTCAAAACATAAGAGTTTATAAAATGTAGCGGAAGTCTAACATAGTTTGAAAGCCATATAGTACATCAAGAGTGATTGGGATGTAACCCATGCATCACATACAATACTGAAAAGTAAATACATTAAGAAATAAAGGTTCGGTCCTCAGAACATGAAGACTCACCAATCTTCAATCATCTAAAGTGATCACTAGCCACAGAAATGCAGAGTGGGAACGTCGGACCCTACATTAGTGAAAGAATGTAAGCAAGAGTATGTGTTAGTACAAAGAATGTACCAAGTATGATAGCAATGCATAAGAAGATGTGAAATCATGCTAAAAAGACTTTTACATGACATGCAAAGACCAAGTTAAAACATAAGATAAGAGGTTAGAAAACATAACTGTGATCATGGTCAATGCAAGTTGAAATCATCTTAAAACACATGTGAGGTACTTGTAGAAGTAACCTTAGTTCATTGTTGTGGGAGATTTTCCTTTAACCGACATAGAGACCTTGTGAGCTATAACAAGGAATCTGGTGGCTACCCCATACTGAAAAGAGGTGTCTTCACTTGCCAAGGTAAGGACCATGAACTTCTAGCTTATGTGGATCCACTAGCTAATGTCTATTTAAGACAATTATCCTATGGTGGCACATAGTTTATGGGACATGGGTATTTGCCACTTTTCCCCTCGGTGCTAAGCATAAATCCCGCGGAATAGTCATTAGTCTTATCTTATCTTTAACATTCATGAGACATGGGTATTCGCCACTTTCTTTATCATTAGAATAGCTCCTTTACTTGATTAATCTTAGGTGAGAAGACCTTTCAACCTTATGAATCCTTTATGTGAGAAAATCTTCTCACAATAATGTTATGAGTAGTATGTGAGAAATCATTTCACAACAACATCGCATAAAGCATCCTTAAAACATTTACATCAATTTTATAAATAACATGCATATCTTCAAACTCGTCTTTCATGATTTAAAAGCTTCATCAATTTTATAAAGAACATGCATACCTTCTAAATAGGTCTTGAACATATTCTTGTCATGACATACATGAATTGTTGCACAACAATTCAACAACCAATCTTGATTCTTTGCGGTTGTACCAACCATATTCAATTCTTTAACAGAAATCATACCAATCAGTCCTTGTGAAAAAATTTCTACACCGGTTACCTTCTCTGTCTTTTTAGATTTTATAGTGTCTCCTGAATGAAAGTTTATTCCTTATTTCTTAAACTTGCAATTTTGAATCTTATGATATTTGTTTCCACAATGATAACAATCTATATTCTTTCTCTTTTTATTAAGAGACTTTTTGAAAACTTTTAGATTTTTATTTTCATTTCCAAAATCGTTATGACTAACCTTATTAACTGTGGAACTAGGGGCCTGAACTAATGTATCTCTTACACGAGTCTCACTTTCAATTTGAATGTGAGTTCTAAACTGTTCCACATTGAATACAAAATTTTCTTTGTGTAGCTTTTTACATGATAAAGGCAATTTCGAGAAAATTGCACCTATTTGAAGTGCATCAGGAATTTTAACGTCAAGGTCATTTAGTTTCGAAACTAAGATTTGTAACTCATGAATCAGGTCCATCACATATAAACAACTTCAAACTGACTCGTGTCTAACTAATCTCTTTTTTCATGTATCATCTTCTGATTCATCCACCTTTTGCGTCAACAATTTGCCCTATACAATGTCATATATATACTTTGAAAAAAGTAATGTTGGCCCATTGTTAGCATTTCTCCATTCCAATACAGGAAAATAATTTGTTCATCCTATGGGATATGAAAGTCCTCCTTTATGAATTGTAGCCACAATTTAGGGCTTACTTTTTGGATTTATATATAAACACATAAGAGTTTTATATATATATATAAGAATGTATAAAGAAGAGACATGGGTGAATATGCTCATTAATGCACGTAACTTGTTTTGGGGTTCCTTGTTTTAGGATAATCTTTTGGATCCTACAAGTTCATAGCATGTGCTGCATTTTGACTTTTAACACTATTTTATAATTATAAGCCAATTGCCTTCTATATAGGGTTTGTTACATGCATTTTATAATTAGATTATTTTGTTTTACGTTGAAATTGCATACATGTCCATGTCTGTTTGTTCGTTAATTGTGCAAGTCTTAGGTTAGTTAGAATTCAATAATTTTGATGTAAATGTTGTATTTGTGTTAAAAAAAAAATCACTTAATATTTGTAAATAATATAGCAAGAATGAAATAACTTTATCGTTTTTTAGAATTCAGAATGTGTGTTAAACTCAAATTGTTGGTTCCGCCTCTGCTTTGGAAAATTGACTCATTATTTTAATTTGTACATAGTGTGCACAAAAAGAGCATAGAGTATCAGCAATTTGGAACACATGATGTGAGCTACTATATAGGGTATAAGTTATAAGTACTTGACTTATTTATGAGTTTGTTAATTAAATACAAAAAATACTTATAATAACTGTTTATACAAGACAAAATGAATTAATAATCACAAGTGATCATTCCCCAATATATATATATAGCTTTTTAATTTGTAAGCCGTTATGATTTGACTTTCATTCCTAGTATTTATTTAATTATTTGATTATTATTTTTATGAATTTCAGAGTAGGAAAAGGGGAAATGGAAGGATATTACGATGCTGAGAATGAAATCATCACCAAATAAAGTAGAATTCAGATAGTCAACCAACTGAGCTATAATGATATTTCACATTTATATTTAAAGCACCCTTTCCAAATTAAAATCCCCTCCATCCATTTCTATAGTTCATCTTTTTCCTTGTAAAGTTACTTTAGAAGAATTTTTAGTATTTTTAATTGAAAACATACATAGCATTTAATTTTATCCAAACACAAAAAAACATATTTATAACTTAATTTCAACATTATATTTATTTTTCCACCCATGATCAATCAACTAAATCAAACAGGCTAAAAGGTTAAATATCATTTATTAATGGGAAAGTTACATAATATAGTCAAGTATTTTTTCTTTATTGTATATAACTATATTTTAAAAGATATTACATAGTATAACTATACTTCATTTTTTCTACATCTTTCTCATCTTTCTCCCAATCTCGCTCGTCTCACCCCCTCTCTCTCACTTCCCTCCTGCCCGCCCCTCCCCTCTCTCTCTCTCCCTTTTTAGTTTTTTTTTTTTTTAAAAAAAAAATTACTTTGTTTGTTTATAGCAATTGTATGTTTGAGTTTTCTCACTCATCCTCTATAACTATTTTGTTTTGTGTATTTATATAAATTGTAATTTCTCTCTCTCCCTGTTTACTGCCTCTCTTCTTTTTAACCTTTTTTCTTGTATTTTATTTTATGTTTGATGGTATATTTGTTGGTTTTTCTCTCCCTTCCCCCCCCCCCCCGCTCTATCTCTCTTCCTCTATAGCTTTTTTCTTGTATTTGGATCAATGGTATAGTTATGTTTTTTCTCTGTCCCTCTTCCTTTCCCTCTCTTAGTGCCTTTCTCTTCTTCTTTTTTAAAAATATTTTTTTCTTCTTTTCTTAAATTTTTTTCATATATTTTTCCTTTTGTATGTTTTTTATCAATGATACATGTTCTCTATCATCCACTCTCCCTCTCTCCCTCTATAGTTATTTTCTTGTATTTTGATTTGTGTATATATATTAATTATATATTTTCTCTCACTCTCTCCCTTAGCCTCTCATTGCCTCTCATGTTTAGCCCTTTTTCATATGTTATTTAGTTTGTATCAATTGTATATTTTCTCTCTCATTTTCCCCCACCCACCCTCTCTCTCTATAGCATTTTTCTTGTATTTTATTTTGTGTGATTGTATCAATTGTGTATTCTTTCTATATATATGTAGACTTTTTCCTTGTATGTTGTTTGGTGTGTCTGTATCAATTATATATTCATCTCCTTATTTTTCTATACAAGTGATACAAGATCGTTGAATACAAGTGCTACAAGAACGAATGGATACAGGTGATACAAGAGTGAATGAATATAAGTGATACACGAGCTTTGAATAGAAGTGATACAAGAGCTTTGAATACATGTGATACAAGAATGAATCAGTACAAGTGATACAAGAACGAATGACTACAAACTATACAAGAGAGAATGGATACAATTCATACCAGAATGAATTAATACAAGTGATAAAAAAAAATTTAATACAAGTGATACAGAGTGAATGAATACAAGTGATATACATAAGAGTGAGAGAGGTGCAAATATAGAATACAACTTAAATGCACGGATAAATACAATAAATACATTCACATGATACCGAAAAAAATATGTAAATACATAGAGATGTGAAAATACAAAATACAAAGAGAAGTGAAAATATAGAATATAAAGAGGAAGACAGGTGAAAATAGAAAATACAAAGAAGAGAGATGTGAAAATAAAAATTACAAAATATAAAAAGAGAGAGACAAAAAGAGGGAGAGGTGAAAATACAAAATACAAATGAGAGAGGTGAAAATACAAATACAAAGTGAGACAAATATACAAAATACAAAGAGGAAGAGAGATAAAAATACAAGATACAAAAAGGAAGAGAGGTAAAAATAAAAAATACAAAGAGGAAAAGAGGTGAAGATATAAAATATAAAGAGGACAAGAGGTGAAAATATAAAATACAAAGAAAGAGAGAGGTGTGAAATTACAAAATAAAAAAAATTAGGGTTGAAAAGACAAAATACAAAATACAAATTAAAGATGGGGAGAGAGATAGAGAGAGGAGAGGTGAGAGAGAGGAAGAGAAAGAGGGAGAGAAGCAAGATAATTTTTTATTTTATTTATTTAGTTTACCATCTCAAACAATAACTATGAATTGCAAATACCTAATTTGCAGTTATAGATCTCTAATTATGCCTATATGTTAGTCATTTTTGAATCTTTATTTATTGGGAAACTTTCAAAAACATCAAATATTAGGCCTTAAATAGGACTCTATAGCTATAGTTTTCTTAATTGCGAATTATAGAAAAATGTTAGGGGAGGAGAGAGGCGAGAGAGACTAGGAGAGGATGAGAGAGACGAGCGAGATCATGAAGAGAGAAGAGAGGTGAATTGTATTTGTATATCTATTAGATAACTATATATATGTAACTAGTATGTATATGTATCAATGATTATATTTGTATATCTGAATAACTGTGTATATGTAATTAGTATGTATATGTAGCAACGAATATAATAGTATTAACGAATACAATTTGAATCAATGAATAAATTGATTACAATATATCAATGTTGTTTCAAATTCAACATTTGTATTTATATAATTGATTATTATCATTTGTATCAATAGTACTAACAAAAACAACGGTATCGAGTTTAATATTTTATTTGTATAATTGATTGTCATCATTTGTATCTACGTTGTATCAGCGAATACATATGTACTTGTATATGTATCACTAAAGAGAATCTGTATAGTTGACACGATTGTTATCATTTGTGTTTGTATAAACGACTGTTAACATTTGTATTTGTATAATCAATTGTTATAATTTGTATTAGTGTTGAGAGAGAGGAGGCAGAAGAGGCGATAGGCGAGAGAGATGATAGAAAAAGAGGAGAGAGGCGAGCGAGATTGTAGAGAGAGAAAGAGAAGAGACGCGAGAGAGGGTTCGGGGAGATAGAGAGAGGAGAGATAATCCTCAAAATTTGTTTATTTTGAGGTTTATATCTTTTGTTTTGCTTATTTATTTTATTTTAAAGGGTGGATGGAACTAAGATACACTATTTAATCAACTCAACCGTTTGTTAGGTCAGAATGACGTTATTAAGATGTCTAGTAGAAGAATCAAGGTAGTTAAGGTTGAAATTGTTAGGAAATTTTCTAAGTAATAAAATCAAACTTTCAATAGTATAAACCTTTTAATTTCCTCGTGGTATTGTCATCATTCCCTGCGTAATGAAAGGCTTAAATTAGGCACACCACTTTTTCTAATATTCCACAATAGCAAGTTATATGATGATGCTATAATTTACTTAGTGTTTACGTCAAATAAATTAATTGAAGATAGGTATATTTTTATACATATATTATCAACTAATTATGAAATGATATGGATTTTAATTTTACTTTTTAACTGTTATGATGAAATTATTTGATTTCGTATAAATATTGAGTTCAAGCTATAATTATTCGGAAATGAGCATCTAATTTTTGTAGCCCCCGCTATTTTCCCAATGTAATGGTGTGAAGCCAATTTTTCAAACATTTGTTAAATATTCTAATTTCTACATAAGAAAAAGTTGAGTTTAGAGTCTTGCTTTTATTCTCACATAACGTATAACGTACTTGTAGGTTGTAAGTGTTACGAAAAAAATAATATATTTGGCGGCGAAAGGGCTAATATTAATGTAGGGATAGGAACAAGTTGAGTAATAATACATGTATATAGAATAATGTGGCGTCCCTAGATTATATTGATTGCCCAGCTAAAACAAAATAGAGAACCACTGAAAATACTTCTAATTTTGGCGTAAATTATTAATTTCATCTCCAAATTGTTGACAGCTTTAAAAATACCCTCTTACTTAACTAACTGAACTTACATATACATCCGATCTAGCAACATGAGTGAAATACATCCCTAAATTCTTATCAAGTTTAGGAGTGTTTTCAACACTTCTCTCGGCTTTTTATAGTCTCATGCTCCTACAAGAGTTTAAGATCATTTGTTATGTCATATGGCAGTTCAGAGGCTGTGCTGGGGGTATATCTAAGTTTAGTTATTCAAGTAGAGGGTGTTTTTAAGGCTGTTAATAGTTCGGGAGCGAAAATATTAATGTATCAAGATGAGGAGTGTTTTTAATACTTCTCTCGACAAATTATTTAAAAGTGGAAAAGTTATAAAAGAAGAACAGGAAAACAATATTGAGGGATATGTTTTCTAAAGTAAAAATTACATCCATACTTGCAAAACCTAACTTGAACAAATAACAGAAATTTGCAACATAAAAACCAAGAAAGTCTCAAGCAAGGAACATGTCTGCCTTGGACATATCAAGAGTTGTCATCTGATTGGCTGTTGACCAATATAAAATGGGTGAAACAGCAAAAATATGGACACTTTTAAACCTCAAGAAAGCAAACATATTATTACTTAAGGGGTCATTTGGTTCAAAACAAGTAAGGTAGGGGTTAACAATGGAATTAATTAATAATATAGGATTAATAATGTGGAGATTAATTAGTAATATTGAATTGGAATATAGGTGTTAATATACAATGAATTAGTAATACAAGGATTATTGTTTTAGGACCCAAATTCCCCTAATCGTCATTGGCACTTAACAACTCCCTTATTGAGTGAATCATAAATATAAAACCTATAATATGAACTCAAATCGATTATAAGTCAAAGTAAAGGTCATGGATAAGAATCAACTTTGTTGGGTATAGGAACTTTTGATGACTGACAAAGACACTGAACACCAAACACGTGTAGAAGCTAGCAAAGCAAACCTCAAAAGATCATGAGTAAGAAGACAAACGAGAAGTATACTAAAAGACACAGATTTAACAACCACCAGTAGGCAAGCCAAATCCATAGCTTAGAACCAAAAGTAACAACTTATCAAACAGAAGAGAATCATATAGAAAGTAAGGAAACAACACCAGAATAAAGGAAAGAGATAGACAATATACATACAAAAATACGGCCCCAAGACTTTGTATCAGTCAGTAGTCGAGCTAGTTATTCCAATAGACTACAAGATAATTACACATATATACAGAACCATTTCTAAATGTAAAATAAATACTAGTCCTAGTAAAAACAAAGGGGGATTTTCAACTCCTAAAGTCAGAAGCTCACTCCAATCTCAGAATCAAAAAGTTGTTCTGCATAAGGCATCCGTGAACAGCGAGAACTCATAATAAGATTTGCATGGTGTAGAAGTGTAGTATAAGTACCAAACAAGTGGTACTCAATAGGCATAAATCGACTGAGCTCCAAAATCAAAAAATATATAAATAACAAGGTACAATACAAACAATTAAAGAAGAGATAGAGTAAAGGAAGCAAGTAATCGAGTCAAGTGAATGTACCTAGAGGCGCTAGCCCAACAACCTAATTTCTACGAGAGCCCACTATGGAAGTCAACTAACCGGAGATATAACAACAGTAACCATCGCTATACATCACAACAACCAATAGGACAATCCAACCCAACCAAATCAAAAAGCACCAATATAGAGCCAAGTCCAAGTCACTCATATAACTCACTATCAAACTGACACAAGATACACAAATATTGTCAAACAATAATTTAATTGAACCCCTATAAGTCCAAAAGGTACACAACAACAAACATAATCCAACCTAATAAACATAATACATGAACTTCTTACATTCATGTGTACGTATTCCTATTAATTTTTTTGGGTAAGACTGTATCTATTAAATATGAGATTTAATTAAGATGATGACTTTTGGTGTGATTTCTCAACTTATAAATAGAATTGTCGTTCACCATTGTGAGCAACACTTGAAGATATTTGAATAAGATGATCTTTACATCACATTCTCTTCATATCTTTAGTCTATTTCTTATTCTGTATTGCTCATATTTTAAAACAAATATCACTTATTTATAAAATTTTAAAGACAAACATAATCCTTTTTCATATTTAATGCATACAAATTTAACTGAATTTATGAATACTCTCTAAAAAAATGTAACGTTTATTTAGAGATAGCTTAATCTAAGACCTTACCTTAGCCACCGTTCGATAAAAAAACAAAAAGCCTTTTCTATGCATGTTCCACATATCTTGGTAATTTAATATTTGGACAGTTTTGTTTTCCATTTCGAAAGGATATTTGGATGCTTTTTACAAGGTTAATTAGGATACAATAACAACATATCAGTGAAATTTTACAAAACGAGGAAGATTAATTAGGACACGAATCCTAAAATAAATGGGGATGTATCTGAGAACCTTTTTTCTATTGTATTTCTCCTTAAAATAGGGAGCTAGCCAACGATTGGCAAAATCTTTTCCCATGTGAAGCATATCATGGTGTATATTTTCTATTCCTACGTCTGACCAAATAAGCATAAGTTTATACCGAAAAATAAAAAATAAAAATTCATGCAACAGAAAGGCAAATTTTGTATTCATTTCAATTCAGTGTTTATAAAATCAACTAATTTAATTTGGCCCGAATAATCAAACCTTAAAGGGAGAAGAAGTATTTTCTTCCGTTTCAATTTGTTTGATCTATTTTGACTTGACACGGACTTTAAGAAAATAATAAAGACTTTTGAGATCTTGTAGTGTTAAATATCATGTGAAAACTTAAAATTAAAGAGTTGCTAAAAAGGAAAATATTTATTCTTTTTAAACTAACTAAAAAGGAAAGTAGGTGAAACAAATTAAAACAGAAGGAGTAGATATTAAACATGGTTAAGTGAGAGTTATATACATGAAGGCACATATCATATAATATATATTTCTTAGAATTCCTTTTGTTTCAATTTGGTTCTATGATTTTGACTTCACAAATAGTTAAAAGAAAATAAATGGGGTACTAAGACTTTTAAATTTGTAAATATCAAAATATCATTTACTCTTCTATTCTTAAATACGTCACCACCACCCCATACCCATAGGCCCATACCCTCACCCCTGAGGATGATGAAAAAGGGAATGATTAGAAAAAATAAAATTAAAGTAGGAAAATATACGTACGCTACCAAGTTTCCATGTGTTTTCTGTTTGTTAGTTATAAAGAAGAAAAAAACAGTAAAATTGACTCAATTACGGCTTAATTTTCTCTTTGATTTTCCCTATAAATACCTTTTTCAAATACTCCATTTCCTCACAACATCTCCAACTCTTCCCCACTTCAACATTATACCAAAAATGAGTTATATTATTCTTTTCCCACTTATTATCACGAACATTATCATCTTTTTATTCAACTCATCAATAGCTGCAAATTCCATGTACAATGTCCAAACTTATGGAGCCAAATCCGATGGAAAATCGGATTCATCCAAGGCGTTCATTAGTGCATGGACTGCAGCGTGTGCATCTAGTAGCGCGGCCAACATTTACGTGCCAAAGGGAAGTTATCTTCTAAGTAATGCATATTTCTATGGCCAAACATGTAAGAGTAATGCCATTACGATAAATATTGAAGGTACACTTATAGCTCCTTCTGATTATAATGTTATTGGCAAATCTGGCAATTGGATTAAATTTGAACGAGTCAACGGAGTTTCCATCGTTGGTGGAACTCTAGATGGACAAGGTACCGGTCTTTGGACATGCAAAAACTCTGGCAAAGGTTGTCCCAAAGGAGCCACGGTATGTTCATAACCTTAAATTCTGGATTCACCTCTGAATATTTTATTTATTCATGTTTCATAACATTTTGGGCAGACATTAGCATTTTACAACTCAAATGACATTGCAATAAGTGGATTAACTTCACAAGACAGCCAGATGTTCCACATTTTATTAGACGGATGCCATAATGCAAAGTTACAAGGAGTGAAGATTTCAGCACCGGGAAATAGCCCTAACACCGATGGAATTCATTTACAATCGTCTTCTGATGTTACAATCTTGAATTCCCAAATTGGGACTGGTGATGATTGTATCTCAATTGGTCCTGGCAACTCCAACTTGTGGTTCGAAAACATTGCTTGTGGCCCCGGCCATGGAATAAGGTCTTTAAAATTACTTTATCTATCTCAATTTATGTGACACTGTTTGAGTATATTCAAATTTTAATAAAAGAAGGATCTGATCTAAAACAAACCTTAGATAACAACAGTGCATTAAGGATAAAAACTTATTTTTAGAGTAAAGTTTTTTTAATTATTGAAATGAGACAATTCTTTTTGTGAATAGATTAAAAAGGAAAGTGTGTTGCAATGGTTTTTCCCACCTGTGGTAAATTTGTGCTATAGAAAAAGATTATTCCACTCATTTCTCACTGAATCAATTCATTGGAAAAACATATAGATGATGAAAAACACATTCTCACTGAAATAGTGAGAAACTTCTAAATTCTTTTTAATGTATGTAAACATTACTATTTTTTTTTTTTTTTGTTTTCTCACCATTTCAATTAAATATCTTTTTATTATAAAATGATCACTTGTTAGCTAGGAATGAATAATTATGAGTGTGTTTTTGTATGAATGGAGATGTTCCATTTTTTTTATATATAAAATTCAACTAATTAATATTTCGGATTGGTGTAGCATTGGGAGCTTAGGTTGGGAGATGCAAGAGGCAGGAGTACAAAATGTGACAGTTAAAACATCATCATTTACTGGGACTGAGAATGGTGTGAGGGTCAAAACATGGGCTAGGCCTAGCAATGGCTTTGTTAGGAATGTACTTTTTCAACATGTAGTCATGAATAATGTCGAAAATCCCATCATCATTGATCAAAATTACTGCCCTGGTAGTGGAAATTGTCCTGAACAGGTAATACAAAATCATATACGTGCATAACTCTTACCAGCTACCAAACAATATCCCTAATTATTATTTCGTTTCGTGTGAATACTTTTCTTCAGGGTTCAGGCATCAAGGTTAGTGACATAACGTATGATGACGTACATGGAACATCAACTACAGAAGTTGCAGTGAAATTCGATTGTAGCAAAACAAATCCATGTAATGGAATAAAATTATTGAATGTGAAACTAAGTTATAAGGATCATCCAGCAGAAGCTTTATGTGTTAATGCTGGAGGAATGGCTTCTGGTCTACAACAACCTACTAGCTGCTTACAAGTTTGAACAAAACAAGAGGAACATTCCATTTCTTATTATAGATATTTAAATTTATATTTACATAGGGAGATTAAAATTATAGTACTATACTATTGGAGTTTTTTTTTTTTTTTTTTAAATGACATTAGACTTCCTTGAGCTTATCGTTGCAATAAATTTAGCCTTCTTGGCATTGGGCGTGGCCTTGCAAGATCATTGTTCTTGTTCCTGAATATATTGGATGTGATCTATTAAATTTAGTTAATCTCAAACATGCATTTTGGAGTTTGTTTTATCTTCTCTATTTCAATATATCTAAATTTTGAGGGTCAAATAAGAAAAAAATTCTAACTTATATATAGTATTTTTTTTTGCAGATTCTAAATATATAAATAATTTTTTAATATTCTACGGAAAATGATCTAAATTTCTTATGAACCGTGCGAAATAAATAATTTATACCCTTAATTATATTTTGGAATAAAAAATGTCTCCTTTATTATCTAAAGAGACCACAAACACCCTTAATGATAAACAACCCAATTTTTTAAGTAATGTGGCAAGCCACATGGACTAGTACATCCATCTAAGTCTTGTCAACTAGGATTCACTACAAGAAACTAGACCCTTAGCAACGACAAAGGTCACCACAAATCCCCAGAATATCGTCATCACCAAATTACATTTTCACTGATTTTTAACATTAGATTATAAGTATATGATTTTGTGTTATTTTCTTCGTAACAGTGATATTGTTTTTCAAAAATCACAAATAACATCAATCAATGATAAATTTAAAGACACTATATGTTTTTTATTTCATGTAAATGCATTAAATGTACAATACTGCCTTATATAGTAGGAGATCCGAGTTGAGATGTAATTTTGATGCTTTTCATAATAATATTGGTTGTTTTAAATATTGATTTCACCTGAATTTGGTGGACCTCATTTAGCTTGGGGCCTTGTTCAAAATCATATAAATGAAAGATTTAAAATTCAAAGTGAATTTTTGCATCTGGTAGTTACTTTTACTGAACAAGACTTCATTCGTATCCCTATTAATTATTTTTCTTTCATTATCTATTGTTTATCTACATGAACAAAAGGTGTTAGTACTATTTCAAAGCACAAAAATACTTGATTTGCATATTACTAACTTTCTAACTTATATCAAGGTTTAAAAGGTTGTCTTAGAATTAAAATTTTCATCATCTACTATGACTAAACAAAGGTAAATTTGAGAGGTTAAACAATTGTACCAAGTAAAATAAACTATCAAGGAGCACCATAAAATATATAACAACATTACGAGTCATGTGATCTCATAACTGAAGTTTGAAAATGATAGAATGTAGTCAAATTTTACCTACATTTTATAAGTCAAAGAGGTTGTTTTCAACAAGTCTTCAGCTAATAAAATAAAAGAAAAAAAATAAAAAAATAAAGTAAATTGTCGAGCACATAAAATAAATAAGAAACTAAGGTTTACAAGGCATAAGCTGAAATGAGAATGTGATTAGCACTCAGTACAATAAGGAATTAGAATTCACTATATCTCAACACTCAGTACAATAAGGAATTAGAATTCATTATATCTCAACTAGTTTCATTTTAAGAAAAGTAATTACTTAACACAATATGTTAACCCTATATTTGTATCATCAAACAAAAGATCTTTTATAAAACTACTAACAATCATTATTATTTAAAAATGTCATGTAAAGTGAGAAATTCTTATATTAGTTTTTTTTATTGTTTTAAATGTTAGTTTCAAGAATTCTTGCAGAAACAAAAGCTTACTTCTGGGCTACTAAGGGATATTCAAATCTCATTAGGCTATCAACAAAGTAAGATGACTTACTTTTTGTTCTTCTATTTTCTTTTTAAATGTTGCGCAAGATAATAATAACATTAATTCCTTTCGGTATATCTCACCTAAAACAAAATACCAGAAAACATGCATAAGTTGTCAGCTCATATCTATCTACATCCCTCAATCGAACAAATGTGGTCGTCCCTCAGGCTCCCGCACCCATATTCCTTAACAAACCTTTTCTTTTAATAATAGCTTATTGTAGTTTCTCAAGTGGTCAACTAATTTAAAAGAATTACGAATCATGTATATACATAACATTGCCACAAATAACATTGAAATTAATCATTCCTATCAAATTTTATACAAACTTTTCATTCAAAAAGGGATAAAAAGAAAACCACACAGACAACAATTGATCTAATGTTTGCAACATTGATGAGCATATATGCATATGTAAATCCATATGTATGTCTACATTGATAAATAATGAAAAAAAAAATAATAGTTAAGGTATGTTCCGGCGAATAGTTGGTGATCGTTTAGATAGGAAAAGTCAACATTAAATATTTTAAGTGTATTTTTTTTATCATTTACTCTAGTAAAAATTATACACCAGCATATACAGATTATCTTTTGAAAAAATATTCTCATATTTACAAGCCTACCTATTTTCGATATGAAAACCTGGGAATTCGTGTATTTGTTAACATTCCTTGTTTGAAATATGGTGTTTGTTGTACTAGTACCACGTTGCATTGTAGTTGATTTTCTTTTCTTGTAGCCAGAAGTTTCAAGATTTAAAGTTATTGTAGTGCTTCCTAAACCTGAAATCACAATGATATAATGATGTCAATTATATATTTGTAATTTGCTATGGACATAGTTTACATGAAGCACATCAATTTAATGAAACAATTATTTTCAAATAATCAACTGTCCTTTTTTTATTTCTTTCATACTAACTTGAAGGAAAGACAAAAAAAATAAGGAGACAACTATTTTTTTAAAAAGGAAAAGTTCAATAAGAATATAAAAAATAAAACTTTCATGTGCTCCGTGATTTCAACACAACATACAATGACATTAATCTGTATATTTCTCAATTAGGTATATCTGTAATGTACATTTAACGCACCAGTATAATAAAAAAACATTTCAAGTGATTACTAGTGATTCTTTCCTTTCCCCTCGTTAACACTTGAAGGAAAGTCCCAAAAAAAAGTATGCAAAACCAATACGAAGACATACAATCACATGCTTTTTTCAAAGAATATTAAAAATAACTTTAACGAAAATCTATTCAACTCTATAAAAGATGTCTTGATTTCACAGAAGATCTATGGAAAACACAAAAGGAAATATATTCATGTAATTTATTGACAAACGCGACTTGTGAAGTTCAAATAGAGAACATTAGAAGTTGCAAGAACCATAGTTTATAAATCAGAAAACATTATTTTAGGTAATACTTTCATCTACACTGAAATAACTATCCAGAGGTTAATACTAAATTAAAACATTGAACTGAAATAAACAAACTATAGCCCCTACTTCACATCGAAAATTGTAACCCTCCCCTTTTGGGAGCTCGTGAATTGCGAATTAGTGACTTTCATCATATACATGATACTCAAGTCATAGATATCTTTAAAACCATAAAACAACATTAATCATAAAACTAAGAAAAAAAATACCAAAAATTATACATAAAAAATGAAGATTGAAAGTCACTCTAAATCTTCAAAAGAACGAATCTGTAAATTGTGTTCTGTTTAGAGTGACTTCCAAAATAAAATAACGATCTATATCTCAATTAAAATAAAATCTAATGCAGAAAATCATTGCCAACAAAGAATCCCTCAACATGGATGCAATCAAATTCAAATTTTAAAAAAGAATGAATAACTTACCTGAATGAAAAGATTAATAATATGACGAGTTGCAAGGGGATGAACTCCTCAAGTAGATCCGCAAATCGCTAGAACTAAAGAGCAAGAATTAATTTGGGTGGAAGGCAAACTTTTAAGAAATGATACACTCGAGGAGAACAAATGTGTGTTGGGGGAGGTGGACGGCGAGGGAGGAGGGGTGGGGGATAGAGAAATTTGAAAATTGATAGAACTAAGACACAAAAAAATTCGTCAACCAATAAAATGGAGGTATTACTTTTTTATCTGCCAAACAATTTAAAGAACAAATGTGTGTTGGCGGAGGTGGAGGGCAAGGGAGGAGGGGTGGGGGATAAAGAAATTTGAAAATTGATAGAGCCAAGGCACACAAAATTTCATCAACCGATACAATTGAGGTATTATTTGTTTTATCTGCCAAACAATTTAAATTGAGATGCATGATAAATAAATTTGCAACTAGGATGACGATGTAATTAAATATCTTCCAGTAGAGGAAAAAATAGTGAAATCTTTAGATTACACTTTGATTATCATAGTCCAAGACTTCTTTAATTCCTTGTGACATTAGCTATTCCCATGCCACCCTCTAGGATACGTATTGATATCTTTCTAGAACATGTTTGTTTTTATCTATTTTTGGAATTTTGCGAGCATTATTCACATGACTGCTACCACATGAAAAATATTTAGAATTTGTTGTATTGAGTTTTGGTATTTTTCTCTTTTATGTAATTGAAACTTTTCGCCATTGATTCATAGATCTTCATTAAAAAGTCCACTACACTTAATTTGATCTAGTTAAAAGATGAGTTCCTCTTTATCAATAGGTATAATCTGTATTTTGATAAACTTAATTTGAACAAAATTTTCAAAGTTTCTCCTTATATATTAAGCATATGGTGCAAAGCTATACACGCCCATTCACTTATAAAAATATTGTTAATTAAGTTATCTTATACCAATTTTTTTCTTCTTTTATGTCTTTAAGTTCATCAATTCATGTTGATAATGATAAAGAAAACCAATAACATAATAAATCTCAAGCTATATTGACACTTCTTACAAAGTTTAGCAGTTAACAATAGGAGTTCGTCAGTAAAATTAACATTCTACTAAGTTCTTCTTCCTTCGATACTCCACTCACAATAAACAGAGCAATATATCACAAAAATAAATCAATGAACAACAATTCAATAAGTGTTCTAAGCACCTCACAAACAGTCGTTACCATAAAAATGTATATTGTAATTTCAGAGATGAAAAAGGAAAAGTCGCTACTCACCGTTCCACTAACGACCCCATGTTTCTCACAATCAGAAGACTACAACATCCAAATCTGGTAATGCCTCAATAGGTACGACCAAGAACACGCTGGGCCAGTCTTCAATTCATGTTCCATGAAAAGATCTATAAGAATATCACGATCCAAAATCAAGTTATGATGACGCCTAGTATATAAATCTCCCCGTAGGCAAGTTAAAATCCAAAACTCATAGAAGATAATAATTTAATAGAAAAGAATAAGCTCAAATAGAATAATAATAATAATAATAATATAGAATAGGTCCATATACAAATGTAAGTGCGATACATAATATACAAAATAGGCTTGAATGTGATAATAAAAGACAAACTAAACACAAGAACTAAATCCATGAACCTGATTTCACCGGTACAGAATAAAGACTATATACACAAGTCTATCTAATAAAAATACAATAATATAGATAAATACAAAAGAAGGAAAAACAAAAAGCCTCTGAAAGTCAAGAGCTCACCACAATATGAATTTGCAATGACCAAGGGAGTCCAACTCTCACTGAGGGTGGCTTGTACTTAGAGCTACATCAGAAAAAAGATATAGAAGTGAAGTATGAGCACCAAAATATGGGGTACTCAATAGGTATCATAGACGGATCGAACTCAGAAAGATTATATATATAAAGAAGAAACATGATAGTTCTAACATCACAATTAAAAGGTTCTAATGAGGGACAATCAACTACTGAAAATAGAGAGAATGAAACACAATTAAACAACAAAGAAACACTCAAGTACAAGACTGTCACAACAAATATCAAGTCGGTCAAAATAGGCTAGTGCAATGCAAATGATCAATGCATAAAGGTAGAAACCCGAAAGAAACCTTGATCTTCCTAGAATGATACCTCAGACTCATCAACTAATGCAATGTAGTAAAAATAACCCATATCTGAGTCTACAGGTCATTCAGAATGATACCTAAAATTTGAGAATGGAGCAAATCAATTGGGCAAATTTCATGATTTTTAGTCAAAGATATATTATTTTGTGTTAGTCATCACCATATCATCACTATGATGTATTAGGACTTAAATCCAATGTCCTGCCCCATATAAAGACATTTTAATCCATAATTTGATGGGGGCATGAACACAAAATTTATCATCATGGTGCATCGATATATAAATCTAATATATTATCCTTTTGATGCAATGGAACTTGAATCCACCGTCTTATCATTAACCAATGTCATAACAATAAAAAAAAATAAAAATCACACTCATCCTTGAGCCTATTAAATTTTTTCTTAACATTCATAGAATTTCCTCCACCACCTCAACAATATAATATAATTAGTGCAAGTAGTACAAAACATGAAAATACCATCTCAAATCCTCCTCATAATCAGAGTTTTTTTTTTAAAAAAAAAAAAACACTACAAAGTGTTACATTATAAACAAATCATATCAAAATAAGCACAAAATAGTAGAACTGTCAATATGAGTTGGTCCACCCCATCCAGGCAAAACTCATACAAGCTTTGAAAATTGACGGGATAGGTCGGGCTAGCCCATTTTCGATGTGGGCCAGAAAATGGTCAACTCAGCCCACAAGTATGTGGGCTACGGGCTTTGCCGGGTCAACTCTCTTTTCTTAAAAGTATATTTTTATAATTTTTTAAGTTAAATTATAATTTAAAAATATTATCATAAATATCGACAAGACAAGATTACATGGTGTTAGTGTTACTACTTGTTAATCAAATCCACAAATAAAATTATCTTTATAATATTTATTAAGTTTGATTTCAAGTAAAAGCATATATAGTTTAATAGAAATATTAACCTAATTGTTTTTCAATGATCATAATAAAACACAAAAACTATGACAATATTTCATAGGCTACAACCTATGTAGTGGTTCCCTAGAAATTTTAGGAAATTTTTATTTTATGTAGTACATATTTTATAAACATAATTTGTATTGAATTATAATATTTCAAACTTTAAACAGATTTTGAGTTTAGACTCTTGTTATTTTTAATACTCTATTTTATTTTTATTTTTAATTAGTTTTTATTTGGCTCACAGGCTGGCCTTATCCATATTTCCCAAGCCCCACAAATCGACATGCTTATTTAGGCCGGGCTAAAAAACTCTTTTCTTAAATGGGCTCCAAAAATCGTAGTCTAACCCTATCAAATCACGAATTAGGTCAGGCCGGCCCAACGGATCTAGCCCTTATTGACGGCTCTATAAAATAGGTTCTATTAGTACAAACAATATATTCTAGTAGCTCAAGAGATGATGAAAAAAACAAGTACAAAAGCAACCAAGAATGTTATGTGTCAACGTAAGAAACCCCAACAACTTTTTTTTGATCAATTACATCTTCTATAAATATAAATAAAAAAATTTAATAGTTAATAATCACAAAACAATACCGACCAAGTTAGTAATTCATGTTAAACAAAAATCAGTAATTTGGCTAGCAATTTAGTGACTCATGATAACATTATATCAATCACATATAAATCATATACTAAGACTTACAGGAAAATTTAAGTAGAGAAGTAGAATACATTACTCTATATATTTTTTATGTTCTAGATTATTCATCCACGAGGCAATCACATATTAAGCATCAAAATAAGTTTAAGAGAAAAGCATAACAGATTGTCAAATTCACAAATTATTTTGCTTTCTGATAGTGATTGTGCAAACAAATTCGAGACTCGTACTAATAACATGTTGTAAAACTTAAGAATAAAATGACAATATAAAGATGAAAACAAGAAGAATATAAGACAAGAGGAATACACTACTAAAAATACAATGAATACCGACCTAAAAATATCGACCTCCGGAGGTCGGTATTCCCTGTAATTCCGACCTAAAACCAACATCCCAGCTTAGGTCGGAAAAAGCTTGGTCGCTATTCAATACCGACCTCCGGAGGTCGGTATTTACCGACCTCTTTTATTATAAGTCAGAAAATTCATTAATTTATTTTCCGACTTCCGGATGTCGGTATTTGTTACTTTTTTATTTTTAATATATAAATTCCGACCTCCGGAGGTCGGTATTTTTATTTTTGTATTTTTGAAATTCCGACCTCCGATGGTCGGTAATTTTATTTTTGTATTTTTTAAATTCCGACCTCCAGAGGTCGGTATGTTTATTTTTATATTTTTCAAATTCAGACCTCAGAGGTCGGTAATTTTATTTTTCTATTTTTTAAATTCCGACCTGGAGGTCGGTATTTTTATTCTTTTATTTTTCAAATTCGACCTCAGAGTCGGTAATTTTATTTTAGAATTTTTAAAATTCCAACCTCCGGAGGTCGGTAATTTTATTTTTGTATTTTTAAAATTCCGACCTCCAGAGGTTGGTAATTTTATTTTTCTATTTTTTAAATTCCAACCTCCGGAGGTCGGTATTTTTATTCAAATTTCGACCTCCGGAGGTCGGTAATTTTATTTTTCTATTTTTTAAATTCCGACCTCCGGAGGTCGGTATTTTAATCTTTTTACTTTTGAAATTCCGACCTCCGGAGGTCGGTATTTTAATTTTTTTACTTTTGAAATTCCGACCTCTGGAGGTCGGTTTTCTGCTATAAAACTGGCAGCAAATTGCTGTAATTATAATTGCCCACCTGCATATTTATACCAAAACAACCCAAAGAATATAAACTTCATCCAACTTCAAAATACAATCAAACAATTCCAAAATATAGAAGTCTAAAATGTCAAATAGATACAACTACTCCTCATCACCCTGATCACTCTCCTTATCAGACTTATCATTCTCATCACCCTCTTAATCAAATCCATCACTGCTAGCAGGACATGGAGGAAGAATATTTCCTGATTCAAAAAGAAAAGTAAGTTGGGCTTGAAGCGCTGCATACCTTCTGCGAATTCTGGAATCATACCCGCTCGACCAGGATTGTTTCGATTATACATCCAACTACGATCAGGATCCATCTACACAAACAATAGTGATAATTTTGACATTATTTATTTTAACTTATTTAAACAACTAAACAACTTTTTAACTTTAACTACATTAGTTTTGATATAATTCCAACAATTAAATTCACCAACTAAACGACATTATTTATTTTAACTTGTTTAAATAACTTAACAACTTTTTAACTTTAACTACATTAGTTTTGACTTAATTCCAACAACTAAATTCACTAACTAAACCACATTATTTATTTTAACTTATTTAAACACCTTAACAACTTTTTAACTTTAACTACATTAGTTTTGATTTAATTCCAACAACTAAATCCACCAACTAAACGACATTATTTATTTTAACTTGTTTAAATAACTTAAAAACTTTTTAACTTTAACTTACATTAGTTTTGATTAAATTCCAACAACTAAATTCACTAACTAAATCACATTATTTATTTTAACTTTTGTAAATAACTTAACAACTTTTAACTTTAACTACATTAGTTTTGACTTAATTCCAACAATTAAATTCTCTAACTAAACGACATTATTTATTTTAACTTGTTTAAACACCTTAACAACTTTTTAACTTTAACTACATTAGTTTTGACTTAAATCCAACAAATAAATTCACTAACTAAACCACATTATATATTTTAACTTGTTTAAATAACTTAACAACTTTTTAACTTTAACTACATTAGTTTTGACTTAATTCCAACAATTAAATTCACTAACTAAACCATATTATTTATTTTAACTTATTTAAACACCTTAACAACTTTTTAACTTTAACTACATTAGTTTTGATTAAATTCCAATAACTAAATTCACCAACAAAACGACATTATTTATTTTAACTTGTTTAAATAACTTAACAACTTTTTAACTTTAACTACATTAGTTTTGATTTAATTCCAACAATTAAATTCTCTAACAAAACGACATTATTTATTTTAACTTGTTTAATCACCTTAACAACTTTTTAACTTTAACTACATTAGTTTTGACTTAATTCCAACAAATAAATTCACTAACTAAACCACATTATATATTTTAACTTGTTTAAATAACTTAACAACTTTTTAACTTTAACTACATTAGTTTTGACTTAATTCCAACAATTAAATTCACTAACTAAACCACATTATTTATTTTAACTTATTTAAACACCTTAACAACTTTTTAACTTTAACTACATTAGTTTTGATTAAATTCCAAAAACTAAATTCACCAACTAAACGACATTATTTATTTTAACTTGTTTAAATAACTTAACAACTTTTTAACTTTAACTATATTAGTTTTGACTTAATTCCAACAACTAAATTCACTAACTAAACGACATTATTTATTTTAACTTGTTTAAATAACTTAACAACTTTTTAACTTTAACTACATTAGTTTTGATTTAATTCCAACAACTAAATTCACCAACTAAACGACATTATTTATTTTAACTTGCTTAAATAACTTAACTTTTTAACTTTAACTACATTGGTTTTGACTTAATTCCAACAACTAAATTCACTAACTAAACCACATTATTTATTTTAACTTATTTAAACACCTTAACAACTTTTTAACTTTAACTACATTAGTTTTGATTTAATTCCAACAACTAAATCCACCAACTAAACGACATTATTTATTTTAACTTTTTGAAACAACTTAACAACTTTTTAACTTTAACTACATTAGTTTTGATTTAATTCCAACAACTAAATTCACCAACTAAACGACATTATTTATTTTAACTTGTTTAAATAACTTAACAACTTTTTAACTTTAACTACATTAGTTTTGACTTAATTCCAACAACTAAATTCACCAACTAAACGACATTATTTATTTTAACTTGTTTAAATAACTTAACAACTTTTTAACTTCAACTACATTAGTTTTGACTTAATTCCAACAACTAAATTCTCTAACTAAACCACATTATTTATTTTAACTTGTTTAAATAACTAAACAACTTTTTAACTTTAACTACATTAGTTTTGACTTAATTCCAACAACTAAATTCACTAACTAAACCACATTATTTATTATAACTAATTTAAATAACTTAACAACTTTAACTAGTTTAGTTTTGACTTAATTCCAACAACTAAATCCTCCAAATAAATGACATTATTTATTTTAACTCATTTAAACAACAAAACAACTTTTTAACTTTAAGTACATTAGTTTTGACTTAATTCCAACAACTAAATTCACTAACTAAAGCTAAGCATCAACACTAGATGGACACAAATCGATCTTGCAAGAAAATCAATTTTGTCATCAATAGGATCAACTAGTGTTGGTACTGATGCTTAACAAACACATTAAATTAAAGTTAAGTGTCAACACTAGACGGACACAAATTGATCTTGCAAGAAAATCAATTTTGTCATCAATAGGATCAACTAGTGTTGGTACTTAATTATGCTTAACAAACACATTATTCCTAAACTAAAGCTAAGCATCAACACTAGATGGACACAAATCGATCTTGCAAGAAAATCAATTTTGTCATCAATAGGATCAACTAGTGTTGGTACTTAATTATGCTTAACAAACACATTATTCCTAAACTAAAGCTAAGCATCAACACTAGATGGACACAAATCGATCTTGTAAGAAAATCAATTTTGTCATCAATAGGATCAACTAGTGTTGGTACTTATGCTTAACAAACACATTAAATTAAAGTTAAGTGTCAACACTAGATGGACACAAATTGATCTTGCAAGAAAATCAATTTTGTCATCAATAGGATCAACTAGTGTTGGTACTTAATTATGCTAAACAAACATTCGATGGACACAAACAAATTATCACAAAATTTAAACTAAGTATCAATACTAGAAGGACACAAACACATTATAAAAAGAAATTGTACTTGAACTTTAGAAATTTAGAAACACCAAAACTTATCTTCTACTTTGATGAAAGAAGCTTGTATCAACTTTTTTTGATGTTGAGCTTCCTTAGTTGCCTAGCCCGCAAAATCAACTCTTTCAACACTAGAAAAAGATTCAATAATTATTAGTTACGACATAGCACAAACACACAGCAACATTGATATTCGTCAACTGCCTATTTCCTAAATACGAGCAAATTTGAAAACAAGCATCAACATAGAAAATGAAAGAACACGCCCACATGAATAGATGGACACAAATCGATCTTGCAAGAAAATCAATTTTATCATTAATAGGATCAACTAGTGTTGGTACTTACGCTTAACAAACACATTATTCCTAAATTAAAGCTAAGTGTCAACACTAGATGGACACAAATAGATCTTGCAAGAAAATCAATTTTGTCATCAATAATATTCAAGTTTAGTTAAATATAAACTTCAAATCCAAGAATATTAGTTTTATATATATATTCAAGTTTTAGTAAGTTCAAGTTTCAATTCAAGTTCATATCTAATTTCTAAACTTAATTAGTTATATATTCAAGCTAATTAGTTCCAAATTCAAACTAGCTAGCTAGTTTCCGAAATTCAAACTATTAATTAGCCTAAAATATCAAATATAATTCAAACCATTAGTTCTAAATTCCAAATTCAAACTAGTCTTAAAATCACAAATTGAAAGTACTCCTAGAATTCAAAAACCAAACTATAATGCTAAAATCCCAAATTCAAACTATCAGTAGTCCTAAAATTTCAATAATAATTCAAACTAGTCCTAAATTCAAAATTCAAACTAGTCTTAAAATCACAAATTCAAACTAGTCCTAAAATCCCAAAATCTAACTAGTGCTAAAATCCTAAATTCAAACTAGCTAGCTATTCCTAATCCCAAATTCAAACTATTAGTCCTAAAATCTCAATAATAATTCAAACTAACTCAAATAATACCCAAATTCAAACAACTCCCCAAATATAATTCAAACTAACTCTAACATTAAAATTTTCAATTCACAATCAACAAACACAAACTAACAATCAAATAATCCTAATTCAAACTAACAATCAAAACCCTAAATCATTCACTTACTAATTAACTAACAATCAATAAAAAAACTAATTCAATACACTAATTAACAAATTCAACACTCAAATTGAAAACCCAAATTCAAACAACTCCTTAAATACCTAATTCAATCTAATTTTACAATTCCAAAATCAAACTAATTAACTCAAGAAATGTCAAATTTCAAACAAATCCTAAGATATCCTAATTCAAACTAACCCTAACATTAAAATTTTCAATTCACAATCAACAAACACAAACTAACAATCAAATAATCCCTAATTCAAACTAACAATCAAAAACCCTAAATCATTCACTTACTAATTAACTAACAATCAATAAAAAAACTAATTCAATACACTAATTAACAAATTCAACAATCAAATTGAAAGAAATTAAAAATAATATTATGAAACCCTAACCTTGAATTAAAGGAGAAGGGCAGTAGGTCGGGATGGAGGCGGCACCGGTCGAGATGGAGGCGCCAGCGTGACCTCCTGCCTGCTGATCGGGATGGAGGCGGCGCCGATGCGAGATGCCTCTGCTGCTGCCGCTTTGCCGCCTATCTTTCTTCTTTGATCGGCGCACCGATCGGGATGGTGGCGCCACCTCCTGCTACTGCGCTGGTCGGGGATATGCGGAGGTCAGGGCGGTCGAGGTCTCAGGGATGGGTCGGACGACGTGAGAGAGGAGTGAGAGTGAGAGAGCTTGGAGTGAAAAAAATGACTTAAGGGTTTTGAGATTATAATTCTTTTTTAAAAAGAAGGGTTAATTTACCTATCACGGAATGTTGATATCTTTTAAAATAATTACTAATATTTAAAAATATTGAATAAATACCGACATCGTGAAGTCGATATTATTTAAATTAAATAATAATTTAAATATACTGACCTCTTAAGGTCAGCATTTAATAATTTGTTTTAATATAAACTCACCTCTTGAGGCCGATTTTATTAATTAAAATTATATATGTATATTATATATATTTAATTTAATTTAACTACACATCAACAAAAGTTTAATTTAATAAATTTAATTTTATTGATCAATTTAATTTTTATAAATCTAAATTATATACCTTCTAATTATATAAATTTAATTTTATTGATAATTTATCAATATCAAATTTAATATAGAAATCTCCTTGAATTGATCATCGGTATTTCTTTAATTGATAATGTATTTCATATCTAAACCACTAATATATAAGACTACACTTGTTAAACTGCTCGAGGAGTATATAATTAATTAAAATATTTCATACTGCAATGAATTATCCTTTACATGTCATT
The DNA here is from genome assembly GCA_035578085.1 of Solanum pinnatisectum. Taxonomy (NCBI): domain Eukaryota; kingdom Viridiplantae; phylum Streptophyta; class Magnoliopsida; order Solanales; family Solanaceae; genus Solanum; species Solanum pinnatisectum. The sequence continues at coordinate 37,458,332 of CM069087.1, forward strand.
GCCTACGATATGATCACTACACTTGACATCCATTCAAGATCGAACGTAATAATCTTGATAGAATTACTTGCTTTGTATAGTAATTTACTATGTTCTATTGTCTATTTCATAAAACGAAATAAGACATTGAAGGTTATACGTACAAATAATTAAAAAATTAATTATATAAATATAAAGTTTATAATTAATTGTTATCATGACATTTTACGAATATTATCTCACATTTCATACTCAAATGGATTATATGTTAGCACTTCACCTCTACATCATTAGATGAGATTTTACCAACTTTCGAAAGTCGGTATTATAATATATTTTTTTGTTTTTTATTTTACGCAAAACCGTCCTCCGAAAGATGATAAAATTAAATCAATATATTTAATTGAGAAAAAAATAAAATATAGTTATTTATTTATTTTATTTAATACCGACATCAAGAGGTCGGTTTTTATTGTATTGAAAAATACCGACCTCAAGAGGTTGGTATTTTGATTTCTGTATGACCTCGGGAGGTCGGTATTTTTATTTTTGTATTTTTGAAATTAATCGTCATTCGGATGACGATTTATTTATTAATTTATTAATTTTTTTGGAAGTACTATATATATATTTTAATGAAAATTAATATAATTACATACTATTTAATTTTACCGACTTCCAGAAGTCCATATTATAATTTTTTATTTTTTTATTTTACACAAAACCATCCTCTGGAAGACGATTTAAATAAAATTAATTCAAAATATTTCTCAGTTTTGTTTTTAATATTTAATTGAGAAAAAATAAAATATTTTTATTTATTTATTTATTTATTTAATACCGAATTACACCGAATTTTGCCTTCAACCAAGCCTTTTCGTTCCGAAATCGAGAAAGATCACTTTGAAATGTAAGCCCGATGGGCAAGATGGGGGTGGGTCAGGGTGAGAGAGAGGTCTGAGAGTGGAGTGAGAGATGCCTTAGGATTTTGATACTATATCATTCTTTTTTTAAGAGAAGTGTTTAATTTACCGACCACGGGATGTTGATATTATTTAAATAAAATAATAATTTAAATATACCGACCTCTTAAAGTCGGTATTTATTAATTTATTTTAATATTAACTCATCTCTTGAGGTTGATTTTATTAATTAAAATTACATTTATAAATTAAAATTATATATATATGTATATATATATATATATATGTGTGTATATATATATATATATATATATATATATATATAAAAATTTAATTTAACTACACATCAACAGAAGTTTAATTTAATAAATTTAATTTTATCGATCAAGTTAATTTTATAAATTTAAATTATTTACCTCCTAATTATATAAATTTAATTTTATCAATCAACAAATTAAAGTTTATCAATATCAAATTTAATATATAAATCTCCTTGAATTGATCATCGGTATTTCTTTAATTGATAATGTATTTCATATCTGAGCCACTAATATGCATATATATATATAAGATTTGATTTGTTAAACTACTCAGTGAGTATATATAATTAATCAACGTATTTCATACTCCGATGAATTATCCTTTAATTTACATGTCATCATTGCCTACGATATTATTACAACACTTGACATCCATTCAAGATCGAACATATATAATAATATTATCTTGCATTTCATACTCAAATAGATTATATTATATGTTAATTAGCTATTCACCTATACATCATGACATGATATATTGAGTTCATCATTTGACAACAGACTGATAGAATTTGTACATTACTCTACAAATATAAGTATAATTATCTCTTAATTCATATCAACGTAGTTTCATACTCTAAATATGGATTATAGATATTTTTTTATTTATTCCACGAATTTTAACTTTTTATTTATAAAAGTATACAAAATTATTACACTCTTTTAAACAATTAATTGTATGTGTAGAATGAAAATTTAGTATTATGCTAGCAAAATTATGATTTATAGGAACAGTTTTAACAAACCGACCTCCGAATGTCGCTTTTATTAAAAGTAATTAGATGAAATAAAAATACCAACCTCATGAGGTCGGTATTTTATATTAATTTATTTTTTAACTTATATAAAACTGTCATCCGAAAGACGATTTATTTAATGAAAATTAATTTAGTTACATACTATTTAATTTTACCAACTTTTGGAACTCGGTATTATAATATATTTTTTTTATTTTATTTTACGCAAAACCATCCTCCGAAAGACGATAAAATTAAATCAATATATTTAATTGAGAAAAAAATAAAGTATAGTTATTTATTTATTTTATTTAATAATGACATCAAGAGGTCGGTTTTTATTGTATTGAAAAATACCGACCTCAGTCGGTATTTTGATTTCTGTATTTTTAAAATTCTGACCTCGGGAGGTCGGTAATTTTATTTTTGTATTTTTTAAATTCCGACCTCCGGAGGTCGGTATTTTTATTTTTGTATTTTTGAAATTTCGACCTCCGGAGGTCGGTAATTTTATTTTTGTATTTTTTAAATTCCGACCTCTAGAGGTCGGTATTTTTATTTTTGTATTATTTAGATTCCGACCTCCGGAGGTCGGTATTTTTATTTTTGTATTTTTTAAATTCCGACCTCCGGAGGTCGGTAATTTTATTTTTATATTTTTTAAATTCCGACCTCCGGAGGTCAGTATTTTTATTTTTGTTCCATAAAAATACCAATCTCCGGAGGTCGGTATTTTTATTTTTGTATTATTTAGATTCCGACCTCCGGAGGTCGGTATTTTTATTTTTGTATTTTTGAAATTCTGACCTCCGGAGGTCGGTAATTTTATTTTTTGTATTTTTTAAATTCCGACCTCCGGAGGTCGGTATTTTTATTTTTGTATTTTTTAAATTCCGACCTCCGGAGGTCGGTATTTTTATTTTTGTATTTTTGAAATTCCGACCTCCGGAGGTCGGTAATTTTATTTTTGTATTTTTTAAATTCCGACCTCCGGAGGTCGGTATTTTTATTTTTGTATTATTTAAATTCCGACCTCCGGAGGTCGGTATTTTTATTTTTGTATTATTTAAATTCCGACCTCCGGAGGTCGGTATTTTTATTTTTGTATTATTTAAATTCCGACCTCCGGAGGTCGGTATTTTTATTTTTGTATTATTTAGATTCCGACCTCCGGAGGTCGGTAATTTTATTTTTGTATTTTGAAATTGACCTCGGAGGTCGGTAATTTTATTTTTGTATTTTTTAAATTTCGACCTCCGGAGGTCGGTATTTTTATTTTGTATTATAAAAATACCGACCTCGGAGTCGGTATTTTTATTTTTGTATTTTTTAAATTCCGACATCCGGAGGTCGGTATTTTTATTTTTGTATTTTTGAAATTCCGACCTCCGGAGGTCGGTAATTTTATTTTTGTATTTTTTAAATTCCGACCTCCGGAGGTCGGTATTTTTATTTTTGTATTATTTAAATTCCGACCTCCGGAGGTCGGTATTTTTATTTTTGTATTTTTGAAATTCTGACCTCTTTTAAATTCCGACCTCCTGAGGTCGGAATTTTTTATTTTTTGTATTTTTTAAATTCTGACCTCCGGAGGTCGGTAATTATATTTTTGTATTTTTTAAATTCCAACTGCCAGATGTCGTATTTTATTTTCCTGCTTTATTTTGCATAAACTATTGTGTAATAAACTAACCGACCTCCTAATGTCGCTAAGTATTTGGATGAAATAAAAATACCGACCGCATGAGATTGGTATTTTATATTAATTTAATTTATATAAACTGTCATCCGAAAGACGATTTATTTACGTATTAATTGAGAAAAAAATAAAATATTGTTATTTATTTATTTTATTAATACTGACATCAAGAGGTCGGTTTTTATTGTAATTCATTTTTTCAGGGAAAAATTCCGACCTCCAGAGGTCGGAATTTTGTTTTCCCGCTTTATTTTGCATAAAAACCGACTACTTGTAGTCGGTTTCCTAAAGTTTTTTTTAATTTCTTATTCTTTTTAAGAATACCGACCTCCGGAGGTCGGAAATTACCGACCTCCATTTGAGGTCGGTAATTTTTAGGTCGGTATTCACTGTTTTTTTAGTAGTGATAATATAAGATAACTTTCTTTCTTTCAAGTGTATCAAATATGAACTCTAATGCCCTTATTTATAGTATTACATAGAGGCATACAAAGGGTAATTAGTCATAAACATGACATTAACCATAAAAGTTATGAAGACATTAACGATGTAAGTTATGGAGGAATATCAAGGGGGGATGTTATATATAGAGATGCGAGAGTTACTGTACATTATAGTGTAATTACACCTTGAAGTTATGGACATCCGGTAAATATATTTACAACAATTTAGGTATTCAATCGACTTTCTATTCTTATGAATCATGAATAGTCAAACGTAACAAATCTAAAAGATTATCTTTCTTATCTAAATTATTTTTATCTCTCTAATAAGAAGTAGCCAATATTTCCTAAAACTAAAAAATCTACCCTACAAGACTATACATTAGATCATGATTGCTAAAGAAAGGAACCCTCCTAAATTGGGGCCTAAAGCAACAACATTTGTATAAATTAAATTAAAATATTATCTTTCTTATATAAATTTTCTATTTTAATGTCTACATTTTAAATTAATTATTAATGCACTTAAAATTGTATAAATTAAATATGGTAAAATCTGAATAGTCAGATTCTAATACAGGGGCAAAAAAAAAAAAACACACACAATGTAACAATTAATCATGTTCTTTTGTCATATATAGGTATATCTTTTTTTTCTTGTCATAGGATTAGTTCCCACACACCCCATTTTACATAGAGGTATCACTAATTTACATGATATCAAACTATCAAACAAATAGGTGGATATGGAACACTCTTTATTAGTTTGAACCCAAAGAGTATAAAAGTCAAATAACCAATAAATCAATTAGACATAGCTTAGACTTTTATTAAAGTATATACAAGAAGTTCATTTTTCAATTTATATTGTGTTTTAGAAACAACTCCTTGGAATAACTGTGCCACCACGTCTTCCCCTTGCATTTCTACAGTATGATACGGCTGATCGTCTTAAACGATCGTTGTGAGTAAGCTTTATGTCTAGCAATCGAATTCCGGTACATGGATTTGACTTACTACAATCAAATTTTATAGCTTGTTGTGTCGATGATGTCCCTTTCACATTCTTGTATGTTACTTGACTCACTTTTACTCCTGAATTCTACATTCATGTCGCAAAAAATAACTCGAATTAAATTTAGATTAAAAAAATATGATTTTACTATTTATTGTGGGATAAATTAATTATATATCTACCTGACGAGGGCAATTATTATCAGGACAATAATTTTGGTCAATGAGTATAGGGTACCCAACATTTCTCATAATAAGATTTGAGAACATGAGATTTCTAGCATAGCCTCCACTTGGTCTTGCCCATGACTTTACTCTAACACCATTTTGTGTCTTTGTGAAAACAGAATTTGTTACTGTTATATTTGTAACTCCTTCTTCATTATTACTGCTTCCCAAACTCCCTACGCTGTAAAAGTAAAACAAACTATCAAGATGATATATTTGGCATAAACAAATTTAGAATTGTATAATTACTAATACGTCATATTTATACAGCACTTGAACTTTAAGAGTTGTAATAAATTAATAAAAATGTAATATTATAATTTGTAATAGATTTAGTATCAATAGATAAATGTATCTCCACAAAATATATAATTATTAGTTAAACTTTTAGATTGTATAATCGCGTAAATTAACCTAAGGTAGATCTTGCACTTAAAAAGAGTTAGGCCATAGGGATATTATAGACTCAATCAAATAAATAATTGAATAGATGAGTTAACATAATATCAAGAAAATCTAGAATCAGACTCATATAACTCAAATTGGTCATGCTAATAAATAAATTTAGCATATGCTTTTTGAGGGACCTCTAACTAGGCCACATCTTTAATTACTTTAGAACGCTTGATTTAAAATTTTTTTTTATATGTTTATATAAGGTCCCTTCAATGATGTCGGGCCATTTCAACCCGGCCTGGTCCAGTCGGGTTGGGGCAGGATGGGCCACACTTTAGTGGGCCGGGTTTAGGAGGGAAAATGGGTGTCCGGCATCTAAGAGGTATAGCTAGGTTAGCTAGGTTGAGTTTTTTATATATATATTTTTTTTTGCTAAATTACTTAATTTAGCATCGACGTAACCTACGGGAAGCCATTTTAGTATTGAAATTTATTTTCTGCATTAAAATTTGTTGATTGAAAGATTCAATACACTCATATTGTAAGAGTATGATAAAATAAAAAAAATTGATACAACCGGGATGGGCTGGGCCAGGCCAGTCTACTGGGCTCACAACCATTCGGTTGACCAAGGTCATGACCTCATCCGGTTCCCGTTGGCCCTGGTCCTCTATCCGGTGTGTCTCATTTATATGATTTACTTTCCTTTTAAGTCAATTATCAAAAAACTGACACATTTTTATATAAACTAACAATTTAACTTTAAAATACTTATTCGCTCAGAAGTGTTCCTTTCTTCCTTAAATTCTATAAGTCAAACTAACTCACATAAAATGGAACGGAGAGAATAATTTTTATTTTTTTTAGTATCTAGAGAACCTCCTGATATGTGTGAAAGTAATCATTTTTCTTGTATAATTTTACCTGATGCCGTGTCCTGGTCCACATCCAATTTGTTCAATCCACATATTCATGGAACCAGGGCCAATAGAAATACAATCATCTCCAGTCTTGATAATACTTCCTCTAATGGTAATTCCCCTTGAGTTCTGAACATGAATTCCATCAGTGTTTGGACTTCCACTTGGAGCTGTTATCTTAACATTCTCAACTCTCACATTGCTGCTGTAACCAATTCCTACATGTACTCTTTGACTGTCTAGTGATGTCAAACCTTTTAGCAGTACATTGTTACACCACATAAATTGTATCGACTGCAATATATAGATTTACACACATCAGAGTTAGTGATACAGTTAAAAATCAGTGGAGGAATCAGAATTTTCATTAAGAGTATTCAAAAGAAGAAATGGAAAAAGGTTCAACATCTACTATATATATACATGAAACATATTTTTAATTATGTATAAATAGTATTCCTTTTGTTTCAAAAAGAAAACTTAGTTTGACTTGACAGAAAGTTTAAGAAAATAAAGAAGACTTTTTAGTCTTGTGGTCTTAAATTAAATTAAATTTATGTCAAATGTATCAAAATGTCTGTTAATCTTATGGTCATAAACATGTCGTGTGGAAAACTAAAATAAAAGTGATGTCAAAAAAAGAAAGAGATCATTCTTTTTTTAAACAGACTAAAAAGAAAAGTAGGTCATTTTTTTTAAAACAAAAGGGAGTGTAATTTCCACTAAAGAGAGTTCGGATGAACCTCTGAGCACTTACTAGCTCTGCCTACAGTTAATAGATATAAAACTAAGAAGTAACTAATATAAATTGGAACGCAGAGAGTATACGTACCCTAGCTCCTTGTGGACAAGACTTTCCACCATTTCGACAAGACCAATAACCATGTCCCCTTGCATTAATAGTTCCACCATACACATTAAGACCACTTACCTTATAAAACATAATCCAAAACTCAGAATGTCCAATTGCATTATAATTCACCGGAGCAACGAGAGTACCATCAATTTGGAACTCAATTCGTCTCTTACAAGGACCATTTAAGTTCAACGTCCTCACCAAAAACGTTCCTCGTGGAATATACACGTTGGGCTGGCTAGTAGAACGGCAGGCAGCAGACCAAGCGCGGAGAAAAGCCGAGGTTGAATCCGTCCTACCATCTCCCCTTGCCCCAAAACTAACCACATTGTAAGCTAAGCAACAAGGTATTGTTATATTTACACAAAACAAGAACAACAAAGAAACAATTGTACATGTCATGGTTTTGAAATTGGACATATTGATTGGTCGTTATAATGAAAATAAAGATTTATGCATGTGTCTATTTATAGTTATACATAGAGTAGCCAAATGACAATTTATTTATGTCCACATGGCAATAGAAAAATTGGTTTTTTGCTTAATTAGCTAGGATGCATAATTCAAAAGTGACTTAAATGCTAAGCCTACGTCATGTACCACGGACATGGACGATGAATTTCAGGGATATCATGTCCATGTTATACACCCAACGACAATTGTTGAGTATTGTCTTGACATCAGGATTAAGAAGCAGTAAATAATAGGGATAATTTTATTAAAACGTCCTTATTAAATATTTCCTCCATTTCGATTTATATGTCATCATTTTAGGTTTCACATTCCTTAAGAAATTATATAAAATTACCATTGTACCATTATTTAGTATTCTCTTGACGTTAAATTTTCAATAAATGAACATAAATTAATTTATTTTGATTAATTAAATTGACCAATGAACATGAATTATCAGTTTTCTTATATTCATCTAATTCATATTTTCAAAACTAATAACTCTCAAGGATAAAATAGGAAGAATATTGTCATTTATATGCATTGATTTTGTGAAATGACAAATATTAAAGATCATCTATTTTTATTAAGGACAACATATAAATAGGAATGGATGGAGTATAAGTCATCTAAACGTTGAAAATAATTATATTATTTAACAACAAGGGTAAATTAAAATAGACGTAACATAGTAAAATATTCATTGATTTTATAAACTTGACAAGTATTATCGGACTTTTCAATATATTATAGTGTACAGTTAAATATAACCGCATTAATATTACAAACACAAAAAAAAAAAAAAAAAAAGAAGAGAAGAGGATGGATCATGGGATTAAATAAGAATTACTTGAATTTATAAGATCCATGAAGAACGCAAGAAATGCATATGTTGAGTACAACATCAACATGTGAGTTGCCAGTATTATAAATTTAATTATATAGACTAGATCTGTTAATCACGAGAATGTAGAAAGTTATAAATGAATAAACGGTTTATGGGAATATTGCCCTAATCCCAAAGCTAGTTTAAAGGCTAATTATATAATATTCTTATTATAATATTAATGTGTGAGGTACTTTAGAGGTTCATTATTTGACTTTAAAAACTTGTATTAAAATAATAGGTTCCATATTATTCCGCAATGATTTAAGGGAAAATGAAATGTGTACTCCACCCTTCATGGCCCACAGTGTATCCATATTCCATGTTATGATATGTACGGTGACCATGTGATAAGTTCATCCACATTTTGTCTGCCATCTTTGTTTGCTTCTTGCATCTTATTATGAAGTTGACTTGAGCTTTCATTGAACTCGATTATAACACCGTAGGGGAAGAGATTATAAAGTAGAGAATCAAATTCTCACTTTTGGACCAAATTTAAGAGATGAAGACCGTGGATCGTTTCGTTTTCAATGTCTATAATGTCAAATCATCAATAATAGTACTAGATGCGGAAGCGACTCTCGTTGAACTCGATTATAACATCCTAGGGGAAGAGATTATAAAGTAGAGAATTAAATTCTCACTTTTAGGACCGAATTTTAAGAGATGAAGACAATAGATTGTCTCGTTTTCAAGATCTATAATGTCAAATCATTAATATATAGTACTAGATGTGGAAGTGGACTTGAAACTTAATACAGTTGTATTCATTGATACAAATACATAGTGGCGGACACATGATTTTCATTAAGGGGTGTCAATGGTTATAGTAAAAAAAAAAACTTATAATGAGGTTAGTAGGACTTGAACACATGACCTCATGGAGTTTTTTAACCTTTTAACCAATAGACTAAATCTTCAACTTGTTTCAAGAGGTGTCCATTCATGTATTTATAGTTATTAAACTAAAATTTGACCTCTATATATAACGTAATTTTCTAACGAAGGGCTGTCGCTCGACACCCCTAGACCAAGGGTAGGTCTGCCCCTGCATATACATATTAATTACATATATATATATATATATATATAAGTAAAAAGTACAGAAACATCATATTGCTAGGAGTTAGTTACATCATATCCCATTATTTTCTAAATTACAAAAAAAATCCTTAAATTTGAGTGTCGCGGATGCATCCGTCAACCATCGGATACATACGTCTTAATGTTATCTCCTATATTCAGATTAGCAAACCAGAAATAATAAAAGATGAGAAGAAAAACACAAAGAACTATCCGAGTCCACATAACCCATTGTGTGTCCTTAAGAAATTTAATCCCCTCAAGTATCCGAGGTTGCAGATTAATTCATCCCAAGATAAAACGGATTAACCATTAAAGAAGTAGCGATACCTCAAACTTCGATAATTTCAATGAACTCAAAATGACAGCAACGAATCACACACACAGACACGATCGATCGATTTTGTTTTGTAAGAAATGTATGCAAAAGAAGGGAAGAATTCGATACAGAAAATTGAGAGAAAACCTCTCTATTTATAGCCAACAAAGGGTAAAGGTCACAACCCTTTTGGAAAGAAGACAACCTTTCAGAAAGGTCACAACACTTTGGAAAATGCATAACCTTCCAAACGGTCACAACCCTTTAGAAAGGACACAACCTTTCATAAAGGTCACAACCCTTTGGCATAGTCACAACTCTTCAGGAGAGTCACAAGCCTTCATTTCCTATTCACACCTTTAAAACCCAACACTTAATACATTGCCTTTTGGTCTATTACGTTCAAAGAGGAAAAGTAATGGAAAATGAATTTATAATCTCATAAAACACGCAATCATGTTTTAATCATGACTAATCAATCCCTCATAACGCATAACAACTTCAAAATTTCAAATTTGTTCAAGCAGATCGTCCAACATCCTTTTAATTTTGATTCATAATTTTCGCAAATTCGAAAAAAGATACATCATGAATATATCGATTTTGCTGAGACATTCAGAAATTTGATAATTTAAAGTAAGGTATGAACGATGATGAAATTGTTGTTGGAGAAAATATTCCGTTTGTGAATCTGAAATCAACAATTGCAGCTGAATTGGAGATTGATGAATTGATAAAAAATAGACACCAGATACATCGTAAAAAGTAATTCATCTACAATGGTTATTTGAAATGACATGGGAGTAAAGTTTTACGTGGATTTGAAGAAAACCAAGTCTGCATTTGCAATGTATATATCCATTATGCATAAATGCAACAGATAAAGAGGCTGGTGTGATGAATGTCTTTGATGCAGCATATGGCGCCATTGTTTGTCTCGAAGGCGCCAATAAAGATGCTCATGCTCTTACTGTGATTGAGATAAAATTTGGCGATTTGTGCTATTTATCCGAATTGAAAGTAACAAACTACATAACTGATACAAACAATGTAGATGTGAAGAAGAAACAATTATAAGGATAAAGCAACGTTCGTGGCTGTAACGAAAAAATATAAAATAGAGCATAGCTTTAGTTTCAGAGCAAAAAAGATTGACAATAAAAGGTATGAAATTACATGCATTATGTTGTGTACTCATTTTTCTATTTGTGTTTTTTAGAAGGATAGATTTGTCAGGATACATTACTATGTATGTATCTAGTTCTATTTGATAAATACTCATGTATTTTTACAAGATATATTAAACATGTAGTTGTAGTCTATAAGATGTTTGGTTTGTGTTCGATATATTATGGTGTGGTAGCTAATATGTATCAAATACATATAGTAGAAATTACTGTTTATGTATCTTGCCCATAAATATTATGCATGATACATTACTATATATGTATATTATTCTAGTTGATAAATAGAGAAAAGACATAAACTAACACTTAAAGTTGTCCTGAATTTTCAAAAAGACACCTAAAGTTTGTGGGCGTCCTATTACCCCATAGAACTATTTCAAATCAAAATAAATAAACACTTTTGACCCATTTTCACAACAGCTGTGTTCTCACATTTGATTGGCGCATGGAGGAGTAAAAATACACCCCCAAACCAGTGTAAGAATGCCACGTGGCACTGACAATTTGAATTTTCTTCTTTATTAAAAGACCTACTTCCCATCTTTTCCAAACCTCCATTGATAGATGTTGAAGAGCTTTCCATCTACAACAAAAAATAAAATTCTCCGTTCTCAATGAAATTTTCATCTAGCTTTACTAGCTTTAATTTCTTCTTTTTTATTTTTTAAAATTTATGAGATCAACTAATTTGTAAATCCTAAAAGAGTAGTTGCAAACAAATTTAAAAACTAAATCAGTGAAGAAACATTCAAACTCAAATCAGTCCTAAACTAACACTACACACACATGAATAATGGATAGCACAAGAAGAAAATAACAACAAATCACTATAAAGATGATTTTTCAAAAAATCACTACTATATAAAAAGAACATTTTTAAAATCAAAATTTGCATTTAAATCGAGAAGCAATTAACATGTGAGCCTTTACTTCTTCATTTTGACTCCATAATTCAAGAAATTATCACCACAAAAAAAAAATTATTGTGACTATTGAAATGCTTTAGGGTTTTGATCATCAAAGAGAGAGAGTAGAGTGAAAATTTGAAAGGGGTTTAGGGTTAAATGGAGCGGGTCATGATTAAAATGTGAACAGGTCAAGATTTTATTCAATTTTACTAAAATGGGTTGGAAAAAATATGTAATTATATTATTAATTGGGGTGAGACTCACGCTCATGCATTGAGAATGCGGATTGTCTAAAAAGTGTGTATTTATTGTGATTCTGAGATGTTCTATGGGTAATAGGACGCCCGCAAAGTTAAGGTGTTTTTTTGAAAATTCGGGACAACTTCAGGTGTCACTTTATGTCTTTCCTATGATAAATACTATATTTTGTACAAGATATATTATACATGTAATTGTTCTCCATAACATATTTTTTTGTGAATGATACATTATTGTGTGGTAGTTAATATGTATCCGACACATATAATAAAAATTTGAAGTTTGTTGAATTGATATACATTGTGTTAAACAAATGGTGTAGCTATGTCTTAAAATGTTGCTCGGGGGACTGTGCTTGGACGATGAAAACATCTTGTAGGATAAAGTTTGTTGTATGATCAAAAGTAAGATATTTCAATGATGTACATACATGTTTGTCTAGAGAAACGATATTCAATGATGTCTTTTTACCTCTAAGAAAACCCTAAACGAATTTCTTGACTAATTAAAGACCCAAATCAGATTTTCATCTCTTAATCCATCATTCTCTTCTCTCTCAAACCCTAAGGCAAAACCCTAAGGAAAAATCTAAGTAGAAGACTCCATTCAAGATTCTTTCAATCTTTTTCAAGATTCTTCTTCAAGGTAGGTCTTTCTCCAAGAATTCCAATCTTTCCAACTCAATTCCTCCATAAAATTATGAATCACTAATGAAAATCATAATTCTTGGTCATAGAGATTTCAAGAAACTAATTCAAGAATCTCAAGAAAGGTTTTCTTGATTGTTCTCCTTCAAGCTAGGGTTTCAGGGCTTCTATTCAAATTCTTTTTCAAGATTCTTCAAGAACCTTGTTCTTTCAGGTATGTAAGGCTATCATAGTATTGGACTAGTTCGTCCTTCTGCCCTACATCTACTTTCAAATTAGTTAAAGAGTAATCTAGGATTCGATCCCTAGATTTGAGTATTCTTGAGGTGAGATTTGAGTTCTTGAGTTCCTTGTTTTTTTTGAAATTCTATTCCAAATTATTGAATTGCTATATGCTATGCATTAAGATTATTGAGTTGATTCGTTCATGTCTATAATTCAACATGAACCCTATTAATTGAGTATTCTTGAGATGAGTAGTATCGTTGAGTTCTGAGTTCTTGAGTTTTTGAGTTTTTTAGTTCAGAGTATTGAGTTTTCTACATTGCTATTAAGATCCCTGAGTTGAGTCGTTCATGTCCATAATTCCGCATAAACCCTATGAAATGAGTTATAAATCTTGAGAAGTTTTTTAAAGCCAACACTTGAGTTTTAAATTGAGTTTTTGAGAAAGTAAAGATGAGTTTTGTGAAAGTTTCTAAAACATGATTAGTATGACAATCGAGTATGCCATCAATGTTTAAGCAGTATGATATCTCGATATACCATCAATGTTTATGCAGTATGACTTTTCGGATCATCAATGATCATATTACAATATGATTTTGATATATTTTTGAGAATGAGTTTCCATGTATGAATTGAGTAAGAGTATAAGGGAACTAAGTATTCCCCAAATGTGTCAGTTTTTACAATGATAAAAGAGAAACTTTGATTTCTAAATGAGTTTTGAGTTCAAAAGATATTTCAAGAGCAGTTACCTCTTTTAAGAGGATAGTTTGAACAATTATCTCAAACCAGAGAAAGAGTATGTTTTTAAACATTGAGCATGAATATATATTATTGGGAGTAGTATTGAGCACCGATATGGGGATGAGTTCAGACAACTCAAAATCCTCATAAACCATGTATGCCAACATAGGTAAAGGATCATACTTTTTAGATGAATTCTTAGTGCCTTCGGGCAGAGCTTAGTGGATCCACTTAGTTGAGGTGTTCTATACCCCGGCAAGGTATATGACAGTGCTGACAGCGTAGGTGAGACGATGTATCATCACGTAGCTCATAGTGATGGTTGTCAGTTATAGAATCTCCCAAGCAAAGCGAAAAGTATATTTTAATTACGCGAAATGGTCTGATGGACCCTTATACTTGTATAAGTTTGTAAATAGAACCCTCTTACTTTATAATTTGTCAACTAGACCCTTAAACTTATTTTAAAAAACAATATTTGAAACCCCTCTGACCATTGACCAAACCTATGTGGCATATATATTGCTGAGTTGTAAAAATGTGTAAATGCACTCACTTCCAAACCCGTCAATAAACTATTTTCTATTTAAAAACTTTTTTTTCGGAAAACAATATATTTTTAATTAAAAAAAAAATTCTTCGTTAACCCTCTCCCACCCCACCCCACCCCACCCCCACCCCAATTTCTCTTCTTCTTCCCCACTCTTCCCACCCATAACCCTAAACTTTCTTCTCTTCTTCTTCAACAAAATCACCCACATCCATTCTCTTTTATTTTCTTCGAAATCACCCGTCAAATACTTTTTTTTTCTTCTTCTTCTTCAACCCAGTCTCCTCTTTACAACAAATCAAACCTAATTTCTTTTTTCAGCCCCCTTTATCTAAATTTTTAGTGATTTTTATTTTAAAAGTTGAAACCCTTATTTCTGTTGGATTTAAAGAGAAGGTATGATATGGATTAATGTAAAGAGTGATGGTGGGTATTAAAAAAGTTGAAAACTCCATTGATAAATTTGAGAAAACTTGAAGAACAAGAAATAGGTCTTATGAATTTGTAAAATTAATTCAAATTTGTGATTGTGGCTAGTAGGATTTGTGTTTATGAACTTCTAGTTGAAATTTCAAGTCAAATAAAGTAAAATTTCATCTATTTGACATGAATTTGGTGCTCAAATTGTGAACATATATGAAGATTGAAAAACATGACTATTTAAAAATTTCCAAAAGTTAAATATTTGGTTTTTTTTATTTTCTTAATATTTAATTTCTTACGTGTAATTGGAAAATGACATCGAATTACACATGTAAGAGGTTGGATTACACACACAGTGATGTGATGAGTAATTGGTTTAAAATATTGTGTTTTAATGAGTTTAAGGGTTTAGTTGACAAAATGTTAAGTAGGAGGGTTCAGAATACAAACACATACAAATATAAGGGTCCATCAGACCATTTCGCCTTTTAATTGTATCACTTAATATGTTGAGTTCAGAGATGAGCAAATATTTTTGTAAAGTTTTAGTGATTTCACTCATTTATTTCTTTACATTCAGTTGAGTAGGTGTCTATATATATATTGCAGCACTTTCATTAAGTTATTTGTTATTCTACTATATTACATACTCGTACATTCAATGTACTAATGTCATTCGACCTACATCTTTTAATGATGCAGATACAAGTTCTTAGGCTCCTCAACAAGAGTCCGTTGAGATCACTTCATCTGCTCCTTTTTAGTAAGACCTCCTTTCTTCTGGAGGACTTCATTTAGTTGTTAGTAGTAGTTCCCTTGAGGAGTCGTGTGTCTTATCCCGACACTCATCTTGTATAGTTGAGGATTCATAGATATACAATTTTGGAGTGTTTCAGTTTCAGATATTTTTTTTAAAAACTTATGTTTCATACTCAGTATATTCAGCGAAGTTTTGAGATTCAGTAAACTATTTTTAAACGTTTCTTTCAATTTGGTGTTTATGTATGCTTGAGTTAGTCTTCCGCTTGTAGTCAACTAGGGTTCGCTTGGGAGCCAACAATGGTTCTCGAGTGCCGGCCACGTCCAGGGTGTATGCTTGGGTCGTGACAAATACATAGACAAATAAATAGTTTGTAATATCTCCAGATACATACCCTTCTTAGTGTGAATGATATTTGGTACATGTATTTAGTTCTAAAATATAATGAAATTTGTGATAGTTATGTATCATATACATAATTATGAATATGATACACACTAATTTAGTTTTCATAAATTTGGATTTATGTATCAATAATAAGATTTAATAATGTCTCCAAATATGTATCCTTTTCAGTTGAATAATAGTGGGTATATGTATTACGTACCAAAAGATAATGAAATTTGTCATAGTTATGCATCAAATGCATAACTATGAACATGATACATATTAATTTATGTTTCAAAAAATTGGGATTATACATCAAAAATAATATATGTACATGATACATTGTAAATAATAAAGTTGTAATATCACAATATTGAAACGTAGATATTATACATCAGTTTAAGAATTAGAATGAACAAGATACATCAGAAACTTAAATCTTGGGTAGAGAATGGCATGTAGTAACAACTTCTACCCCCCCCCCCTCCTTTTAAAGATTTTTCAATTGATGATTTCAAAATTGAACATACATCCTTCCGTCATTTCTTCATCATTACCGGATCGTTGTGGTATTTGAATCTATTTTCAGCAAAAACATCATTATTCGAATCAAAATCAGTAGGAACAAGATCTTCCGTTTGATGAACTAATTGGGTAAGCTCAATACTAAAAGATGATAATGAATCCATATGTATCACAAATCAAAGATGAACATCAGAAAATTGAAACAATTTTTGATCGAAAACTGATATACTAAAAGCAAAAAAAATGAACAAGAATTTTTTCTACCTTTTTTAAAATTTGAAATTGATGAAAAACAATCTAGAATAACACGATAGTAATTCAAAAATGCTGAGTTGGAAGAAACTATTGATACATTACGAAAAGTTAGGCGTGAATTTGGGAGAGTTAAGCGTGAAGTGGGAAGAAGGGTAGTAATGTATTCGAGATTAGAAAAGAGAGAGAGAGAGATGGTTTTGTAATTTTGTATATTTAGGTATTTTTTTTCCCAAATATAACTACCCAAAACAGATATACAACTACAATTGTTGATACATATATATACTACTTAAACATATACAATTATTAGCAAATATACAAATACAATTCGTTTATCTGCTCTCTCTCACTCTCCTCTCAATCTCCCTCGTCTCTCTCCCCTTATAACGTGTAGCTACAGATAGTAATTAAGCAAACTATAGCTATTTTACCTAATTATGTTTCTATTCTTAGCTATTTTTAAAATTTCAGTACAAGTATCCCTTCACTAAAAAAAGAGAGAGTATTATTTAGTTCAAAAGGGTTCATAGTGAAGTTTTGGCCCAACTAGTCTAGACTTTGTTTGAGTCATATAACATTGTCGGACTAATAATCTTGGAGCAGACAAATTAAATCAAGATTGTTATTGCTAAATTGGTAAAGATTTTACTACAGTTTGCCTTAATCTCCTTACAGAAAACAATATATTCATGCCTCAAGTAGAAAATTTACTTTTACTTTTTTTCGATTGTAAATTATTTTTCACCAACATCAACTCATAAGTTAAAACAAAACATGAATGAGGATTGTATACTATAAGAGTAGACGACTTGGATACAGTTATAATTAGTTGCAAACTTGTAAATGTTTTCTAGTCTAACATTTTTTTCAGTGCATTAATTAGTAAAGAGAACAAATATCAGTTGGTTCATCAAAATTAGAGTGGATAATCAAGGAAAGGGAATAAAGCTATTAATGATAAGAAATGGTACTATGTTTACCATGCCAGGACCTGTGATGGCATCGTGTAGCTTCTTTCCCATAATTTTGATTTAGCGATACCACTCTGGATTAACTTGTTCATTTTATGTGTTATATGAAAATAAATTATTCTGAAGGCCTTTACATTGTTGACCGGCTTTAGAATGACCTATCTTTCAATTAATTTTTAAGTAAAAGGGAAAAAAAGGTTTAAAAGGGTTTTTTTTTTTTTTTTTTTTAAAAAGGGTGTATCAATTTTTTAATGAACTACATACACCTGATTCTCACTAAAATGAGGTATGTAGGCATTCTTTTTCGGGTTCGATATTTCTAAAAAAATTGTTTTGCCTCTGTTCAAAAGAGAAAAAAAAATCTTTGTTTTTAGTGTTATCCCTTGAATAGAGCTTGTGCCAAACCAAGACAAGTCTTCAATTTTGATTATCTTCCATTCAAAGGTATGAATGGTACCTCCAACTAAAGGACAGGGCTATAAAAAATCTAGAATTGAGTGCATGATTGTTGATACGATACATGTAGATCTTTGGTGATGATGGACAAGTATGGGAGATTATGAGCAAAGAAGGGTAAAAGATCATTTGGGGTATTTTGTGCATTTGATGGAAATTGATCCAAGAAGAGATTTGATCGAGGCATTGAATCCTTTTTGGGATCCTAAAAATAACGTGTTTTGATTCTCTGACTTTGAAATGACTCCAACTCAAGATAAAATTGCTAGCTTCATGGGAAAAGGGTCTAGTACTCAGAGCGTTGATCTCCATAACAAAAGACTTATAATCCCTAAGAACGTCGATGACAAGAAGTTTCTGGGCATGCTTAAGATCAACCAGATGGAGCAAGAGAGTTTCAAAAATTGATGGATCTCTTTAGATTTTCTATATGAGAGGTACGGTCGAAGGGATGAGTTTTGTGAATACCAAAAGCAACTCAAAAATCAAGGGGGCATAAAAGCTTGGAAAGTGAATGGACATTTTGCCTTCATTGTCGCATTTTTGGGTCTTACTGTTTTCCATGAACTGAACAAGTAGTCTGGCTAGGGTGGTGATGGAGCTGATTACAATAAAAAATCCTACCATACCCTTGATTCTTGCAAATATATTCCGAGAATTAACCAAGTCTAAAAAGGGGGAACCTACTTTGAATGGTGCAACATCTTACTACAAATGTGGTTTTTGGAGCATCTATATCATCACAATCATGCACCAAGATTCACTTCTAACTATTCTAATTATGTATCTACTTATAAGGAAAGGGCAGCAAAAGTTGATTTTCCAAAAGGGGTTCTAGCATGTGAAGAAGAACTCTCAGTGTTAACTTTTGATGAAATTGTTTGAAATTATTACTGGTGGATCCTTCAGGAGTATTCCCGAATATTATGATGATGGAGATGTTCAAAAACCACATCTATAGTAAGATGTTACACCCTTCAAAGTAGGTTTCCCCTTTTTTGCACTTGGTCAATGCTCGGAACATATCTACAAGAATCATGGGTATAATGGTAGAATTTTCCATTGTAATCAACCTCTTCACCAACCCAGCCAAATGAATGTCAATATGCTTGTCTCGTTAGGGAACATAATAAGCTCCAAAACACGACTATAAAGGCAAAACGTGAATTCACTTTCAAAGCTTTATATGCCCCTTTGATTGTAGAGTTGTTTTAGGTATTTAATAAATCCATCCCTTTAATCATACCTCTCACATAGAAAATTCAAAGAGATTCACCCATTTTCTAACTCCCTTCTCCATCTAGTTGATCTTAAGTAGGTCCAGAAACTTATTTTCATCGACGCACTTAAGGATTATATGTCTTTTGCTATGGGAATTAGCACCCCGAATACTACACCCTTTTTCCAATGAAGCTAGTAATTTCCTCTAGAGTTGGAGTCAATTCAAAGTTGGAGAATCGAAAAATGTTATTTTTCGGATCCCATAAAGGACTCAATGCATCAATCACATCTCTTCTTGGGTCAATTTTCATCAAATGTACAAGATGTCCTAAATGATACTTTACCCTTCTCTACTCATAATCTCCCATACTTATCCACCATCACCACAGATCCACGGATATTGTATCAACAATTATGCACTCTGGAATCCCTTTAATTCTAGGTTTTCTTAGAGTATTGTCCTTTAGTTTGAGGCATCAGTCGTACCTTTGAATGAAAGATCATCAAAATTAAAGATTTTTCTTGGTTGGCACAAACTCTATCAAGGGAGGACACTAAAAATCAAAGCATGTTTCTTCTTTTTAACAGATGCAAAACACTTCTTTAGAAATACTGAACCCAAAAAAAATGCCTACATATCTCATTTTAGTAAGAATCAAGTGTGCAAAGTTCATTAAAAATCGATACACCCTTTTTTCAAAAAAA
The DNA here is from genome assembly GCA_035578085.1 of Solanum pinnatisectum. Lineage (NCBI taxonomy): Eukaryota > Viridiplantae > Streptophyta > Magnoliopsida > Solanales > Solanaceae > Solanum > Solanum pinnatisectum. The sequence goes on from CM069087.1 coordinate 37,478,816, forward strand.
CCTTCTTTGAACCTCTTTTTTTTTCCCATTTTTTCTATAAAATAATTTGAAAGATAGATCATCCTAAAGCTAGTCAACACTGGAAAGGCCTTCTGAACAATTTATTTTCATATAACACATAAAATGAACATGTTAGTCTAGAATGGATATCTGTCTTATACGGCCCCAACGTCCGTGTCAAGTCCCACTAGGTCAAATGCTCATGATACAAACAAATGTAGCCTACTAGGGATATTATTTGTGGGTTTTTCTGATAGGTTTATCACCATATATGGAAAGGTGTTTAGATTGACTTACTTGAGTGGGAAACTTGAGCGGAGGAAGGTAAGCTTACCGCTAACAGAGTTATTTTGGCTTAATTGGTGGACTAATCTCACCTAACATGTGTGACAAAAATTTTGAACCAGAAGCATAACCACACACTAGTTCATCTTAGACAGAAGTCATGTGGAGCGTATCCACACATATAGTGTATAATAAACATTTCAACAAACTTAAAATGTGTGAGAGAGAAGACATTTTATATATATAATCACACAATATCAAAGCAATAAGTAGAAAAAGAGTATATTAGCCAAGAAACACAATATGTATCTGATCAATAAATAAAGTCAAACGAAAATCAATATACAAAGCTCGAATTCTAAAAACGTCCCAGCGGAATCGCCAGATCTATCACACTGATTTTTTCTTCAAAATATGACGGTCTTAAAAAATAAAATAAAAGAGATAAAGAAACTTTTATTTTTGGAGTCACCACTTGGAATTGCGTTTTTTTGGTGTTTCAAGTCACCTAATAAATTCCTAATTTGAAATGAAATGACTTCTTATTTTTTAGTCCACAGAGCAAGTGATTGGGTAAGTAATTCTATTGACCGGAGGCAGGTGTGAGGCACCTCTCTAGTCCCGTGGTTTTAGTATGACCGCTTTATTGACTCATGTTTGGCTAAAACTAATTTTCGAATAAAAATATATTTATTTTAGTCACTAATTTTACAAAAAAAAATTGATTTGTGTGACATCATAGGTTAGGAGCGTAGCCACACACAAAACCTACTCTTTTTTAAAATAAAATAATGCACACCAAGAATTCTAAGCGAACACATAGTGATATTTGAATTTTTTAAAAATAATAATTAATGTATCAAATTTTTAAAAATATAATTAAGGAATAAATTTTAAAAAAAAATAATAATTAATGAATTAATAAGCTTGTTATAACATATAAACATAAAAAGGGAAATTTTTTTTTATTTTATTTATAAGAAAAAATGGCAATTGTTTACATAAAAAACATGAATTTAAAGAAAATAGAAGGAAAAATAAAAGGTAAAACTATCTATCTATCTATCTATCTATATATATATATATATATCACAATTACTTAAACTTATATAGTTTGCCCTCTTCATTTTTTAAAATAATAAATAAGTCCCCTTTTATATATATATATATATATATATATATATATATATATATATATATATATATATATATATATATATAGTACTGAAGGAAGCTCATTTTAATTAATTTTTCTTTCCTAAAAGAATTTAATGCAATTTCAACAATAGCCAGACTTATAAAAATTTTAGCTTTACAAAAATATCACGTTGCTCCCTTTTATTAGGAAATTGTAGAAATAACTAAAAAAAGTTAATAGTTAAAATACAAACCAAAACATAGCCGGATTTTCATTTTTGTTTGAAAAACCATTCATACATATTCATTTAAGAGAAAAAACATTTTTTTAAAAAATAAAAAATTAAATGGCCATAGCTGTTTTTATTTTTTTTGCAAAAACAATCAAATTTACGTTTTTTTACAAAAACAAACATTTTTTTTCTTTTCTTTAATAAAAAGGGCAGAATCTGTTATACAAAAAAAATTTGGACTTTTGATTTTTTTTTTCTTTTTTAAACTCTCATTAGCAAAGCATATATATGATAAAAATAAAATAAAGCTAAAATCAAATTGATAAGAGAACACAAATATACTTAACAATAAAACATAATTATATCAAATATCAAAATATAATTAACTAATTCAAACAAATTTAACATAAATAATTAATCAAAACATAAAAGAACATTCTTTATTATTTATAAATATACATTGCAAATGTAAAGAGAAATATCTTAAAGAAGTGATGACAAACAACAATGGAAGCAATGCTAGTTGAAACCACAAACCAAACAATGATGATTATTTTATTCTGAGTCTTCCTTTTTTTTTTCTCTAAAATAATTTTTCCTCTCTTTTTTAAGATTCTTGTACTCTCTTCTCTTCTCTTCTCTTTTTCTTTTTCTCAAAGAAGAAGAGAATGTTAAATAGGTGGTGAAGATGAAACATCTCCCTCTTCTTGAAAGTTTAAAAGTCAATGCATGCATGAGGTCATTAATTGAATAAAAACTGAATGAACCATCTCAACATTCAAAATAGGTCCATTATGGAGAATCCATTTGATTTAGTCATTAAGACTCAAAATTTAAAAGCCCACTAATACAAAAATTTAAACATCTAATCTATTTTGAAGATCAAACACTACAAAAAAGAAAATAAAAATAAAAATAAAAATAAAATTTGAAATAAAATTCAAACAAACTAGCAAACTAAATCTCAAAAAAAAAAAAAAAAAAAAAAAAAAGAACTAACAAAAGTAGACATAATCCGACACTAAAATGACTTATATGGTTGAAAAAATTGTTATAGTGGTGGATTTGGATAGAGGGTGAGAGAATGAAAATTACTTCAACCCTCCTTTACAGAAATCCATAAACCTTTTACTCTAATTCCTAGCAAAACTTCATAAATCTAAGAAAAATCGAACATCAATTATCACTTTCTTTTTTTAGATTTAGAGGAGTTTCGGTCATCTCTATCCTATGCCTATTACATAAATATGTAGAGCTCTCCAAGGGCTATCGTTGGATACAAGTTTTATGTCAAAACTCCGTCAAAAAATTTTTCGACAAGTTTTCTAGCGACCTTCATTCACCCCAAAACCTATATCAATATTTTCATCCTCTCATGCTCTATCCAAATCCACCACTATCACAATTGCTTCCAACCATACTAGTCATTTTAGTGTTGAATTATGTCTATTCTTGTTTTTTTTTTAAAAAAAGAAATTAGCTTGCTAGTTTATTTGAATTTTATTTTTATCTTTTATTTATTTTCTAGTGTTTGATCTTCAAAATAGATTAAATGTTTGAATTTTTTTGTGTTAGTGGGCTGATTTACTTTTCAATTTTGGGTCTTCATGACTAAATCAAGTGGGTTCTATATAATGGGCCTATTTTGAGTTTTCAAATGGTCCATTTGACTTTTATTCAATGAATAAAAAAAGAGACCCTCTAAGGACAATGTAGTCTCTTTCAAATAATCTTTTCTTGAAAGAAGAAAAAAGAAAAAACGAAATTACATTAGGAAGACAAATGACCTCATGCATGCATTTACTTTTAAACTTTCAAGAAGAGGGAGATGTTTCATCTCCACCACCTATTTAGCACCCTCTTCTTCTTTCAAAAAAAAAAAAAAAAAAGAGAAGTGAAAAGTACAAGATTTTAGCAAAAGAAAAAAAAAAAAAAAAAAAGAGAGAGAGAAAACAATATTTTAGAGAAAAAAGGAAAGACTTGGAAAGAAAAAGAAATTCATTTTTGTTTGATTTGTGGTTTCACCTAGCACTGCTTTCATTTTTGTTTGTCATCACTTCATTTACATATTTATCTTTACATTTCTAATGTAATTTTACAAATAATGAAACATGTTCTTTAATTTTGATTAATTGTTTATGTTAAGCTTGTTTGAATTAGTTAAGTATATTTTAATATTTGATATAATTATGTTTTATTGTTAAGTACATTTGTGTTGTATTATCATTTTGACGTTAGCTTTATTTTATTTTTAATATGGAGTTAATCCATAAACATATGTTTTGCTAAAGAAAGAGTTTTTTTTTTTTAAAAAAAAAGTTCATTTTTTGGATATAATAGATTCTGGCCGTTTTTATTTAGAAAACGATTGTCTTTGCAAAAAATGCAAATTTGACTGTTTTGCAAAAAAAAAAACGCAGGTTTGGCCATTTTACAAATTCTATTTTTTTTTTTTAAAAAAACTTTTTGTTCTCTTATAGAAATATGTAAAAATAGTTTTTCAAATAAAAATGCAAATTTGGCTATGTTTTGGTTAGTATTTTTAAATAGTAGAAAAATTTGACTATTTATGCAATTTCCTTTTAAAAAATAAAAATGCGGTCATTTTCGTAAAGCTGAAAATTTTATAAGTCTAGTTATTTCTGAAATTGCATTAGCTTTTTTATTTTTTTATTTTATGAAAGAATAATTAATTAAAATGAGTTTCTTCCCTACATTTCTTTTTGTTAAAAAAAGAGGGAGCTTAGTTATTATTTTAAGAAAATAAAGAGGGCAAACTATTTAAGTTATATATATATATATATATATATGTATATATATATATATACACACACACACACAATACTTGTGCCTTATCCAAAATTTATAAATATACATGTGTACTACATGACTAAATTATTATACTTTCTCGATTTTCTTTGAAATTTATTTATCTCTGAATTAAGGATTAATATGTGTATTTTATTGTAATGTATAGTCATAGATTTAAAGATACGATTTGAGGAATAAATGTTCAGGGTAAAATGTGAAAAAAAATATGTTTTTTACTTTTTATATGAGAAAAATGACAAGTGAAAATGGTATCTTTAGTATAATATAATGGGTAAGTAAAATAATGGAGGGAGTGGTCAATTTCATTTGAAGTTTAGATACTCAAACTATGATTTACTTGAATAAACATCTAAACATACAAATAGTATTTAAGACACTTTTTACTCAATTTTTGGAAAATTTTATGTGTGCATCCTCAAACGCTCATTACGCTTTAGCTTATAAATTTCTCACATAAAATGGTTTTAAAACACAACATATTTTATGTCATTAGTTATCATTTAATGGACGTTTGAAATTAAGCTCAAAATCTCTTTCAAGAATCTGAATCGAAAATGTTTAGCAAAAACATTTTATCATGTACATACAAGTTCTCAAGTAAAATAAATTATTATTCAAATATTTAAAAAATATTTATCGGATAAATTAAATATTATCGATGTATTCTTCCTAAATATAATTGGTGAAATTTTTAGTTAGGATTAATACATTGTATTACTATGATATTTCTAAAACTCCTAGGTCTTAGAAAACAATTCCCCTTTTTATTGGTTTAAATGTTATAACAAGTTTATTGATTCCTTAATTATTATTTTTTAAAATTGATTCGTTAATTATATTGTTTTAAATTTGATTCATTAACTATTTTTTTAAAAATAAATAAAAATTTATTAAATACCACCATGTGTTCGGTTACAATCCTGGTGTATTATTTTATTTTATTTTTAAAAAAAGGTCTTGTATGCGGCTACGCTCCTAGGCTATGATATCACACAATTCAATTTTTTTTTTATGTAAAATTAGTAATTAACAAAACAATATTTTTATCCAAAATTATTTTTAGTCAAACCTGAGTCAATAAACCAACCATGCTAAAACAACGGGACTCGTGGTGTGCCTCACACCTTTTCCCTGGTAAATAAAATTTATTACCTGATCTTTTATTTTGTAGACTAAAAAATAAAGAGTCATTTTCTTTCCAATTAGGAATTTATAAGGTGACTTGGAACACCAAAAAACTCAATTCCAAGTGGTAACCCCCAAAAAATAATATGAAAAAATGTCTTTTTCTCTTTCATTTTATTTTTTAAAACCGTCACATTTTGAAGAAAAAATAGGTGTGAGTTAATTTCCTTTTTTGTCCATGCTCTTGAGCATAATTTTGCGCATAAGAATGTATTTAAGCACCCTTGTAGCTGTGTTCTGCTCTCGATAGGGCTGGTTTCGTATAGTGTATCTTGTGTTAGTGCTTCAGACCTTAGTGGCTCGTCGTAGCCATAAGTTGGCTTGAATTGTGCTCGGTTGTGAGTTGGAGTGGCATGTTTGGCGTAAGGCATCGATCCTTGTGTTATTCTCTCCCCTTACTTTATTCTGAGCCTCTCCCTAATTCCTTCGTTTTATGATTAGCGGTAGGATTTTTATGCCTTTATTGAGCTTATTGATTATATTGTTGGGCCTAAGGTCGTGGTTGAGGACCAATTGGATTTCAGGTTAGTTCTCTCCGCCTTATAGTGTGGTAGTATTACTATTGTATTTCTGATTTCGTGTGCCTAGTTTGGATACTGGTGATGGCATGTATTGCATTGATTACTCATTCTCATGTGTTTTGTGGTACAATCTTGGTTCATGCACTGTTCATCATTATTAGTTTGGAAAAAGACTGATTTCACTCATCACTATTTTAAACTAATTTTAATGGGATTTGTACTATCTGGATCACTTTCATAACTGGTTTTTGAGATTTATGAGGCATCAATGATGTGCTCCTTTACTTATTAAAACATTAGAGGCATATGTGGTGCTCAGCTTTTACTTGACTAGCCGGTGCGTCGTCGCCCTTTCCTACGTTAATTTGTCTACTCGTACCTCCGGTATCACGATGGAGATGATATATAGTAAGTCTTTGTTCAGCCCCATGCAGTGTATACGAGTTTCCTATATCCCCTATAGGTCCTTCTGGCCGTGTGTTTCACTGTACATGAAGAGGGAGCTGCATGGGTCCTACCTTGCTTGATTAGGGAAGAGGAGTAGGTGTATACACTTGGTTACTAATGGTTCCACTAGTTCTACTGGATTTCCTACCTTCATATGTATTGCTTATCACCTGTATAATTGGTTATTGTTTGTACCCTCCAATTTATGGGGGCCGATTGGGTTTGTTTGTTGTCCGTACCTTCTGAGCTTATGGGTGGTTAGGTGTTTAACTTTATTTTGTATTTCTCTGTTATTGATCTAATAGTTGTTAGGTTGTGACTTATATTTTCTTGATATTAGTTCTCCCTGACCTTGGGTAGTTGGCATCCGTAGCATGACTCCGTTGTGAATATGTTGTTGGGATTGCGCCTCCGGGAACATTCTTTGACTCGGTTTTTTACTATATGTATTTTCATTCTTCATCTTTGCTATTTCTCTTATCATGTTATGTATCTTCATGATAGTACGAGTTCTCCCCATTGATTTGGAGTTCGTGCAAAGCAACTTTTGAAATATGGAGACTGAGTGAGCTCCTGGCGTTTGGAGTTACCGATCTCCTTCTATTTTGGCAAGGACTAGTTTATATGTTATATTCAGAGACAGTCTGTACTTGTATTATATTTGTTAGGGGTGGCAATCGGGTGTGTTGGGTTAAATTTGGGTAGATTAAAATGGGTCAAGACAATAAACGTATCAAGACCCAACCCAACCAAATTTGTTTGGGCAAAAATGGGTTGGGTCAAAATGGGTTAGATAACGGGTCATAATCCAACAAGTGCAATTTTTACTACATTTTAATAGCTTTATTTGTTATTTTATATGCTTTTGTACCTAATAAAATTATTTTTTTTCTCTATTATAAGTATATATAACATATATAGTCAACAAAAAAGTTTTTTAATAATATTTTGACAAGATTTCTCAAAAATCAATTTGGGTTACATATCAACCCAATTTTTAATGGGTTGAAATGGATTGGGTTGAGATGAGTTGAACTAAAAAATGGGTGGGTCAATAACCAACTCAAACCTAAATGGGTTGGGTCGGGTTGGGCAGGTTGAGCTTGATTTTGCCACCCTAATATTTGTAAAAGCCTTGTACTCTTATTTTGATTAGAGGCTCTACTATTGACTAATGTCAGGTCTTGGGATGGTTCCTTGTGTTATATTTCTGTTGACTTCTCTTTCTTCTCTTTTTAGTTAGCTTCTTGCTTCTATTTTTATCTTCAGCTACATAACCCGTTGCCTATGGTTCCGGTTAGGGTTAGCTTACTCATCAAGGGATGTAGTAGGTGTCATCATGACATAAGAAATCAGGTCATGATGTCACCTACTATCACCCACCAGTGGGTAAGCTAGCTCATTACCTCAAATGACATGTAATGGGTATAAGGGCAGAAACAAGGCGGGGGCAATGATTTAAAATTAATAATAAGAGAGAAACCGAAGCAAACCAAAAGATATAAGTTCAATGACAAAGCTCCATCTCAGAACTTGAAAGTCACAAGTACATAACTACTAAATGAAAGAGTACAAGTCCCAAAAGTGGACCCAAAATACAAGGCTTATCTCAGAATATAAAATGCTAGCCAACAAAATACAGAAGGAGACAGGTAAAGTCCAGAAGGCGATGTGCTCACCCTTGCCTCCGGATCTGGTAATACATGCTCGATATCAACGCTGGTAACTAGTGCTCAAAACTATATCACAAAAATAATTACAGAGTGTAGTATGATTACCAAAACAATAGGTACTTAGTAGGCATCATAGATCGACTGACCAAGAAAACTAAAGGCAGTATGAAATGCTAGAATTAAACGTAAACAAAGGTCAATAACGGAATACGAAAATGAATGCACATGAGTGTACGAAGAATAGAAATGAAGTAAGTTACCTAATTGGACCCCTACAAGCCAAAAGGTACACTCATGCACAAGTTTAAGTAAAGCCGAAATGAACCTCTATAATCCTGACAGGTGTACAAAATAGCTAAAAACTAAATAAGAGAAACTGAGGATATTTCCAGAACTGCCACATCATTTCCCAGACTGCAATCACGGTAAAGGCATCCAAGAATCCAATGTAATCCACCAGTTAGAACTTTAATCGAATAAAAAAGGATTTATAATAGATTCACCTAATTAGAACTTGAATCGGATCAAAGGGGACATAAGATAGAATCTCCAAGTCAGGACCTGAATCAAATCAAAGGGAGTATGATTACCTAGTTAGGACTTGAAATTGATCAAATAGGTAATACAAGTGGAGACTGAACCCTGCCGAAAAAGATGCATAGGTTCCACGAAACAGGAGCAGTAACAGGGTATATGGGCTGGAACTGTAGAAAATGAACTCCAACGATTCTAAGGTGTGACACCCCAAAAAATTATTGAGCAAAGCTTGAACCATCCTTCGCAGTGAGTAAGTTTTTACCAAGGAATTTAAACTTTTCTTGAGTGTTAAGGTCACTAGATGTAGCACCTTGAGTTCCAAGAAGAACTAAAGAGAGTTCATTCAAGTCATTCCTAAGTTCCTTTAAGTGTTGGGTCAACTTCAAATGACCATAACTTTTAGCACAGGATGAGTTAGGTGACTCATACGATATCAAATGAAAGGTCTTTGAATTATCTTTCCAACGCCACCAAGTTTTCCAAGTTTCGAGGTCAGATGAGTGAGATATGTCTTTTTGATGTTAGACTGTCCAGTCAAGGAAAGTTACCCGAAAATAGTAAGGGGTATTTTAGTCTTTTCCTTATCCAACCATATTTAATTCATTTTTAGTAAGGTTTTAGCGGTATAATCTGATTAGGTTCAGTTTAATAATCCTAATATACACCTAGGGTTTTGGGTGAGAGTTCAAGAAGAGAAAAGAAGAGAAAAAAGGAGAAAAGATGAGAGAATCAAAGCGTTCGTTGAGGTTCTTGAGTTTTGTTGCGGATTTTCACCATGAGTTTAATCCCTAAGAGGTATGTAAGTTTTCATAGTGTAGGGTTCGTTCCCACACACACCAATCATGAGTTTCTTTTATGAATTTAATCCATAAGTTGGAGTATGTTGAGTTCTTGATAAGTGTTCTAAAAGTTCATTCTAAATTTTGTTTTGTTGGGGTTTTGATGAATTATTGAGATGAAATTTAGTGATTTGAGAGTTGTTTTGAGTGGATTAGAGTGTACTTATGTTGGGTTTTATGGATGGGGCCTGGCACCACCAGCCACAGCTGCCCCAAATCCTCTTCTATAGTTTAAGGTGGCGCCACCACTCTGCCAAGGTCGCCTCGCCCCATTCACCAAAATGCTGTCTGCTTTGAGTTCTTTTAAAGTGTACCTTCACTCCCTTTTGATTCTAATCACTCTAAAGTACTTCTAAACACTAGAAATCACTTATAACATGAATCATAACCTTGAATTCATAATTCAAATTAAAGTTAGAGTTAAGAGTTATGTTTTGAGAGTTCTTTCAAACATTTTGAGAAAGTCCATTTAAGTCTTTTTGAGGAGTCTTCTACAACTTCTAATAACTTGTTTCAAGACTTGAGCAAGTGAGTATGAGAATAAGGAGAATGTATTCATGAGTCTACTTTGTTTTCATGAAATCCTTCATATCATGAACCATAACTCTTGAATTCATAATTCAAATTCAAGAGAGAGTTAAGAGTAGAGTTCAAGAAAGTCTTTGAGTTCAATTGTGAATCCTTTGAGATCAACTATCAATTTGAACTAAGTTTTGAGGAAGTAAGTATGAGAATGAGAAGAGTTGTATACATGAGTTCCATAATGTTCTTTAGACCCTTGTGTCTAGTCGTTCGTGCTCATAAATTCAGTATGAACTCCATACATTGAGTGTCTTTGAGAGGAGTAACATCTTCGAGTTCTAAGTCTTTTAGCATTGAGTTCCTAATCCTTTTGAGATTATATTCCTACTTATAGGACTACTACATGTTACCCATGAAGCCTTTGAGTTGAGTTGTTCATGCCCATAATTCTACATGAACCCTATGAGTCGAGCAGTCTAGAGAGTTCTTAGAGTTTTTTCAATAAGTCTTTTACAAATGCTTTAAACTTGTTTTAAGACTTGAGCTTTCAGTTAAGTAAGAGTAACAAATGAAGTTCTTTTTCTTCAAAAAAGTATATGGGAACTAAGTATTCCTAAAGAGTAAATGTTTTCACATTTAAGCAATAGAGGAAACACCAATTTCTAAGAGAGCCTTTGAGCTAGTTTTTGAGTAATTATCTCAAACCACAGAAAAAGTTATGTTTTTAAACATATGAGCTAATTAAATTTTGGGAGAAGTTTTGAGCACCGATTTGGGGATGAGCTTGAGTTCAGATAATTCATAGCCTCCACAAACCGTGTAGCCAACATGGGTAGAAAAGGGTCATACTTTTTAGATGATTCCTTAGTGCTTTTTAGCATAGACTAGTGGATCCACTTAGTAGTTAGGTTCTATACCCCTGACAGCGTGAGGCAAGACGATGTATCATCACTTAGCTCATAGTGATGGTTGTCGGTTAGAGAAACTCCCACAGAGATATTTTGTACTCTTTAATACACAGAGATATTTTGTATTATTTAATACACAGAGATATTTTGTATTCTTTAATACACAGAGATATTTTGTATTCTTTACTACACATAGATATTTTATATTCTTTAATACACAAAGATATTTTTTATTCTTTAATACACGAATATATTTTGTATTCTTATATACACAAAGTTTATTTTGTATTTTTATATACAAACAAAGTTTATATTGTATCCTTGCATACAAACTGAGTTACTATTGAATTTTTCAATACATTGAGTTGTTTTCTACTGTTTTAAAAGCTTTCCACATATTGCATATGTGTTGTTGATTTATATTGGGTTGAGTATCCAGAGTTGAGTATCAAGAGTAGAGTACCCAGAGTTGAGTATCTTATAATTGAGTTGAGCCTTATTTCACTAAGTTGAATATCTTATTGTTGGGTTGATCCTTATTTCACTGAGTTGAATATCTTATCTTTGAGTTGAGTATCTTATTCTTGAGTTGAGTTTAGTTGAGAAGAGGTAAATATGTTTCTTTTTTATCAAGTTCAAGCTTATGTTTATGCTTTAGTATTCACCTTACATGCTCGTACATTTCATGTACTTAGCCAATTGGCCTGTATCATTTCATGATGCAGATACAGGTATTCAGGGTCATCAACAAGAGCTTCGTGGATACCACATAGAGTTCGAGTTATCTATGGTGAGCCTCATTGCTTTCGGAGGATTTTATTTACTTTTCAGTTTTGTCTGGATGTCGTGGGTCTTGTTTCGACTTCCATCTTTGTCATTTAGAGGCTTCATAGATAGACAATAGAGTTTGAGAAGTCTGTTTCATTTATCTTATTAAATGTTTTAAAGAATTGAGTTGCCTATTGTTGGCTAGTTGAATATTTTATTTATATTCAGAGTAAGTCATTTGAGTTAAAGCTTTGTATTTGAGTTTCATGAATTTTATTTGGTTTTTAAGCTTTTGTAAGCTTGAGTTAGTCTTCCGCTTATAGTAAGCCAGAATGAGGATTCACTTGGGGACCATCAATGGTTCTCGAGTGCCGGCCACGTCCAGGTTGTAGACTCGGGTCGTGACATAAGGTTCATGTACCAACTCAATATTGATCCCAACAATACACATGACCACCTCAGACTCGTCAGGGACCCACTCTATCTCTAACTCCATAATTCGATGCTAAATCACTAGTAAGCCCACAATAGACTACATGTATGCCGAGTCGATCACGAGGACAAAACCAAGAAATAAAAGGGCAAGTTGAGCTGAGTTGTCGCCTAACTAAGGATCACACTATTAGATGCAATTCTACTTTATCAGTCTGCAGGGAGCTAAGCTATCTCAAGCGACGTCGGAGAGATTCTAAGGCCTATCAGCTTCAAACTACGCAGGTCTATGAGAATAACTAGTCTAAGCCTAGATTAAGGCTAAACATGCTCATAATCAGTAATCAATAACAGCCACAAAAAATAAAGACGGATACAAATTGAAGTCAAAACAGAAAATATGGGACACACGCTGGAAATTCCAAAATTGACTTTGTAAAAAAGTCTGATTTACCTCTCCAAACTTGTATCCCAAAATGGGGCACAATTTGGGGCTTGGAACAGTTCAAACCAACATCATGAAAAATTTTCACCATGAAAGCTAAAGAAAAAGGAATGGGCAGAACCTTTGGAGCCAAATTTATCTCAAATGAAGGCTCCCTGATAGTCCCTGAACACCTCCCCATGTAGCCCCAAGGTTTCCGATCACGCTGGACTTTGAATCACCCAATCAGAGTCTTGTAGATCTCAAAATCACCAAAAGAAAATTCAAATTATGTGTTAATCTAGATATGGTCTTTGTTTAAAAAGATCAGGCAAAAATGCTCATCGCGATCGTGTCGAAGAGGGCCCATGATTGCGCACGTCTACAAACTCGGCCTTTGTGAATGCGACAAAAGGCCCCTTAATGCAAAGGCAAAAGGGGTCAAGGCACCACGATCGCGGCCAAGAGGCCGCAAATGTAGAGGGTAAAGGGTCAGACCTATGCAAACGCGGCCAAGCCTTGCGATCGCGGAGGCCATCAAACTTGGCCTTCGCAAACATGGCCAAGGGGCCGCAAACGTTAAGTGTAATTAATGTTTGCACCAATTATTATCTGGTTTGGCCAAGTCTCAAATTCTCTGACGGGGTGCTGGAGATTTGTTCAAAACCACATGCATGTAACTAAATATGCTACCCTACCAAATTAGACATTCTAGACTCAATGGAGCAGTCAAAAATTCCTATCGAGGTCATCTCGACAAAAAGTGGGTCCCACACTCAAGCTCCATTTTAAGCCAAATTCTATAATGGGGCTCGAAATTGGCTCGAAAACCTCGAGATCTGCATGAAAGGTCATTCTAGACTAAACTCAACATTCGGGAGCTAACTGAACTGTTATATTACATTTTGAGGTTGTCTTCCTAAACTTTTGACCGAAGTCAATTGTTCAAGTTTTAAAAACATTAAGACACAAAAACTTGCACAAAATCCAAACAAACGACCATTCGATTGAACTATCAATTCCAACAAGTCATAAATGACTTGGGGTCGCTATATAAACACTCTGAATGACACTAAGAAGGCATTTACACAGAAATATAACATTTACTACTAAAAAGGACTTTTGTTCGCAAAAGTAAGAGTCAAGAAGTACCTAAAGGCTCAAATAAGTCGGGAAACTCCACTTGCATCTCATGCTCGGTCTCCCATGTAGCCTCTTTGACTTTATGATGCCTCCAATACACCCTAACCACACGAATGGCTCTCGAATGCAACCATCACACATCTCTAAGTAGGATAGCAACTGACTCCTCCACAAAGGTCAAATAGTCATCCAACTCAACCGAATCATACAGAAGCACATGAGACTTATCAGGAACATACCGACGCAATATTGAAACATGGAAACCGGTGAATAGCTAAAAATTCAAGAGGTAGGGCCAACTCGTAAGAGACATCACTAACAATCTAAAAAATCTCAAAAGGCCTAGTGTACCTAGGGCCAAACTTAGCCCACCTCCCAAACCTCATCATGCCCTTTATGGGCAACACACAAAGGAATGTATGATCACCAACTCCAACCTCAACGATCGATGCCTATGATCAACATAAATTTGATGCCTACTTTGAGTTGTCCTGAGCCTATCCTGAATCACCCGCACCTGATCTAAGGCCTCCTAAAGCAAGTTAGTACCACAAGGACTAGGCTCCGATGACTCAAACCAACCAACCGAAGAGCAACAATTCCTACCATATATGGTATCAAACAGGGCCATCTGAATACTAGAGTGGTAGATGTTATTGTATGCAAACTCCACCAAAGGCAAGAACTGGTACCACTGACCTCCAAAATCCAAAACACAGGCCCGCAACATATATTTAAGAACCTGAATGGTACACTCCGACTGTCTATCGATTAGCAGATGAAAATGCTAAGGTCAACACGAGTATCTAACTCCTCTTGAAAGGTCCTCCTAAAGTTAGAAGTGAACTGAGAACCCCGGTCTGAAAACCCCGATGTGAGATTATAGATATAGGAACACCATGAATATATACTACCTCCCGAATATAGATATGAACCAACCTCTCAGCACTGAACATAGATTGAGCAGGAACGAAGTGTGTTGACTTGGTCAATGAACGATGGTCGAAATGTTTTCAACACCTCTAGAAGTCTGACGTAAGCCTACAACAAAGTCCACAATTATACTATCCCACTTTCACTCTAGAATGGGTAATCTTTGAAACTTACCACCAGTTCTCAAATGCTCGGCCTTCACCTGCTAGCAACACAGACAATATGACACATAGTCAACAATATCTGTCCTCATACCGTTCCATGAGTAGTGTTGTCTCAAATCATGATACATTTTTCCAGTGCTCGGATGAATATAATATTTAGAACTATAGGCCTCACAAAGGATCAACTTAATCAAATTCCAAACTCTTGGAACATATATACGTCTAGAAAACCTCAAAACCTCACTTGAACCTAAGGTAGCTTGTCCGACATCATCTCATCCTCAAACTAGCAACAATGAATCTACTCTAATAAGGAAGACTGAACTCCCACATAGGCCAACAACCGCCTAGAATCTGAAATATCACATTGAATCATCCTATTGGCTAAAGACTGAATTTCTAAAGCCAAAGGTTGCTCCACCATAGAAAGGAAGGCTAGACTATCCATACTCACTGCCTTTTGGCTCAAGGTGTCCGCTACCACATTCGCCTTGCCCAGATGGTAAAGAATAGAGAGTTCGTAGTCCTTCAATATCTCAATCCAACGGCACTACCTCAAATTAAGGTCCCTCTAGCTCATAATGTTCTGAAGACTCATGTGATTAGTGTAGATCTCACAACAAACTTCATACGGTTAGTGCCTCCAGATGTTAAGCGCAAAAACTACCGCCACCAACTCCAAATTATGAGTGGGGTAGTTGCGCTCATGCAACTTAAGGTGCCTCAACACATAAGCTATAACCCAGGCCCAGTACATCAATACACAACCTAAATCAATGCTGAATGTGTCACAATAAACCATGAAGCCCTCGCCTTTAACTGGAAGAGTCAATACATGAGTGGTGGTAAACAACTCCTTAAGCTTCTGAAAGCTAAACACACACTCCTCATACCACTCAAACGGAACATCAAGGCAAGTCAACTTGGTCAAAGTTACTACAAGGGTAGAGAAACTCTCTACGAATCGTCTGTAGTAGCCTGCTAGTTGATGAGTCCACAAATTAGACTCATTTAGGGATTTGTTTTGATAGAATTAGTGTCCTCAAATGCATATTTTGTCTCAATATCTGATGAAAACCCTTAAGTTTCAGGTATTTGGAGTTTGAGGGAAAGCATGGACACTACTTAGTAAAAAAGGAACAAAGGCAGCTAAAAGAATGATGAAATAAAGATCTGAGAATCACCGAACCCATTCGGCAAATTGCCAAAAAGATCTTATCCTCACCTTTTGTTCCAGTATGCTGAGCCCTGAAGTAAATGATCAAATCGACGGTGAAAAAGAGCAGTTAACGTATCGCCGAGCAGTTTCGTGAAGCTGTACTATGTCGCCCAATGATCCAAACATGACGATGCTGAAGGATAGAGAAAGACGATGATGAAACCTACCAAAGGGCAGATCGCCAAGTTGATCGGTGATCTCGACTAACGATGCTGAATGATCCGCTGCAACATAAATTTTTGAAAACTATAAATACTCGTTGAGAGTTGTAGCTTAGTATCAGTTTTGGAATATCAGATTTTTAATATAGAACTTTTCACATAGAATTTTTAGTTCTAATTTTGAAGAGGGTTTTGAAGAACTTGAAGGTTCAAAGGGTTTCAACTCCAAGATTTTGGGTTTGGGTCTCTTGGATTCTTCACTCTTTGCTTGTTTTGAGACTTAAATCTTCATACTCATTTGAATGCAAACTCATATTGGTATAAATTTCCATCTCTTTTACATGTCTAGCTAAAACCCCAATTCTTGGGGTGTGATTTTGTGAATATGGGTTAGATTAATTATTGGGTCTTGCTTGCTGATAGTTTATTTGTTATTTAAATGTGATTTCATTTAGTAGTTGTGTTGGAACTTAATGAAATTGTAGTTGCAAATATGATTTCACCTTTGTGTTTCCGGCTTGCGAGAGAGAGAGGTCGTAAAACTAAGACTACTAAATTAATGGCCGGTGGGAGTGGTCGACATGAGGTTCAGCTCGAGAGAGTGAACCCTAGTCCTTCTCCCACATACTCAGCTCGAGAGAGTGAGTGGGCTAAGGTGGAGGCTATTCTTAATGCGGCAAGTGGGTGTCCGAGAGGAACCCATTTGATTCGGGGTAAGTTGCTTGAGAGAGAACTTACCCCCACTATAGTCTAGCCTAGTCACAAATATTCAACAGATCTATTATCAAAAGCATGTACCCAATAGTCTAGGCTAACCCGTATTCCTATTACATCCCAAGAATCCCCTCTCCTTGATTAGTACTCTTTGCATTTTTTGCTTGTTTTCACTTACTTGTGACAAACCCCCATCATTAATTGACACTTTTGTGTCACTCTTTAGATTTAACATGTTTCTATTCGATAATGTTTTTAGCTATGACTAATTAGAACTTGATTTTATATTTCTATTAATTCTCGAGCTCACTCCCTTAGGACTCAACCCTAACTCTTGGTTGGGTTACTATACTATTGTACGATCGTAGACACTTGCATTAGAAGTTGTGTCTTGATTACGCAAACATCACTAATCCAACTAAGCTGCAAATTCCAGTAACTGAGATGGGCCTATCCTAATCACGAATAGCCTCAATCATCACCAGATCTACTATAATGCCATCCTTGGACACCACATGCCCAAGAATGTTACAGACTTAAGCCAAAACTCACACTTTGAGAACTTGACATAAAGTTGTTGACCTCTCTAAGTCTGGAGCACAATCATCAAATATTGCTCAAGCTCTCCTCGGTTCCACTAGTATATAATAATATATTCAATGAACACTATGACGAAAGAATCAAGGTAATTCCTAAACATACGCGTCATCAAGTCAATAAAGGAGGCAAGGGCATTAGTCAACCCAAAAAACATCATTAGGAACTCATAATGGCCGTGACGAGTCCTAAATGCGGTCTTAGAGATGGATGTCTTTCGTCCTAATCCTCAGCTGATGGTAACTCGACCTCAAATCAATCTTAGAAAACAATGCGCATCCACAAGCTGGTCAAATAGATCATTAATATGAGGCATGGTGTAATGGTTCCTCACCGTCACGGTATTCAATTGTTTGTAGTCAATACACATATGCATGGTTCAATCCTTCTTCTTCACAGATAGGATGGGGGCACATCAAAGTGACATACTAGGTCAAATGAATCCCTTATCCAAAAGATCCTGAAGCAGAACACTCAACTCTTTGAGCTCGGCATGGGACATCAAATAAGGTGAAATATAAATAGATGGATGCTCGACTCAAGGTCAATAGAAAGTAAATATCATGCTCCAGGGTAGGCCAAGTAAGCCAGCAGGAAACACATCCACAAACTCATGAACGATAGGAGCCAACTCAACTGAATGAACCTCCCTACTCACATCCTGCATATAAGCCAAGTAAGATAAGCAATCGCTAGAGATTAACCTTCGATCATGAATAAAAGAGATAGCTCCAAGCCATGTATGACTACAAGAGCCGTGCCAAACCATCGATAGAATGTCAGGCATAGCTAAGGTAATGGTCTTAGAAAAACAATCCAATTGTTCGATAGGGGGATAACCAGCCAATTCCCAAAATCACATCAAAACCCAACATATAAAGCAATATAAGGTCATCTTGGATGTCACCCCCTAGATAGTCATCAAAGAAGATCGAAATACCTGATCCATTACTAAAGACTCACCCACCGAGGTCAACTTACCAAACGGCGCTGCCAAAGGCTCCGAACTCATACTCAAATAGGAAAAATAATACATAGATACAGATGAAAAGTAGAGCCCGAATAAAATAAAGTTGAGGAAGGCTGGTGGCATAAATAATTGTACTCGTGATCATATCATCTGATGCCTCAGCCTCCACCCTCATTGGAGTTGCATACAATTGGGCCTGAATGCCCCTACCTCTAACATCAACCCTACCACCTAACCTGCTTCCCTGGGAACCACCCCGTGCACCCAGCCCTGATGACCACTCTAACGGTCCTGACCCTATCCTCCGCCTCTAGTTGGAGGTGTTGTTATTGGAGTTGGTCGAGCTGCATGTGGAGCTGGTGCAGTCACCCTACGTAGAGGGCACTTTCTAGACCAATGGTCAAACTATTGCACTCCAAAAGCCACTCTTTGCACATAAACAGGGTACCATTTTCTTGGCATACTAAGCAGCCCTGTAATCTGCAGCTCCATCACAACTCTACAAAACCTTGCTCTGCAACATTAAGTCAAAGATCTAGATGGTTCCATTGGGTTTCCATGCTCAAGTCTCACATAAGACCAAAATAACGTACAATTATGAATGAAATTTTTTAACAAGTACTCAAAGGGAAAATGATACTGAAACAAACAATTTGCAAGACATAACTTCACCAGTTGAATTCCTTCTACTCTATTACTTTCTGTTTTCTATTGTGATTGAGCTTTGTACAGATCTAATTGTAAACAACTCTTTATTTTGATCAAGTTTGTCATCAAGCAAACAAATTTGATCAACCAACTGATGTATTTCATATCAAATAGACTATACATGGTAAAATAAGCAAAACCAGTAAGACGAAAAAAGAGAGAAAATGTGCAAAATAACAAGAAATATTCCAGGAGTCAAAAGCAATTACAATTACTGAATGAACCTAAATGGTATGAGGCAGTATCCTAACAAGTGATTTTTTTTTATTTTGAGAAATTTTAATCAAGTGATTTTAATATTAACATTTATTTTCGGGAAATGAGAATGAGAGGCTTCATGGAATTTATACAGAACTACAACAAAACATAAACCGGGGATACTAAACATGACTTGAGACCATATAGGAATCATAATAAGCGTCTAATGAAATTGCCGCCTTCTAACATGACCTGAAATATTCAACCACTTTTTTAGTTTGTTAAAGAAAAGATGTCGCCTTCTATATTTAGTAAGTTTCCAATTCCATTCAAATTTTACTAAATGACATGGCATGTTAAAATCACATATTCAAGGCACAATTTTGGTATGTTATAGACACCTTTATTTCAAGACCACAAGATTCAAAAATATTCTTTATATTCATAAATTTCATGCATAACCAAACTCTGACATGAAACAAAATGTATGGAATACTTAATAAGAAGCACAAAGTCCAAAAGAATCATCTATGTACCAAAAATCAATATTTGTATGTGGTAAATTATGAAAGGTGACATGGCAAAGACATACCCCCAAGGAAGGAGCGTGGTTGCTTCTTTCCCATTTTTTGCTCTTGGTGACTCGAACCAAGCATTATGATTGGAGTTAGAGGTTCATTTCCACTAGGTTATCCCTTGTTGTAACACCTCGGAAAAACTAGTAGGTGAAACTAGAGTCTTACGAGTTTGTTGTTGAGTTTGATGTGGGGTTTTATGTTGTAAAATGAGTTCCCGAGATTAGGTTAGGGGTTAAAAGTCAAGGTACGACTCCCTAAGGACCAACCAAGGGTCCTTGAGGAGGACCCTAAATCCTAACCCCAAGGCTGCCCTAAAGAACCAAAAGTTGTCAAAAACTTAGGATCTACGGATGAGGCCTACGCCCCGTAGGTCGATCCACGTCTCGTGGGGGAGGTACGTAGGTCAAGACCCCAAAATGTTAAGTTGCAGGATAGGGCATGAGTCCATTCACAGTCCGTGGGTCAAGGGGCGCGAGTCTCACCTAAAAGTCTGAAGCTAGGCTCAGATAGAACGTATAAGTAGGCTTATTGGAATAGAAGCCCTTAGTGAGAGAGTTGAGAAGAGTCGAGGATTCCTCTGTTTTCGGGGATTCTTGACGTAGCTGCAATCCCATCTGGGTAATCAAACAAAGGCAGGGATTCTATTCAAATGCCCTATATTCTGCACCGGGAAAACAAACTAGAGAATCTTCTCCTTCGGAGTCAAGGCAGTTTGAACTGAACCCCAGCTAGTATTGAGATTGAGAGCCGTAAAGAGTCCGGAGATCAAAAGTAAGTTCGGCTGGATCGAGAGAATCTGGATAGGCATGATCGAAAGAGGGGGCAACTCTGTCTCCGCCTCTGCTCATGAAAGCAAGAAAGGAAGCAAGTTTAGCGAACATAGAGATGGAAAGAGATGGATTTTGCCCAGCTGTTGTCAGATCAATTCCCATTCATTCTTTAATGAAATAGGGAACGGGCAGAGCTGCGGCTATCAGGAATGGGCGATAGCCTATGACTAAAAGCGCCGACTATCTATGAATGACCAAGATCGGAATGCCAATTGATGAGATAAGCCTACGAAAGATTTCAAGTTCAGACTATGATGACTGGCATCCTCACTTACGCAACGAAATTGAGTTAATGGAGTAGCCAGTGCCCTTGAGTTATTCTCTTTGGTATCGCCTTCTCTCATCGTTAAAGGCACCGCAAGGACGACTTCTCAGTCCATTCCATCCTTTCACCGCCGCACGAATGAAATAGCTACTCCCATTCCGACAAGATCAGGAATTCTTTTATCTAGCCTGGAGCCAAGCTTGTGTAGCCGGTCTTTTGCAAGCCTATACTAGAGATGAATTACTACATTCAATCAACGCCTATTTGCTGTGGATCTACTGGCCCGGACGCTTGAATCTATTCCACCGCAAACAACTGAATATACTACTGCAGGATCGTCCGCCGCTTTTGTTGTTATTGCTCTCACCTCTCACTATGCCACCTCAGCAGCTGGGACTCCCTAACCTTTTCTATCTATCTTTAGAAGTAGGGCGAATGAGTCCATTCCTTTCCCATGAAGGTTTTGGGATATGTGACCAGATGCTTCCTCCAGAGGTTTTTATCGCTTTCTCTTCTCTCCAGCACTCTCGGACTGATCATCTTGCTGCAACAAAGCAAGCTTAGGAATGAATCTAATGGAAATTTAGGTCTCTGTTCGCTTGGAAGATTATTCTTTCCTCCTCGGTGAAAGAGGGCAAAAAGGGTGTGTGGGAATGAAGAGGGGCCAAGGATCTTCCTCTCAACAGTGCTTTTCGAGGCTCCACTCTCCCCCCTGAATAAGTAAGACCCCGTTAAGCCCGGCAAGATGGGATAAAGAGTGGATCAAGCCCTTAGCTCGCTGTGCACCGACAGGTTAACTCAGAAATGTAGAGCCAAGTGTAGTGTGGTGTAGTAGTAGGCACTTCTAGGCCCTTCCCTGCCATCGATCACTCCAAAGGTTTTCGGGTACTACTGACCTCTCCTTCCATTGCAGCAGAGCCGTTTCATGGGCGGGCTCTTGTTCCTGTTTAGTCCCCTTCATTTCGGAAGCTCTTTCTATTTCTACATCTCTTTCTTCCTCACTTTCCACCCTTTCTTCTGTTTTTGAGGCTTCTTTCAGTTTCTTAGTAAGAATGGGTGAGGGTATTCTACCTAAATAGTAGACACAGGTAATAAATAAGAGAATACTAAAGATCCGAGCCAACCAAGTAAAGAAAGAACATCTTCCCAAGTGCTTTAAGAATCTACACAGACACATGCTACACAACTCCTCTCTCACAAAAATCTTATGGTAATTTGGATGTACTAAAAACATGCAACATCACCCACAATACCCTAGATAAGCAAGGAAGATTGTCTTTAACATGCTTTCTGCCCACCATGTTGATCCCAAAAGCTTGTTATTTTTCCATTCCCTAACCTATATGTAACTAAGTGGCTAAAATCTTCTCATACCTTCATAATATTTCTCCACCTACCATATTTATAAAGTAAAATTACAGTCCTAGACCTCCAACCTTTATCCATGACTCCATATTTTATAGCTATCACTTTCCTCAATAATGCATGATTCTCAATCCAAAACCTCCATAGAAACTTTTTAGCAAGTGCCTTTCTGAAAAACTGTAATTGATTGGAAGACGTTATATTTTCAATAGGTAAGTAAGGTATAAATACAATATATTTGGTGTTAAATTAGGAAAGAATATGAAGAAGGATTTCTACATTCTGCTGCCTAATTATGGCTATGTACATTTCTTTATAGAGTAATAAATTTCATTTAAAAAGGAGAAAAGTTTGTTCGTGCACAAGAAGTATATCAAAAGTAGAAAACCTTACAAGAGGACATGATTTTCTACAAATGACACTCACTCATCTATACAAGTAGAAATTCAATGGGTGCACCAAAAAGAAATAAAGAAAAATAGGCTATTCCTTCTGTGACAATCGCCCAATTTATAAAGTGAAATTTCTTTACCTGCTTGAGCTTTCATGTATGTACACTTACTTGGCAATGTAATGAAGACATGAAACATGTGGGAATGCTCAACAACGTACTCTTAATTAGAATTTCCTTCCCCCTACATTAATTTTGTTTGTCAACCTGCTAGTCTCTTTTCTACATTTTTTTTACCACGAGGTTCCAAGTTGTCAGGTCCTTATTAGCAACACCTACAAGCAAACCAACATAAGTAGTATAGGAATAGCCCCAATCTTGCAATTCAGCACATGTGCTAAGACCTCAATATTTCTACCTCACCAACTAGGATGATCTCACATTTTTTAAGTGTTAGAGTGGATAAAAGTCTCATATTGGTTGGAGAATGGACTGGTGGTCTCCTTATATGAACTTGGGCTATAATCACCTCATAAGCTTGAGTTTGGTTGAGTTAGGCCTAGGTGCTATATATTTTCATGGTATTAGAGACAAGTTCATTTTTGTTTGGGCTCCCGATTCACGCCCAGTTGGCCCTGGGCGTGAAGGAGGTTTTACAATGGGTAAAAGTCTCACATTGGTTGGGGAATGAACTGGTGATCTCCTTGTAAAGATATGACACATGGGCCTAATTCAACCCCAAAAGCTATCTTTTTGGAGTCGAGCTAGGTTCATGTGTCATATATTTCATGGTATCAAAGACAAATTTATCCCCATTTGATTTCAAGCGTAATATAGTAAAAGTCCCTTTTATAGATATGTCAACATTTTATTATCTATTGAACAGGTTCAGAAATACTCAATGAGCATAATTAATTTGTTGACAATATTATTCAATAATCAATTTATAACAACTTATTGCATAATTTCTCAATTTTTAACACCAAACATATCTATAAATAGATACTAGTATCAGATTAAACACAACTACTTACAATCCAAAATTCTTAATTGAAAGGTCATATATAGCAAGTTTACACATAAAATTTAGTTTTACTTTTCTACTCTTCTAATTGAAAGGACCCTTTTTATCATTTTCTCTAATTTTAAGCAAGTATTCGTTTCACACCAGAAATTCCTATTTTCCTTTCCTTGGCTTCCTAGACTCTTCATTATCACTTATTGGTGTATATGCATTTTATTATTAAAATAAAATATTAAATGCATATTTTGGTCACTGGTATATCATCAATATTAATTGTGTTAAAACTTTTGTTGAATAGATTCATAAACTATGGTCTTAGCGAGATAAATGGTTCAAAGCACATCGAGAGTTCTGAGTCATATATGAGGAAACCCAATCCGAGGATTAAAGATCATATTACCAGGTTCAGTGGAAAAAATGAATCGTATGATGACTTGTTGTGAAATGCACTATTATTAATTTTATTCAATCCCTATGATGTGAGTGCATTTATTCTATAATGATTTGTGGAGGTTGAGTCTTTTAGCTCTTGATGAAATTTTGTATCTCGTATGAGTGGGGTGTCGACTTATAGGAGCATCCTTGACGAACTTCACCTATGTGAGTGTAAAAGTAGGTTGCTTTCTATGATAATGGGCTTGTTCTCAAATACACTCATGAAAACTAAGATAGCACAAGACCGTAATGTGCTGCCTATTAAAGATTATGTCAACACCTTGATTATTGTGTGTTAGTGAAAAACTTACAAGATAACAAAAAATACAAGATTACAATTGAAAATAAAATTGAAGAAATAAATCTCTTCAGGCTGAGGCGCAGATATCTCGCTCTCTTTTAGGAGATTCAAGCCCACTGCAGCAAATGTTTTCACCGGTCCATAAGTAGTTCTTCTTGACTTATCCCCTCCAGGATACAACAACCTAATCACAATATATAACTCAACAACTCTGGACAAGAGTTGAGTCCAAAGCTCCACAAAAAAGAACACCTTCCTTCAACTAATAAGAACTCTTTTTTTTTACTAACTTTTATGCACTCTATCTTTTCTTGTGTGTTATATGTATCCCAAACCAAATGAAGACCACCACTATTTATACTAGAAGAAGTCTTCTTAGCAATGAATAGGAAGATAATGGGGTAGTAAATAGTGAAGATAATGGCCTTAGGAGTTACATAGGTTACAAGGTATAATAGAAGAATAAAGAAGAAAAATAAAGAGAGTGTAACAAATGCCTCCAACGGCAAATGAACATGCTGCCCAATTCCAACGTTCACTGGAACGTTTCTGCCAATATTTTATGACCATTAAGTCAATGGCCAATTCATG
Source organism: Solanum pinnatisectum (assembly GCA_035578085.1). Taxonomy (NCBI): domain Eukaryota; kingdom Viridiplantae; phylum Streptophyta; class Magnoliopsida; order Solanales; family Solanaceae; genus Solanum; species Solanum pinnatisectum. Next base: position 37,504,146 of record CM069087.1, read on the forward strand.
AGTAATAAGGCAATATTAAGACACCAAAATAATGAGCAAATTTAATAAGAAAAATAATATTAAAATGCTCAAGCACTAACAATCCCCCACTCATTTTAATACTAGACAAGAGAGTATATCAGTTGAAGGAAGACTACTATGCATAATGTAGGTGTGCTCTGCATTGAACCTCCACTTAGTGAAACAGTAACTTTTACTCCAAAGTCGTAGTGGTCTCAGACTTGAACTATAACTGCTTAAGGGAAATAAAATATCACTGCTCACACATAATAATCAAGGTGTTGACATGAGCTTTAAAGCCAGCACGTTATGGCCTTGTGCTATCCCGGTTTCATGAGTGCTTTTGAGAATAAGCCAAATTCTCTTAGGAAGCGACCTACTTCCACACTCACATAGGTGAAATCTGTCGTGAGTGCTCCTGTAAATTTAACACTCCACCCACACGGACTACAGATATTTATTAAGAGTTTTATCAACTCAACCTTCACAAATCACTACAGGAACCAATGCACTCACATCATAGGGAGGGAATAAAAAGATAGTGCATTTTTCACAAGAAGTCATTAGTTTTTCCCTTTGAACCTGATTATAGGATCTCTAGTCCCCAAGTTGGGTTTCCTCATATATGACTCAAGGATTTATAGGCTTCAATCCCATCCCCCTCGATGTGCTCCAGACCTTCTCTCTCGTTAAGGGCTTAGTAAGAAGATCTGCAAGATTATCACAAGATTTGACATAATCAACATTAATGGTACCATTTGTCAAATACGATCTTACATTACTGTGTTTCCTCCTTATAGGTCTGGATTTACTATTGTAATAATGGTTTTGAACTCTACCAATCGCAGCGGTGCTATCACAATGTATTAAAATAGGAGGAATTGGTTTTTCAAAATAAGGTATTTGAAACAGTAAATCCCTTAACCGATTCGCTTCCTCACTAGCTGAAGCTAAAGCGATTAGTTCAGCCTCCATGGTAGAGTTAGCAATTATAGTTTGCTTTTTTTTATCTCCAACAAATAGCACCACCACCTAAAGTAAAGAGATAACCAGTGGTAGAACACGAATCACCTGATAAAGTGTTCCAATCTGCATCACAAAAGCCTTTAAGTACAGCAGGATATTTTTTATAGAACAAACCATAATTTTTCGTTCCAATTAAATATCTCATAACTCTTGTTACAGCATGCCAATGTTCATTACCTGGCTTGCTTGTAAACCTGCCTAGTACTCCTACTGCATATGTAATATCAGGCCTAGTGCAATCAGTCACATATCTCAAACTTCCGATTATGTTAGCATATTCCTTTTGATTTATTACATCATTTTCACTTTCAACAGGAAATAAGTGAACACTTGAATCAAAAGGAGTATCAACATGCTTGCAATCAAGAAAGTTATATTTTTTCAAAATTTTATCAACATAATGTGACTGGTCAAGAAAAATTCCATCACATGTTCTTGTTATTTTTATTCCAAGAATAAAATTTGCCTCACCAAGACCTTTCATATCAAAATGGCTTCTAAGAATATTCTTAGTTTCATCAATAACATTCATGTTAGAGCCAAAGATCAACAAATCATCAACATATAGGCAAATAATCACATGTGAATTATTCCAAGACTTATGATATATGCACTTATCATACTCATTTGTTTTAAAACCATTTTCAATTATGCAGGAATCAAATTTTTCATACCATTGCTTTGGTGCCTGTTTCAAGCCATATAGGGATTTAGTAAGTTTACACACTTTGCTTTCTTGGCCTGCTTCAACAAAAGACTCGGGTTGTTCCATATAAATTTCCTCATTTAGGTCTCCATTTAAAAAAGCAGTTTTTACATCTATTTGATGAATTTGCAAATCAAAAATTATAGTCATAGCAATTAAAAGTCTTATGGATGTAATTCTTGTTACCGGTGAAAAAGTTTCAAACAATTCTAGGCCTTCTAGTTGTTTAAAACCTTTTGCAACTAGTCTAGCCTTATATTTATCGATAGATCCATCCGGTTTCAACTTTTTCCGTAAGACCCATTTGCAACCAATAGTTTTACAACCCGGTGGTAAATCAACTAACTTCCAAGTTTTATTAGAAATCAGTGTTTCCATTTCATCATTTACAGCCTCTTTCCAAAATATAGAATCATGTGAAGATAATGCTTCTTTCAAAGTGAGAGGGTCATCCCCAACATGAAACACATAAAAATTATGACCAAAATCTTTTTCTACTCTAGTTCTTTTACTTCTTCTCAACTCAAAATCATCAATTTCTTTATTTTTTAAAGTAGAAGTAGAAGAACTAGGTAGTGACAAAATATTTTGTTCAATCCTTTGACCCCCACTATTTTTAAAATCAAAAGGAAATTTATTTTCATGAAAAATAGCATCACCCGATTCTATCACAATATTATCTTCAAGATTAAAAAATCTATAGGCTGTACCATTTGAAGCATAACCAAGAAAAGCACAAGTAGTAACTTTCTTACCTAACTTTGTAATCTTGGGATCCATTAGCCTCACAAAGGCAAGACAACCCCAAACTCTTAGATATCCCAAACTTGGCTTGTAACCTTTCCACAATTCAAAAGGTGTCAATTTAGACTTTTTATGAGGCACACGATTCAACACATAACAAGTAGTTAAAATAGCTTCACCCCAAAAATTTAAAGGTGCATGTGACTCAATAAGCATGGCATTAGTCAATTCAACCAAAGTTCTATTTTTCCTTTCTGCTACTCCATTAGATGAAGGAGAGTAAGGAGGAGTAGTTTCATGAATTATTCCCAATGATCTAACAAAAGAATTAAACTCATTTGACTCATATTCACGGCCTCTATCACTTCTAATTCTTTTTATTTTTCTTCCAAACTGATTTTCAACCTCATGGAGATAAGTTTTGAAATTTTCAAAAGCATCACTTTTATTTTTCATCAAGTAAACATATGTAAACTTAGAAAAATCATCAATGAAAGTGATAAAATATCTATTACCTCCACGAGTTAAAATTCCACCAAGTTCACAAATATCAGTATGAACTAATTCTAACAAATCAGTTTTTCTTTCAACTTGAAAATGAGGCCTTTTAGTGATTTTGGCTTTACTACAAGCCTCACATTTTTCAAAATTCTTTTTAATCATTGGGATTAATCCTAAACTACTCATGATTCCAACATAACGATCATTAATATGACACAAACGAGCATGCCAAAAATTAGTAGAAGAAAGCATATAAATAGAAGTAGAAACTTTATTCATTTCAACATTTAGTTTGAACATCCCATCACAAGCATACCCCTTTCCCACAAAAATGCCCTTCTTCACAATTACATATTGATCAGATTCAATAATCTGTTTAAAGCCTGCTTTATTAAGAAGAAAACTAGACATCAAATTTTTTCTCACGGAAGGAGTATATAGTACATCTTTCAAAGTTAATACCCTTCCAGAAGTAAAACACAATTCGACATCTCCCGTTCCAAGCACTTGAGTAGTATGTGAATCACCAAGAATGATGGTTTTGGGCTCCTCAAAATGAGTATATTTTTTAAACCAGTCTTTTTCATAACAGACATGACGGTTTGCACCAGAATCAGCCCACCATCCATCAACATTCTCAACCATGTTTATGTCGGTAATCACCGCCACAAAAGGTTCTTCGGTAACGCTATTCGAGGGTTAGGACCACGTTTCCGGAATCTGCAAAATCGAGCAATATGCCCACTTTTTCCACAAACAAAGCACGACCCCTTATCTTGAACTTGTTGATTTTGTGCTTGGTTATTTTCACCACTATTTTTCTTGGAAGGTCTACCATTATTTTTCTTGAATTTTTTCTTCTTAGGCTTCAAAGAAGTATTTTTGTGAGTTTCAGGAGTAACATTATTTGAAGTAATTAAATTTACCTTCGTTGTGATGTTGTTCTCTTCTATTTGTAAAAGTGCATCTTGGCCTCTTGCCTCTTCTTCCATACGGATTTTCATTATCAAGGATTCAAGGGAGGTTTCCTTTTGTTTGTGGCACATAGGTTTTTGAAATTCCTTCCAAGAAGGTGGAAGTTTATCTACTATGCCACAAACAATAAGGTTATCTCCAATTTTCACCTCCTCGGACCTAAGCTCTCCAACAATCATTATAAAGTCTTGAGCTTGGTCTACCACTGATTTATTGTCCATCATTTGGAAACGAAAAAATCTACTAGCCGCATATTTTTTCGCTCCCGCCTCCTCGGTATCATACTTACTCTGCAATGCTTTCCAAATTTTCTTTGCACTAGAGTAAGTTCTATCATAATAATCATAAAAATTATCAGATAGACAATTAAGAAGATAATACCGACACTTATAGGAGTCACCATCATACTTTTCCACTTTCTCATGATGAGAAATAAGTTCATCATCATCCATTGAGGTGTCATCAACTTTATTTGGATTCTTCTCAGTTAACACATAAGAAACATTGAGAAGACTTAAGTAGAAAAGTATTTTACCCTTCCATCTCTTGAAATGGTTACCATTGAACCGAAATGGCTTGTTAAGGTCTCCCATCTTGACATCCGCGTTTTTTTCAATTGTAGCCATCTTAGAATCTCCTTAAAATTGTTAGTGAAAAACTTACAAGATAACAAAAAATACAAGATTACAATTGAAAATAAAATTGAAGAAATAAATCTCTTCAGCCGAGGCTGATATCTCGCTTCTCTTTAAGGAGATTCAAGTCCATCGCAAAGAAATGTTCTCACCACCAAAGAAGAGTTCTTCTTGACTTGTCCTCCAGATACAATAGCCTAATCACAATATATAACTCAACAACTCAGACAAAAGTTGAGTCCAAAGCTCCACAAAAAGAACACCTCCTTCAACTAATAAGAACTCTCTTTTTTACTAACTTTTATGCACTCTATCTTTCTTGTGTTATATCTATACCAAACCAAATGAAGACCACCACTATTTATACTAGAAGAAGTCTTCCTAGCAATGAATAGGAAGATAATGATGTAGTAAATAGTGAAGATAATGGCCTTAGGAGTTACATTGGTTACAAGGTATAATGGTGGAATAAAGAAGAAAATAAAGAGAGTGTAACAAATGCCTCCAACGGCAAATGAACATGCTGCCCAATTCCAACGCTCATCGAACGTTTTTGCCAACATATTATGACCATTAAGTCAATGGCCAATTCATGAGTAATAAGGAAATATTAAGACACCAAAATAATGAGCAAATTTAATAAGAAAAATAATATTAAAATGCTCAATCACTAACATTGTGTATAAGCAATGATACTTTATTTTCCTTAAGCAGTCGTACGTAGTTCAAGTCTTAGACAACTATTGACTCTAGAGTAAAAATTATTATTTTACTAAGGGACGATTCATTGCAGAGGACACCCTACTTATGCATGATAGTCTACCTACAACTAAATTGTGATGTACTCTCTTATTTTAATATTAAAATGAATGGGGGAATGTTGGTGTATATGCATTTTATTATTAAAATAAAACATATGTCAGTAGATGTAAATTGTGGTAGAAGATGACTATTGATTCTTGTAACTTATATGACCATTAGTTCTTGTAACTCTTATGGTCATTACTTTATTCCTCAGAACTACATGACCTAGGATTTCATTCAAGTTGGTTCAAGTTACAAATAACCATGGCTAATAGTTTTTTTTTTTTTTCATTATATTCTTAACAAGTAATTTTGAGGTGATATTCCTAACAAAAAAATATACTCTATTAATTTTTTATATACTTACAAGAAAATTTTCCACATATTTTCAATTTAACAAGCTACTTATTACTCTTATCTATAAGACAAAAACTATAACAATTTCAAAAACCATAAATAAATAAATAAAAATTAGTAAAATAATAAATAAATAAAAATGCACTAACCTAATTTTCGTGTATACTAAGTAAAAAAGGAAAATAAATACACAATTTTGTATACTACAAAAAATTAAACTAAGTATTACTCCCTCGTTTCATAATAGTTGATCATCTTACTAAAAATAATTTTTTCATATTAGTTGTCGACCTTACTAAATCAAGAAAGATTAATCAAAATTTTCATATATTACCCTTGTAATTAATTCTTTTTGAAAGTGTTCACATTTATTTGCAAAAGTCGCAAGAAATTTTTATGGGGTGAATTAGTAAAATCATTTTTCTTCTTTATGATTTCTTAATATGTGTGTAAAAAGTAAAATGATAAAATAAGATGGATCGGAGAGAATATTTAAAAACTATAAACATATTGTCTAAATTATTGACAATTTTAAATAATTCTCAAATACAAACATAAAAAAAAACGTAACTAATAAATTTAGAATATTACTATTGTTATTTCACATGAACTAGAAGCGTAGAACTATAATAGTCTACATTCATTAGTTAATTTTAAAAAGAAAAAGTATTTGGAAGATACAAAAAAGAACAAAAACGCAAAAAATAGAACAAAAAATTATGCCTTGACTAGGATTTGAACTTGGATTCGCAGGTGGAATTGAACCCTTTCACCACTGATCCACACCATTCATTGTGTAAAGAGTGGGTTCATTATGTTTATATACATAACTTTACAAATAATTTATATATGTATAATACAAATTTTTTCAATCAAGTGGGTTCAAATTGAACCCACTTGAACCATTGTGGGTCCCTCCCTGCCTGTAACTCATATGACCATTAGTTTCTTATAACTTATGTAACATCTATCGTATTTATCTACCCATATTAATATCCCTTATTCTACCCATTATATGGAAGACTTCTTTACCTATAATTAGTGGTGTTTCTTTCTTTGTGAAGTGAAGTAAGAAAAATGTTAAGTGTGAAACATATTGCAGTGGGTAGTAGTGAAAGAGAGAGTTGAAACAAAGAAAAATATTGTAAGTCTTCAACTAATTCACTATACAAAGAGAATAATTATATGTTGAAGGAAAGTGTTTTTTTGTGGAGCTTTGGACTCTTCAACTAATCCGGAGTTATTTGAGTTGTACGACATTGTTGGGTTGTTGTATCCTGGAAGGGACAAGCCAAAAGTTATACTACTAGATCGATGTAGATTATGACACTGTGGACTTGAATCTCCTTGATGAGAGCGAGATATCTGCCCCTCAGCCTAGATGATTATTTATTCATTTTTTTCAACTGTAATTTATTGTATTTGTGGTATATTACACCAACATCACTAGTAATCAAGAGAAAAGGATGAAGAATAAATAATCTTCCTATTTTAACTTATATCACATAATTTTAATTTCGAGAGCCAAATTAAAAAAAATATTAATCACGATTTATCTACATGCTTTTTAATTTATTTTTTAAAATTTTTAATTTCTATGACTTAATATATATTTTTTTTATGTAGTTTTGAAATATATATATTATTTTTCAAAAGTCATTAAATTGTTATGTCTGAATAAACGATTAAAATAAAATAAAAATTGACTCTTTAAATTTGGATTATTCATATAAATTGATTTTTACGATAAGATACATGAAGCAAACAAGATGTTTTGACAAAAAGCAAGCCAACTTATCACATGGTGTATCGTACATATCATAACATGGTGATGATGTGGGGAATGACGTATGGAATACATTTTAAAACAACTTATCTAATATTTTTTTTAAAAAAGACAACTTTCTAAAGTCAAACTAGCGTTGGGATCAAAGCAATATTCCCCTCCTTCAACAATTAAAAGTTCTTCTAAACCATTTATTTTTCAATTATAATTTTCTATATTTTGTTATGATTAACAGATCAATCTAGCTAATACTAGTGGCTATAGAATTAAATATATGAAGCTGGCAACTCACATGTTGATGTTCAACTCAACTTCAACATTACTTATGCTCTTGATGGATCTTGAAAATTGAACGAATTCTTATTTAACCCCATGATCCTCCTTCTTCTTTTATCAATTTTCTTTTCGTATTTGTAATATTTGCTCTGTCTCAATTTATATGACATAATTTAAATTTCGCGATTCAAACTTTTAATGTTAGACTGTTATTAATTTGGACATATAAACTTTAAGTTATTTGAAAACTACATAAAAAGACTTGATTGACTTTCAAAATTTGAACTGTGATATACAAATTGGGACAACATTCATTCTTTCACTCAAATAATAAAAGAAATTTACATAAATTTCACTAGTTTAGGAGCTAATTACTTAGATACGCTCTAGTTTGCAATATTACATATCTTATCAGATTTTTGTGCCTTCAGATACGTCAAGGTACATGTGTCTCTGATACATGGATCAAATTTAGGTTTAATTTGTTCTAGATACATTGTATCCAAGTGGATTCGCATGTATCTAGGATACATAGCAATCTCGCTCGCCTCTCTCCCATCTCGCTCACCACTCTCTCATGTATCTGGTATCCCAGATACATGCAAATCACTTTATATATATATATATATAAATATATGTATCTAGTGTGTATTAATGAGATTCACATGTATCGGGTACTTACTTATCTCGCTCGGCTCTCTCTCATCTCACTCGCTACTCTCCCATGTATATGGTATCCCATATACATCTGAATCACTCTAGATATATGCAGATACATGTATCTAGTGTGTATTAGTGTGATTCGCATGTATCTGGTACATACGAATCTCGCTCGCCTCTCCCCCTATTTTTGTGTATCTATCTAAGTCTAAGATAAGTAGAAAACTCTTAAATAGTGATAAAATACATAATAATAATAATAATATATATATGGTAGTGAGGTATGTCTCATACGTAGTTTTTCCAAATAATAATTATATGCACATGTACCGCCCAAGTATTCATTCGTTCGTACATGTCCGTAGTATGTGACGTGGGTTTAGCATTCAACTTACTCTAAACATCTACAAAAAAACAATTTTTCTATTGTCATGTTGGACATATACACATGCATAATCTTCATATTCATTATAACGGGTTCTAAAGAAGCACTGAACCTATATATGTACAACTTCAAAACCATGAAATATACTAGTGTTTCTTGTGTACTCTTCTTTTGTTTAAATATACTAATACCTTCTTGTTTAGGTTACAATGTGGTTAGTTTTGGGGCTAGGGGAGATGGTAGGACAGATTCAACCTCCGCGTTTCTTCGCGCTTGGTCTGCTGCCTGTCACTCTACTAGCCAGCCTAACGTGTATATTCCACGAGGAACGTATTTGGTAAGGACGCTGAACTTAAATGGTCCTTGTAAGAGACAAATTGAGTTCCAAATTGATGGTACTCTCGTTGCTCCGGTAAATTATAATGCAATTGGAAATTCTGAGTTTTGGATTATGTTTTATAAGGTAAGTGGTCTTAATGTATATGGTGGAACTATTAATGCCAAGGGACATGGTTATTGGTCTTGTAGAAAAGGTGGAGGTACTTGTCCACAAGGAGCAAGGGTAAGTAAACCGATTCCATGAATGTAACGTTCAATTTATATATTTGAAAATTACGTAAATACAACTATAAATCACAATATTTGAACTCTTAAGGAGTAATATCATAAAAACATAGAAAGAAATTCTGGTCAAAGAAAAGCTTGGTTGACTTTTGAACATTATTAATGAAAATTTTGGCTCCGTATCACTAACTCTAATGTATATAAATCTATATGTTGCAGTCAATACAATTTATGTGGTGTAACAATGTACTGTTAAAGGGTTTGACATCACTAGACAGTCAAAGAGTACACATAGGAATTGGTTACAGCAGCAATGTGAGAGTTGAGAATGTTAAGATAGCAGCTCCAAGTGGAAGTCCAAACACTGATGGAATTCATGTTCAGAATTCAAGGGGGATTACTATTTATGACAGCATTATCAAGACGGAGATGACTGTATATCCATTGGCCCTGCCTCCGAATATGTGGATTGAAAAAGTTGATGTGGCCCTGACATGGCATCAGGTACATACTTAGAGTTTGTTTGAATTGACTTTGCTTTCGACTCATAAGCCAATAACTTAAGACTTTGACTTTTTTTTCATGTCGTACGTGCAGCATTGGAAGTTTGGGACACAGTTTGAATGAAGATGGAGTGGCAAATGTGACAGTAGCAAATTCTGTTTTCACAAAGACACAAAATGGGGTTAGGATAAAATCATGGGCAAGACCAAGTGGTGGCTTTGCTAAAAATCTCATGTTTAAAAACCTTGTTATGAGGAATGTTGGAAATCCCATTTTCATTGACCAAAACTATTGCCCTCATAATGTGTGCCCTCACAGTACTCCCTCCATTTCAATTTATTTGTTTGATTTTTATCTGACACAAAGTTCATGAAAGCAAAGATATATATGTATAATGTATAAAAGGCACTTATTATGATGTTGAAAGGTCTAAACGGAACAAGCCTGAGTTAAAGTGTCAAAATGAAAATTAACGTTATAGAACCATGCTTCCTTAATCTCTTCAAGTTATAACCATTTGATATGAATTCAGAGTTCAGGAGTGAAGGTGAGCGACGTAACATTCAAGAATGTGAAGGGAACATCATCTACACAAGCAGCCATGAAATTTGATTGCAGTCCTTCAAATCCGTGCACCGGAATAAAATTACATGACATAAAGCTCACTTACAATGATCGTTTGAGAAGGCCAGCCTTTGCTTACTGTAAAAATGCTAGGGGAAGTCATGCTGGCAAAGTGTTTCCCAAAAGTTGCATATGAAGAAACCTCAAAACATGACCAAAATTTATACTCCAAAAACAAAATAACTTCTTATGTTTTTTGTTTTAATCACTTGTGTAAGGTGTTGAATAATCGAATTTTTCATTTACCTTACAAAAGAAGTAATGAAATTGCAGAATATAAATAAGATTTTAAATTTTGGTGTTAAAATCTAATTGCTCAAGGAAGTAGAAATCACAATCTAAAACTCCTTGAGCGGAGCTACAATATACCTATGGTAGTCAAGCGAATACTCGTCGCCAAAAAATTACATTATGTATATAGATAAAATCTTATGTTATATGATTTATACGACGTTTGAACACCTTGACATGATTAGGTAAAAATAGCACAATGGTTTAGCATGTTAAAAAATTTCCTCAATGGCTTGGCTGGCTTCACACATTCTACTTGTTTAGCTTTAGGGATTTTTTTTACTTTCTCTTTGTTTTCATTTATTTTATTTTTTTATAGAAATGAGCCAAAAAATTCTTTAACGTATGAAAAATGGCTCATAAATATCCATCTTTTACCTTTGGATCTAAGGGGTCGTTTGGTACGTTGCATTAGAAGAAATAATTCATGTATTATGTATGGTATTATTTAGTATTATGTTTGGTAGGAATTTGGGCTGGATTAGTTATACATTTGTAACACCCCGAATTCGAGTTAGAGGGCATAGCCTGTTAGAACTCAAAGATGTCACTTCCCAAGGGACCAACCATGGCTCGTGGGTGAGACTCACCCCGTAGGTGGCCCCGTACATGGACACCATGGAAAACTACCTAAGGCAGAACCACACCAAGACCCACGCCCCGTGGATGGGTCCACGGCCCGTGGTTGGGGGTGTCGTGGGTAGCCAACTGAGTCTCTGAACCAAACCACGTTTGACCAGGACGGACCGTAGGTCCATCCACGGCCCGTCAACGTGGTCTCGTGGGTCAGTCTGGACGGTTAAGTTTAGGGGCACTTTGGAACTTTTCGGTTTTAATTAGAATTAAGTGGTGTCATTTTACCCTAGACTAGACCACCTATATAAGTACTTTAGACCCCTAAATTAAGTCATTCAAGTCATTCTCTCAAACTCACCAAAAGAATTGGGTTCCTCTCTCAAATAATTCTCTATCTAGAAAGTTGAAGAAGAAGAAGAGGATCAAGCTAGGTCAAGTCAAGTCTCTATTCCTCCAAGCTTTGTGGGCTTTGTAATCAAGGTATGATGGTTTATTCATCCATGAAATCCTTTCATCCATGGAGCCCCATGATTTCCCCAATTTAGAAGAAGAATTCCCCAAGTCAAATTAGGATTTCTTCTAATGTTATGGGTTATGATCCAATTGAGTGGATTATGCTTGTTTATGATTGTTTATGATAGAATTGCATGTTTTTAGTATAATTGTACATGTACTCGGGCCTAACCTATGATTCTAAGATGAATTTGATAGATAGGTTTTATGCCATGAAAGGGTAAATTGAGGATTTAGATGTAATCTTCTAGGATTGATGAAATACATGATAGATTGCTGCAGATTAGGGTACATAGATATGAATTTGCTTGAGAGTAATCATGTAGACATGAATTGATTGAAATCAAGTATATATGATGCATTATGACTGGTAGGCTTTTAGGATAGAGTTGTCTTGAGATCAAGGCATGTATGATAAGTATATGATGATTAGGGCTATTAGGATAAGTATATATGATGAATTATGACTGGTAGGCTTTGAGGATAGAGTTGTCTTGATATCAAGGCATGTATGATAAGTATATGATGATTAGGGCTATTAGGATAAAGTTTGCATGATGAAGTATGTTTAGTAGGGCTTTTAGAGTAAAGCTTGTATGATTTATTATAATTAGAGATGTCTTGAGATTGAGACATACATGGTGAATGATGACTATCAAGGCCTTGAGAGTAAAACTATATGATGATTGTTGAATTTAGATAGAATTGTTGTGGAAGGATTTACCCATATGATCTACTCTATGTGTGTATGAATGAATAATGTGAAAGGTTTTCTCACATATAATGATTCTAGGTTGAAGGCATCCTCACCTAAAATGAATCAAAGCATGTATGAACTATGATAGCTTGAAGTAGTGATATGAAATCCCTTCATGAATAGCTTGACTTGGTAAGACAATACCATGCATAGTAGCTTGAGTAATAGATCTCATGGATAGCATTGGATTGAGAAATCGTACCCTTTCAAAGGTTAGCTTGAACTAGCATGAGAGAATGCTTGCATGATCACATGACTTGGAATGGCCAAACCATTTCATTGGTATCTTGGATTGAGCAATAGCACCCTTCCTTGAGTTTTTTGGACTTGCATAGTAAGGTGCTTTCCATGATAGCTTAGTCTAGCATAATGAGGTGCTTTTCCTTGGTAGCCTTGAATTGGTAAATCTCAACCATTCATGAGTGATGCATTTTCTTGGACTAGTAAAGAAGTACTCTTCCATGAATAGTAACAAAAGCTAAAGGGGGACTAATCCCTAATTAAAGTAGGATAGTTATGATGAAACAAGATTACTTCAAGGAAGTATTGCAAGCATGTTTTATTATGAGGATTACTTGTATGATGATAGGTTCGCTTGGATTGTTGCTTGAGTTTTCTTCCTTGATATGTATGACTAAAGATAGGTGACCTAAGCATTGAGTAAGAACAAGTTGAGGTTACTTGAGAAGTGTTCCTTCTATAGCATGATGATTTATGTGCATTGAATATGCTTATGACTTTAGTTGTTTTCTCTTATGCTTATAACCTATGTCTTATGTTGACTAATGCTTATGTTATGTCTATGTTGATGATTATGCTACCTATCATATTTAGTAACTATTTGTACTAAGGCATACTTTTGCCTACATTCTTATCAAATGTAAGGTCCGGCGATTTTTACTTTAATCCCCGTGGCTAGGTTCATAGTAGAGCAAGGAGTGAAGATTTGTTGAGTCCTCATAGCATTCGAGGATTATACCTCCTTTCCTTTATGTCTTTCATTTTTATGTTAGAACTATTGTATGGGCGGTTTCCCTAAGACTTTCAAGTATTAGATGGTTTGAGACAAGTGTTAAAGACTTCTGCTTCGTTTTATAGACTTAGATGCTATTGAAAATGTTTTAAATTTCCGCACCATTTTCTATTATCCTATGTTGTTATATGCTAAGTGGCTTGTATGGTGTCTTTCGAGGTCTTATATGCCTTGTTACATCTACAGGGTACCCGTGGGTCGTAACAAACTTGGTAATCAAAGCACAAGGTTTAGAATGGTTCTAGGATGTCTCAAAACCATGTCAAGTAGAGTCTTGTTCATAAATGTGAAGCACGCCACATTTATAAATGAGAGGCTACTAGATGCTTAGGAAGCTTCACTTCTTCATTACTCTAAGTTGTTCCATAGAGTTTTACTCTATAAGGTGTTTCTCCTAATCCTTACTTGATGGTCTACAGGATATGAAAACTACAAGGACTAATGCTAAAAGGAATGAGGAAGACAATATGAATCAAGAAGTTCCTCCCCAAGCTCCTCCACAAGCTTTGATTGACCCTTTCGCTGAGGATGTGATAATGCAGAGTTTAGGTCTGCTTTTCAAGTATTGGCTAAAGTCGTGATGGCAGTGACGATCCAAGCCAATAGAGATGTGGTATCTCCCGTGAACTTAAGTGTGGGTACGACGACTTCAAGAGTGAGGGACTTTATAAGGATGAACCCTCCGAAATTTTATGGTTCAAAGCTTGAGGAAGATCCTCAAGAGTTCATAGATGAGATCCATAAGGTGTTAGACATTATGGGAGTTACTTCGGCAGAGAAGGCGGAATTGTCCGCTTACCAACTTAAGGGGTTGCCTGCTAGGTTCAACCAATGGAAAGAGGGTAGACCAGTAGGAATAAGTCCTGATGAGTCCATAAATTGGACACATATAAGGCTATATTTTAATAGAACTTGTGTCCTCAAATGCTTATTTTATCTCAACATATGATGAAAACCCTTAAGTTTCAGGTATTTGAAGATTGAAGGAAAGCATGGACACTATTTCGCAAAAAGGAATGAAAAGGCTAAAAATAACGAGAAAATGAAGGCCTGAGGATCGCCAAGTCCACTTGGCGAATCGCCGAAGGGTCTCATTTCACCTTTTGTTCCAATGTGCTGAGCCTGAAGGAAAGGATCAAGTCGGCGAAACAAGGGAGCAGTCGGCGCATCACCGAAAAGTTCCGCGAAGCAGTACTATATCGCCCAATAACCCAGAGCATGATGATGAAAGGATGGTGCAAGAAGGTGATGAACTACACTAAAAGGCGAATCGTCGAGTTGATTGGCGATTTCGACTAATGTCGCCAAATGATCCATCGCAGCACAGATTTTTGAAAACTATAAATACTCGTTGAGAGTTATAGAGAATATATCATTAGACAATATCAGATTCATAATATAATTTTTAGTACTTTTATTTTTGCTCTGAGTTTGGAGAGGGTTTTGAAAACTTGAAGAAGAAGAGGGTTTCATCTCCAAGGATTTGGACTTGGGTCTCTTGGATTCTGCATCCTTGGCGTGTAACAAAACTTAAATCTTCATACCCATTTGAATGCAAGCTCATTTAGGTATAAATTTCTATCTCTTGATGTGTGGCTAAAAACCCCCATTCTTGGGGTGTGATTTAGCAAATATGTGTTGAAATTATTGTTGGGTATTACTTACTGATAGGTTAGATGTACTTTAATGGTGATTTAACCTAGTGGTTGTGGTTTAATTTAATGGATTTGTAGTTGCAAATACAAAACCACCCATATGTTTTCGGCTTGCTCGAGAGAGAGGTCGTGAAACCAAGACCGTTAGACTAATGGCCTAAAGAGTGGGTCAACATGAGGTTCAGCCCAAGAGGATGATCCCTAGACCCATATCCTAACACTCAGCTCGAGAATCCCCTCTCATTTAGTTGGTGAGTCATCGAAAAAATTGGCGAATCCGATCTTATCTGCCGTTTGACTCTAGGCATCGCAAATATTGGAGTATGTAAAACTCGACGAGCACTAGAAACTATTGGTGAATCATCGAAAATAATAGCGACCTCAATGTAGACTGCTGTTACGATTCTCACGTGAGATGCAGATCCTATTTCATTAGGTGAAGTTAGTAATCACTTGGTGCTCCGCCGAGTGATTGGACGAGCCTGACTCACGTCGCCGAATGGGCGGTAACTGAACGGTTTTTGCAAGCAATAGGTTTAAAAGTTCTACTTCATTCAGTTCCTCTCATTTTTTTCCATCCTATCAAACTCACACCTGCACTTTAGTTTTATATTTCCCACAATATTTAAGTATCAAATTGTGCACGGATTTAGATCACATTGCTGCCTAGCACATCAGTACAATCTAATTCAGCACCAAAGGTTAGTAATCAAACCCCTCAGTTATTTTATCAAAACTTATACTCATCTGCATAATGATTGATAGTGTAAAATCTCTACCGAGTCTCTAAGTCGATGGAATCGCATTGCATTATCGATTATTATCCCATAATATTTGCGAAATTGGCGGGATCCCACTCAACTGTGCTTTTGAGTTAAATTATTTTGCTATGGGAGTGCTTAAATTGTGTTGGGTCTTCATTGAATTTGTGTTGTACAAACTTACATTGCATTATCAGGGGTTGCGGGGTTGAATTTGAAAGAAATGGTTGAAAATATACACGTGGGGTTGTTTGGCGAGCTAAATTGAGTTCGTGGAACTGTTCAGCGGTTCGCCTAACATCCCCATTTCGCCTTTAATGACATGTATTAATTGAACTGTTACCTTGGACGGTAAGTCTTACGTCGCCAAGCACACTTGGTGACTCGCCAAAAGCCTACTTATCCACCCCTTTGTCTGCACCCCTGTACCATCTATGCATCATTTTCAAATGAAACCTTCGCACTCGTGACTCCCGCCTCGCTTAAATATTGTCTAATTTTTTCTTGAAGTCTTTTTACAGAAATAGCTAGACCTAAGGTCGCAAGGAGAGATATGCCACCCCGACATGTAAGAGCACGAGATTTCAAAAAAGACGAGAAGATAGCAGAACTGGCAAAAAAAAAGAGAGAAAGTAAGAAAGCGAGCTCCAGCAGAAGGGTCCCCACAGATCCCACTATTCCTTAATGGAAATATGGAGTCTACACCGCTATAAACACTTTTTTGGCGAGCCATGACGTGGACAAAATGGTTGCTACTAACATTGCTGCAGAAGCTAGGACCAATGAACACAATGAGAACCAGAATGACAATCCAGGGACCATTGTCGAAGTTCAGGCTTATGCATCAGGCAACAATTCCCCGACAGATGGAGCAAGCATGTAGACAGGATCCCTTCGTCACCTCTTTATGTGTTCTTTCTTTACTTTAACTATTGGATACATATTACTTGCACTTGAGGACACGAACATTTTATTATGGTGGGGTGAGGCCCACCCTGCTTGCTTGATATGGATATTTGTGTTTTTGTGTATAGTTGGGTTATCTATTTTTAATTATATGAAATACTGCTTTTTGTGAATGTTTGAGCTCATGGCCTCCTTTTGTTTTAAATTACAAAAATGTTTTTGACCCTTCCGAAAATTTTTGCCACCTCTCGTGTGTTCAAAGTGGCTATTTTTTACAAAATTTAAGTCTCAGTTCGGATCAATACTGATGACTTGAATAGTGCTATCAATCGAACGAACATGAATGCGCGGCTATGAAGAGACCAAATGAAGTTGCATAGACAATATGTGAACTCTTTGCATTTCATTGTAATTAGCCATTTATCGAATTGATTCTCTTGTAATGACCGTTGTACACTAGCGAAAGTGTGTAGTCTTGTTTGACTTAAGTGTCGATGCCTTGTGTAATTAGCTTACTTTGAGCCATGCATGAATAAACCTAGAATTTGCCCCGTTAGTCTGATTGATTTAGAAAGGTGTGCTCTTGAAAGGATCTTAGGCAAATTTAAAGAGTGTGAGCCAAATTTGACATATATCTCTTTTGTGGCCTATCCATGAGCATGTGAAACTCTTTTGAACACCTATTGAGCCTTATCTTTCTTTGGAAGAACCTTGATGAACCCTAGACCTTACTTGACCCACTACCTATAATCCTCTTGATTTGTGGTTTAGTGAATAACCAACTTAGGCCAAAAGTCTAAGTTGGGGGTGTGGTGAAAAGGAAAAGGAGAAGTCAAGAAGTGCAAGAAAGTCTCCCTTAACCCATGGTATTGCAAGACAAAATGAAAACCCTCCAAAAAACAAAAGTTGTGGAATAAAAAGTGCAAAAGGAATTGGGCTTCCAAGCAATACATAGAGAGTAGATAAAAGGATGACTTAGAAGCACTAGAAGAAAAAGTGATAAGGGAAAGTAGAAGGACGTTTTGATAACACCACATCTCACGAGAATGAAGAAGTCATTGAGCCTAAATGACCATACCTTTGCACTCAGCCCCATTTCAAGCCTTGAAAAGACCTTTTTGATCTTGAGTAAGCGAAATCGAAAGTCGATTGGAAAATAAGGGCAAACCTATGAGTGAAATCATGCATTGTGTTCCTCTTTTTAAGTGTGAGCATTGCATCTGATTCCTGATCTTGAAGTGATTAACCTCTATATGTGAATATGGAATCATTCTTTATGTGAGGGCATTTAGATACTTTTGGTTGAGCTTGAACTTACACAAGTAGCAAGTATTGCGAGCATGAGAATCTTTGGTAATGGTGTGTCACAACTTGAATCTTTGAGTACGCAATTGATCTTTGCATGAGTAATTTGAGTCTTGTTGTGTACATTCATGATTGAGTCTTGTGTAGCACTATTTGAGACACCATTTGTGATTAGCTGAACTCGAGTTTGCTTGAGGACAAGCAAAAGTTTAAGTTGGGGGTGTTGATGAGTCCACAAATTGGACTCATTAAAGGCTATATTTTAATAGAAATTGTGTCCTCAAATGCTTATTTTATCTCAATATCTGATCAAAACCCTTAAGTTTCAGGTATTTGAAGATTGAAGGAAAGCATGGACATTACTTCGCAAAAAGGAACGAAAAGGCTGAAAAAATGAGAAAATGAAGGCCTGAGGATCGCCGAGTCCATTTGGCGAATCGCCGAAGGGTCTCACTTCACCTTTTGTTCCACTGTGCTGAGCCTGAAGGAAAGGATTAAGTCGGCAGAACAAGGAAGCGCCGTCAGACGCTAAAAATTTCCACGCAAAGACTATATCGCCAATGACCTAGAGCACGATGATGCAAGGATGGTGCAAGAAGGCGATGAACTACACTAAAGGGCGAATCGTTGAGTTGATCGGCGATTCCGACTAATGTCACTGAATGATCCGTCGCAACACAGATTTTTAAAAACTATAAATACTCATTGAGAGTCATGGAAAATATATCATTAGATAATATCATATTCTTAATATAATTTTTAGTACTTTTACTTTTGCTCTGAGTTTGGAGAGGGTTTTGAAAACTTGAAGAAGAAGAGGGTTTCATCTCCAAGGATTTGGACTTGGATCTCTTGGATTCTTAATCCTTGGCCTGCAACAAGACCTAAATCTTCATACCCATTTGAATGCAAGCTTATTTAGGTATAAATTTCTATCTCTTGATGTGTGGCTAAAAACCTCTATTCTTGGGGTGTGATTTAGCAAATATGTGTTGAAATTATTGTTGGGCGTTGCTTGCTGATAGGTTAGATGTACTTTAATGGTGATTTCACCTAGTGGTTGTGGTTTAATTTAATGGATTTGTAGTTGCAAATACAAAACCACCCATGTGTTTTCGGCTTGCTCGAGAGAGAGGTTGTAAAACCAAGACCGCTAGACTGATGGCCTAAGGAGTGGGTCGACATGAGGTTCAGCCCGAGAGGGTGAGCCCTAGTCTCATATCCTAACATTCAGTTCGACAGAGTGAGTGGGGTAAGGCGTAGGCTGGCCTTCATGCGGCAAATGGGTGTCCGAGAGAAACCTATTTGAAACGGGGTAAGTTGCCCAAGAGGAAACATATTTCCATCTAAATCATAGCCTAGTCACTATTATCTTGCAAATTTTCTATCGAAAGCATGTACCCAACGACTTAAATCAACATATATTGCGATCACACCCTAAGAATCCCCTCTTATTTATAGAATTCTTGTTAATTTTACTGTTTTTTCTATATTTG
The DNA here is from genome assembly GCA_035578085.1 of Solanum pinnatisectum. Lineage (NCBI taxonomy): Eukaryota > Viridiplantae > Streptophyta > Magnoliopsida > Solanales > Solanaceae > Solanum > Solanum pinnatisectum. The sequence continues at coordinate 37,523,986 of CM069087.1, forward strand.
TGAAAAAAACCCCAAATCGATATTTGACATTTTTATGTCCCCCTTTTTTAATTTACAATGTTTTTAGTAGTTAATATCTTTAGCTACGACTAGTTAGAACTTAATTTTATTTTTCTGTTAATTCTCGAAACCACTCCCTTGGGACTCGACCCACCCTTGGTTGGGTTATTATACTATTGCACGATCATAGACAATTGCATTGGAAGTTGTGTCATTGATTAAGCAAACATCAGGTCTCATAGAGTGGGAAAGGTTCAAAACAGCTTTTCTTGATAAGTTCTTCCCGCTTGAGACGATAGAGGCTTTGGTGGTTGAGTCCATTAACCTTAGGAAAGGTAATATGAGTGTTAAGGAATATGTGTTTAGGTTTACTCAATTATCGAAATATGCTTCATCTTTAGTGGTCGACTCTAGGTCGAGAATGAGTAAGTTTGTGTCGGGAGTGTCCGATTTAGTAGTGAAAGAATTTTGTACCGACATGCTCATTGGTGACATGGATATTGCTCGACTTATGACTCATGCCCAATAGATTGAAGAGGAGAAACATAAAGGGAGATCTAGAGAGAAAAAGAGGCCTAATAATGAGGATGATAATTCCTCCCATGCAAGGTCCGATGGACATGGTCATCCTAAGTATCGACAAATGTTTTCCGGGCAAGATTTCTCCAATGCTCCTAAGTATAGTGAAGATAGGGTGTCTAACCCTAAACTGCAAGGAATTAGTAGTGAATCCCTATGGCCTACTTGTGCTAGATGTGAAAAGGACATGAGGGCAAGTGTTTAGCCGACATAAAGGGTTGCTTTAGTTGTGGTGAAAGTGGACACAAGATGAGGAATTGTCCAAAAATGAAGGCTAAGGGAAGAGAGGGTAAGCAAGTTCCTCCTAGTGGTTCGGATGCGAATTCTCCAAGGCAAAATAGGTTTTATTATCTCCAAGCTAGAGGTGAATAAGAGTGTCCTCCGGATGTGACTATCGGTATGTGTTTTATGCTTTGTTAGATTCCGGTGTTGCTTTGTCTTTTGTGACTTGATAGGACTTTAGTATGCTAGACTTTGATGTGGTCTTTAGTATGAATTGACTACATTATTGTTATGTTTTATTGATAGTAGAACCCGATATGGTCATGATGAGTTTTGGGTATGTTGTGGGTTTAGAATTGTCTTGTGTGATGGATGTGAAAGCTTAGTGATAACTTAATTCGACCTTAGAATTGAAAGAAGCGGTGCTTAGAAAGTCTGTTTAGGCTTTCTCCCAAGAGGAAGATGGTGTGCTTAGATAGCAAGGTCATGAGTGCTCCTAATGTTCATGATTTGGGTTACTTGAATTTCTAACCCAAGCAGGGTGTAATGAGTTTGGGAAGTTTAGTCCCCATTTTATAAGCCCATATGAGATCTTAGACCAACAAGTTAAGAAGTATAAGAACAAGTTGTATCAGTGAAAATGTTATGGAGGGATCTTTTAGTGAGGGTCTTAGTTGAGGGTGATACTTGGGAGGCCGAGGCCAATAAGATGTCTCGATATCCTCATCCTATTTTTCCTTCTACTCTTTCTTTATCTTTAGATGAAGAGTTCTTTGTGGTTTGTTCTTTATGTGAAGTCATGTGTGTTTTAGATGTTTTCATGATTTCCTTATGTTGTGCATGTTCATGACAGACTTGTGTTTTGAAAGAAAATGAGTTTACATGATTGATTTTCCTCATATTGTAGTGCATTGAGTATGAGTTGCCTATAGACTTCATGAGATGAATTGTGAAACATGTTTTAGCTTGGAGTTGAGAGATTTCTCCTTGGATGTAAGCTATGAGTATAGTATGAGTTGCCTATAGACTTCATGAGATGAGTTGTGAAACATGCTTTAGCTTGGAGTTGAGAGATTTCTCCTTGGATGTAAGCTATGAGTATAGATTGCATATAGGCTCTAGGAGATTGTGTTGAGCATGCTTTTAGCTTGGAGATGATAGTTCCTCCTTGAGCATGAAGAATGTTAGAATTTCATGCATTTTGGGTTGTTAGATGTAGTTCCTACGTTCCATGTGATGCATTGAGCATGTTTAGCTTGGAGTTGATAATTCCTCCTTAGCTGTGTGCATTTAGATGTGTTGCATACATGATGGGTTGCTAGTATTGAGTCGTTACCTTTAAGAAGTGCCTAGAATGCCATTTGACGACAAATGTTTCCAAGGGGGAGATAATGTAACACCTCGAATTTGAGTTAGAGGGCATACCATGTTAGAACTCTAAGATGCCACTTCCCATGGACCAACCACAGCTCGTGGGTGAGACCACGCCCCTTAGGTGGCCCCGTAGATGGACACTATGGAAAACTACCTAAGGCAGAACTATGCCATAACCCATGCTCCGTGGATGGGTCCACGACCTGTAGTTGGGAGTGTCGTGGGTGGCCATCAGAGTCTCTGAACCAAACCACGTTTGACCAGGACAGACCGTAGGTCTATCACGGCCCGTCAACGTAGTCTTGTAGGTCAGCCTAGACGATTAAGTCACTACTAAAAAAACAGTGAATACTGACCTAAAAATACCGACCTTCGGAGGTCGGTATTCCCTATAATTCCGACCTAAAACCGACATCCCAGCTTAGGTCGGAAAAAGCTTGGTCGCTATTCAATGCCGACCTCTCGAGGTAGGTTTTTATTTTAAGTCGAAAAATTCATTAATTTATTTTTCGACTTCCTGAGGTCAGTTTTATACATTTCTTTATTTTTTATTTTTATTATTTCTGACTTCCTGAGGTCAGAATATTTATTTCTCATATTTTGGAATACCGACTTCCGGATGTCGGTATTTGTTACTTTTTTTATTTTTAATATATAAATTCCGACCTCCGGAGGTCAGTATTTTTATTTTAGTATTTTTGAAATTCTGACCTCCGGAGGTCGGTATTTTTATTTTTATATTTTTCAAATTCCGACCTCTGGAGGTCGGTATTTTTATTCTTTTATTTTTCAAATTCCGACCTCCGGCGGTTGGTAATTTTATTTTTCTATTTTTTAAATTCCGACCTCCGGAGGTCGGCATTTTTATTCTTTTATTTTTCAAATTCCGACCTCCGGAGATCGGTAATTTTATTTTTGTATTTTTAAAATTCCGACCTCCGGAGGTCGGTATTGTAATTTTTTTACTTTTCAAATTCCGACCTCCGGAGGTCGGTAATTTTATTTTTGTATTTTTAAAATTCTGACCTCCGTAGGTCGGTATTTTAATTTTTTTACTTTTGAAATTTCGACCTCCGGAGGTCGATTTTCTGCTATAAAACTGGCAGCAAATTGCTGTAATTATAATTGTCCACCTACATATTTATACCAAAACAACCCAAAGAATATAAACTTCATCCAACCAAAACAACACAATATTTTCAACATATACATTAAACTATTTCAAAATAAACTTCATCCAACTTAAAAATACAATCAAACAATTCCAAATAGATACAACTACTCCTCATCACCCTGATCACTCTCCTTATCAGACTTATCATTCTCATCACCTTCTTGATCAGATCCATCACTGCTGGCCGGACATGGAGGAAGAATATTTCCTGATTCAAAAAGAAAAGTAAGTTGGGCTTGAAGCGCTGCATACCTCTTGTTCTCTACCTCTTTTGCTGCCGCAATCTCCTCTTATCTCTTCTTCTCTCTTTCTTCTCTCTTCTTCTCTCTTTCGGCTACAGCAGCAAGCTCGGCATTGAGATAAGCTATCTTACTCTCCATTGCAGATATTGTCTCTCTATCCCGCCATCGAAGCTTGAGGATGATGAACCACAATACCAAGACTTCTTCTTCTGATACGCCTTTTCTGGATAGCCGTAGACTGAACCTCTAATCGGTTCACCAACACTTTGTTTCCAAAGATTCTCCTTTTCTTCTTGTGTAAATGGTATGTCCCGACTCTCAAGAGGTAGAGTACTACGATATTCCTGAGATATTCGTATATACTTATCCTGTAATTTAAACAAAGAACTCTACGAATAAGAATGTAATATATACAAGGAAAAGAAAAAAAAAAATTAGTTTGAATGGAGTTCTTACATATATCTCTTGAGCACGTGGCTCAATCCATCTTTCTTCTTCTGTGGGGTTCGTACTCTTCTTGATGTAAGTAACCTTGAACATCTCACATACCTACCGCCTACCCAACTCTTTTTCCCGCAAATAACATATATAGAATTTGATCTCATTAATCTCCAAAAGTACTTATCTAAAAAGAAAAATTATTTTTCTAAATTAAGAAAGTATACCATTCTTTCCTTCCTAGTAACTCGCTAATAGCTCCACCAAGGTGCAAGAGTCTCCCTTTCTCGACGCGAGCCATCTTCCCAATCTCACTCCTCTTTTAAATTTTTCATCAAGATCTAATGTTCCAAAGAATAGAGCCCATCGATCCGGTAACATAAACTTAGGCATTCTGCTTTCTCTCCGATACCACAAAATGTGCTAGAAAGCAACTTTGAAGCTTTAAGCTTGAAGTTCACTTGAACGTCTTCCTCATGTTCGAGAGCCCATACATAATATTTCTGTAATAAAAAATAACTAAATATTTATTTTTCAAATGAATAGCTAATTTAAATGGGTATGATGTATATTTAATTGATATATATTCTTACCTTAAATTTGTTGTACATCTGCCCTTGGGTGTTAAGTGGAATCGAACTCCAATTCGGATACACACCATTGTAGTGAGTTCCAATGCACTTTAAAATAATCTTTGCCATACCCACATCCGGACGTAAGCTGAAATACGAGTTCATTGACAAAGTAGAGTAAACAAAAAAACTCAATCAATTAAAATATAAATAGATAAATGAAAGATGAAACATAATTAAATCATACTTGTATCCTAATGGCTTGATGACGAGTCTCCGAAAATTATCTCTATCGCCTGGCTGAGGACCATGTGTATCTGAGTGCTGGGTGGTGGGAGTACTAGGCTCTGAGCCATTGGATTCAAGATGAAGATTGGAAAGTCCAATTGATCCACTATTAGTATTCAAACTATTGCACTAACTACCACTAGTTGATGGTATGGCAGACCCACGACCAAGATGTGAATTGCCCTGCAATGTTTGGTAACTTGAACTAGGTACCACGGTGGGTGTAGATATAGTATAACCAGATTGTAGAGCCACATGAGTAGAGGCATTATGTGACTGTTGTGCCGAGTGAGTAGTTGAAACTGAGGCTCGTTTAACTCGAGAGAACTCATCAGATATCACGACCCCAGTGGGGCTTCTCATAGCATTGGCCTTAAATTTCTTTTTTGAATTAGCGGATTTTTTTTATTTACCCTTATCCTTTATCTACCATCTATATCAATTAAATATAAAGATTAAAACAAAGTAGTACAAAATAATGTCACAATGTCAAACATATATATCAAACAAAGTTATCATAACATAAGGCTTAATCCAAATAGTCTTTTACAATGCCGAACAAACGTTAAAACTACTAAAATATAAAGCATACTCAAATATGAATAGCTAAAAATCCACTAACTAAACATACAAATTGTTACAAGTTATATTTCAGAGAAGTGGTAATATTGTCCCTAAACTCTTTTTCTCCATTTCTAGTCACATCACTCTGTTTCTATCAATAAAGGGAATGTGTGTTCACATGTTTCAGAATATCTACCTACATGACACGTTAAAACTACTAAATAGTCTTTCACAATGTCGAACAAAAGTTAAAACTACTAAAATATAAAGTATACTCAAACATGAATAGCTAAAAATCTACCAACTAAACATACAAATTGTTATTCATCCTCTTCGGAAGTTTCTTCATCATCTATCCATTCACATGCATCATCTTCGGAAGTTTCCTCCTCATCTATCCATTCATCCTCTTCGAAAGTTTCCTCCTCATCCTCCTCCATATTTGTTGGCATATCTAACTCTTCTCTATTAACTTCTTCTAAAATGTGATCAGGATGATCCAAATTCATTTCTAACTCAGCATCCACTACTTGATGAACACTTGATATTTCATTTTGATATGCAACATCCAATTCATTCTCAACTTCCACTCGCCCCATTGGTTTTGTTTTGATTACAACCCACCAATCAGACTTATCCCTACGCAACGGATAAGGAGCATAGTACACTTACTTAGCATTCTGTGCAATAATAAAAGGATCATAAGCCTCATACTTCCTAGTGTGCTTGACTTCAATGATATTATGTTGCTTAAACTCCCTCGTGCCTCTTGAAGTTGGATCAAACCACTTGCATTGGAAAAGTACTATTCTTTTAATTGGCCAACCCGAATACTCCAACTCTAGAATCTCATGAAGGACGCCAAAATAATCAACATTCTCATTTTGATTTCCATCATCACCTTTAACCCAAACACCACTATTATTAGTTTTCTTATTCTTTGAGTATTTCTCTGTGGCAAATTTAAAACCATTTACGTTATATTGGTGCATTGTGTGAACTATAACCGGTCCCCAAGAAATATCTTTGAAAAATTGATCAAATGTGGCGGCATTTTTTGAATTGTAGACCTATATATAAATGGTTAGTAAATTAAAAGCAATGTTAGTAGAAAGAAGAGTACACTAATCTCTTAATAGGTGTACATATTACAACACTTACCCAATTAGTATACCACGTTATAAATGATGGAAACACTTGATCATGACCATATTGGCTCACAAAATAACTGTAGAATCACATTGAAAATACAGTTAGTTTTCTTAATAAATCGGAGTTGAATATATGTTGTTTACATATTTAATTTTCTTACTCTAAGAAGGGTTGGACTTCTGGACAATTCAACAAGACATGAAGCTCTGCTGATTTTTTCTCCTTTTCGGTAAGTTTGCGCAATGTACTCTTTTTTGAACCCTTACCCGGTTGGTTGAAGATTGATAATGATTATCGCAGATCATTCCCAGATCATCATGTCGATTAGGTCTGCTTTCTCAAACACGACACATGATCATCAAAGTAGTAAGAATAAAAGTGTGATCTTTCTTTAGCTAGATATACTTGAACCATACAAATTTCTCCACCCTATGTTTATTCTTAATACCCCTTTTAGACTTGCCAATGCTTCTGTAAAATGTTATATTAGATATATAATTTCAAAAGATATATGATCGATTTATGAAATAAGAATAAATGTATTATAGTTACTTACCGCTCAAAAGGATACATCCACCTATATTGAACTAGACCTCCCAATAGGGCTTCATGAACAAGGTGAATGGGAAGATGTTCCATCACATCAAAGAACCCAGGTGGAAGAATCTTCTCCAACTTATTACTAATAACAATGATATTTTTGACCATCCAAACCAGATTCTCTACTCTCAATGTGCTGGAACACAAGTCTTTGAAGAACAAACTGATCTCTGCCATCGGTTTCCATATGTTTTCAGGCAATCCACAAAAAGCAATTGGAAGTAATTGTTCCATGAAAACATGACGGTCGTGACTTTTCATCCCATGTAATATTCCACGCTCAATGTCAACCCTCTTTCCCAAATTTGAGGCATATCCATCTGGCATTTTCAAGCTTTTCACCCACTCACAAATTTTTCTCTTTTGTTCTATTGTGAATGAATAACTAGCCTTGGGCTTAAGTAACTTGTTGTTGGCAGACTCCTGTATATGCAACTCCGGTCGTCTACAATGTTCTGGCAAGTCAACTCTAGCCTTGACATTATCTTTTGTCTTGCCAGTTACATCCATTACAGTGTTGAATAGATTATCAAAATAATTTTTTTCAATATGCATGACATCAAGATTATGTCTAAGTAAATTATCCTTCCAATAAGGTAACTCCTAATATACTGCTTAGTCCAATTATGTGCAACACCATACCCATCAAATTTGTACGGTGGTTCCTCAGTTACCTTTGGAAAATTTTGAACCCTTTCCCAAATATCATCACCCGTTAATATTGGGGGTGGACCATCTCGTTCATTTTTATTCTTTTTAAATGCATATTTGTTTCTCCTAAACTCATGATCAGGTGGCAAGAACCGACGGTGACAATCAAACCATGAATTTTTTCGGCCATGTTTTAATGTGAATGATTTAGTATCTTCCATACAGTAGGGACATGCTAACTTTTCAGCTGTCATCCATCCAGATAGCATTCCATAGGCAAGAAAATCATTAATAGTCCACATTAAAGTAGCACGCATGTTGAAATTTTGTTTACGAAAAATGTCCCATGTTTCTACCCCCTTAGACCACAACAATTTCAACTCATCAATCAAAGGTTGTAAGTACACATCAATCTTGCTTTTTGGATTACTCGGACCAGGAATGACACAATTCAGAAATATATATGGACTTGTCATACACATCTCAGGTGGAAGATTATACGGTGTAATAAACACAGGCCAATAAGAATATGGTGCAGCCCCAACTGAAAAAGGGGTGAAACTATCCGCACACAAACCCAGCCTAACATTCCTTGGTTCAGCAGCAAAATTTGGATAAGTTCTATCAAAATGTTTCCAAGCCTCTCCGTCAGATGGATGACACATGACACCAGGTGGCCTTCTATTTTCACGGTGCCATCTCATATGAGGAGCAGAGCTATTTGATGTATACAACCTCTTCAATCTTGGTATAAGAGGTAAATAATGCATCACCTTAATAGCAAGTTTCTTTCTGGTAGAACCAGTCTTATAGCGAGGGTGACTACAAAACTTACAAGACTCTAGATCGACATCCTCCTTATAGTATAACATGCAACCTTTTTCACAACAATCAATTCTTATCGAGGAGAGTCCTAACTTAGACACCAATGCATTTGCTTTATAATAAGAATCAGGAATCTCTACATTGGGATCAACTAATTCCCTCATAAGATCTATCATAGAGTTCATTGCTCCTTGAGACATATTATTGTCAGATTTGATACTTAACAATCTAATCGCAATGCATAATTTAGAGTGTTGACTCCCGTTGAACAAAGGACTACTACAATCATGCAATTGTTCATAAAAGATGTTTGCTTCTTCATTAGGAGTTTCTTCTATATTTTCTCCTTGTTCAAAATTAGAATGCATCCCAAAAGCATCATCAACCATATCTGACATTCTAGAACCTTGGAAATAATTATGCTCGATAGATCTACTACTTTCACCGACAACAAAGTTATTAAACATAGTGTCACTTTCAACCTCACCATGACTAGTCCAAACTGTATACCATAGTTTGAATCCATTCATCAAAAGATGCATAGCAACAGTCTCTGTTGTATGATATCTAACATTTTCACAATTAACACACGGACACCTAATCAATCTTGAAGTTAAAAAATCATCAAGTGTCTTTGCATGATTTATAAATCTAGTGACACCTTCTGCGAATTCTGGAATCATACCCGCTCGACCAGGATTGTTTCGATTATACATCCAACTACGATCAGGATCCATCTACACAAACAATAATGATAATTTTGACATTATTTATTTTAATTTATTTAAACAACTAAACAACTTTTTAACTTTAACTACATTAGTTTTGATTTAATTCCAACAACTAAATTCACCAACTAAACGACATTATTTACTTTAACTTGTTTAAATAACTTAACAACTTTTTAACTTTAACTACATTAGTTTTGACTTAATTCCAACAACTAAATTCACTAACTAAATCACATTATTTATTTTAACTTGTGTAAATAACTTAACAACTTTTTAACTTTAACTACATTAGTTTTGACTTAATTCCAACAATTAAATTCTCGAACTAAACCACATTATTTATTTTAACTTATTTAAACACCTTAAAAACTTTTTAACTTTAACTACATTATTTTTGATTTAATTCCAACAACTAAATTCACCAACTAAACGACATTATTTATTTTGACTTGTTTAAATAACTTAACAACTTTTTAACTTTAACTACATTAGTTTTGACTTAATTCCAACAACTAAATTCACTAACTAAATCACATTATTTATTTTAACTTGTGTAAATAACTTAACAACTTTTTAACTTTAACTACATTAGTTTTGACTTAATTCCAACAATTAAATTCTCTAACTAAACCACATTATTTATTTTAACTTATTTAAACACCTTAACAACTTTTTAACTTTAACTACATTGGTTTTGATTTAATTCCAACAAATAAATTCACTAACTAAACCACATTATATATTTTAACTTGTTTAAATAACTTAACAACTTTTTAACTTTAACTACATTAGTTTTGACTTAATTCCAACAACTAAATTCACCAACTAAACGACATTATTTATTTTAACTTGTTTAAATAACTTAAAAACTTTTTAACTTTAACTACATTAGTTTTGACTTAATTCCAACAACTAAATTCACCAAATAAACGACATTATTTATTTTAACTTGTTTAAATAACTTAACAACATTTTAACTTTAACTACATTAGTTTTGATTTAATTCCAACAACTAAATTCACCAACTAAACGACATTATTTATTTTAACTTGTTTAAATAACTTAACAACTTTTTAACTTTAACTACATTAGTTTTGACTTAATTCCAACAACTAAATTCACCAACTAAACGACATTATTTATTTTAACTTGTTTAAATAACTTAACAACTTTTTAACTTTAACTACATTAGTTTTGACTTAATTCCAACAACTAAATTCACCAACTAAACGACATTATTTATTTTAACTTGTTTAAATAACTTAACAACTTTTTAACTTTAACTACATTAGTTTTGACTTAATTCCAACAACTAAATTCACTAACTAAACCACATTATTTATTTTAACTTATTTAAACACCTTAACAACTTTTTAACTTTAACTACATTAGTTTTGATTTAATTCCAACAACTAAATCCACCAACTAAACGACATTATTTATTTTAACTTTTTGAAACAACTTAACAACTTTTTAACTTTAACTACATTAGTTTTGACTTAATTCCAACAACTAAATTCACCAACTAAACCACATTATTTATTTTAACTTGTTTAAATAACTTAACAACTTTTTAACTTTAACTACATTAGTTTTGACTTAATTCCAACAACTAAATTCACTAACTAAACCACATTATTTATTATAACTAATTTAAATAACTTAACAACTTTAACTAGTTTAGTTTTGACTTAATTCCAACAACTAAATCCACCAACTAAACGACATTATTTATTTTAACTTATTTAAACAACAAAACAACTTTTTAACTTTAACTACATTAGTTTTGACTTAATTCCAACAACTAAATTCACTAACTAAAGCTAAGCATCAACAGTAGATGGACACAAATCGATCTTGCAAGAAAATCAATTTTGTCATCAATAGGATCAACTAGTGTTGGTACTTATGCTTAATAAACACATTAAATTAAAGTTAAGTGTCAACACTAGATGGACACAAATCGATCTTGCAAGAAAATCAATTTTGTCATCAATAGGATCAACTAGTGTTGGTACTTAATTATGCTTAACAAACACATTATTTCTAAACTAAAGCTAAGCATCAACACTAGATGGACACAAATCGATCTTGCAAGAAAATCAATTTTGTCATCAGTAGGATCAACTAGTGTTGGTACTTATGCTTAACAAACTCATTAAATTAAAGTTAAGTGTCGACACTAGATGGACACAAATTGATCTTGCAAGAAAATCAATTTTGTCATCAATAGGATCAACTAGTGTTGGTACTTAATTATGCTAAACAAACATTCGATGGACACAAACAAATTATCACAAAATTTAAACTAAGTATCAATACTAGAAGGACACAAACACATTATAAAAAGAAATTGTACTTGAACTTTAGAAATTTAGAAACACCAAACCTTATCTTCTACTTTGATGAAAGAAGCTTGTATCAACTTTTTTTGATGTTGAGCTTCCTTAGTTGCCTAGCCCGCAAAATCAACTCTTTCAACACTAGAAAAAGATTCAATAAGTATTAGTTACTACATAGCACAAACACACAGCAACATCAAGATTCGTCAACTGCCTATTTCCTAAATACGAGCCAATTTGAAAACAAGCATCAACATAGAAAATGAAAGAACACGCCCACATGAATAGATGGACACAAATCGATCTTGCAAGAAAATCAATTTTGTCATTAATAGGATCAACTAGTGTTGGTACTTACGCTTAACAAACACATTATTCCTAAATTAAAGCTAAGTGTCAACACTAGATGGACACAAATAGATCTTGCAAGAAAATCAATTTTGTCATCAATAATATTCAAGTTTAGTTAAATATAAACTTGAAATCCAAGAATATTAGTTTTATATATATAGTCAAGTTTTAATAAGTTCAAGTTTCAATTCAAGTTCATATCTAATTTCTAAACTTAATTAGTTATATATTCAAGCTAATTAGTTCCAAATTCAAACTAGCTAGCTAGTTTCCGAAATTCAAACTATTAATTAGCCTAAAATATCAAATATAATTCAAGCCATTAGTTCTAAATTCCAAATTCAAACTAGTCTTAAAATCACAAATTGAAAGTACTCCTAGAATTCAAAAACCAAACTATAATGCTAAAATCCCAAATTCAAACTATTAGTAGTCCTAAAATCTCAATAATAATTCAAACTAGTCCTAAATTCAAAATTCATACTAGTCTTAAAATCACAAATTCAAACTAGTCCTAAAATCCCAAAATCTAACTAGTGCTAAAATCCTAAATTCAAACCAGCTAGCTATTCCTAATCCCAAATTCAAACTATTAGTCCTAAAATCTCAATAATAATTCTAACTAACTCAAATAATACCCAAATTCAAACAACTCCCCAAATATAATTCAAACTAACTCTAACATTAAAATTTTCAATTCACAATCAACAAACACAAACTAACAATCAAATAATCCCTAATTCAAACTAACAATCAAAAACCCTAAATCATTCACTTACTAATTAACTAACAATCAATAAAAAAACTAATTCAATACACTAATTAACAAATTAAACACTCAAATTGAATACCCAAATTCAAACAACTCCTTAAATACCCTAATTCAATCTAATTCTACAATTCCAAAATCAAACTAATTAACTCAAGAAATGCCAAATTTCAAACAAATCCTAAGATATCCTAATTCAAACTAACCCTAACATTAAAATTTTCAATTCACAATCAACAAACACAAACTAACAATCAAATAATCCCTAATTCAAACTAACAATCAAAAACCCTAAATCATTCACTTACTAATTAACTAACAATCAATAAAAAAACCAATTCAATACACTAATTAACAAATTCAACACTCAAATTGAAAGAAATTAAAACTAATATTATGAAAACCTAACATTGAATTAAAGGAGAAGGGTAGTGTCGTGATGAGGCGGCGCCGTCGAGATGAAGGCTCGGTGACCTCCTCTCGCCGGCGTGCAAGCTGCGGCAAGCCGGCCGGCCGCACTTATGCGTTGTGTTGTTAGCACTGTTGATCGAGGCGGCGCACCGGTCGAGATGGTGGCGCCACCTCCTGCTGCTGCGCTGGTCCGGGATCTGTGGGGTCAAGGCGGTCGAGGATCTATGGGGGTCGGACGACGTGAGAGAGGAGTGGGAGAGCTTGGAGTGAAAAAAAAGACTTAACGGTTTTGAGATTATAATTCTTTTTTAAAAAGAAATGTTAATTTATCGACCTCCGGAGGTCGGTATTTTTATTTTTGTATTTTTGAAATTCTGACCTCCGGAGGTCGGTATTTTTATTTTTGTATTATTTAAATTCCGACCTTTGGAGGTCGGTATTTTTATTTTTGTATTTTTGAAATTAATCGTCATTCGGATGACGATTTATTTAAAGAAAATATTAATTTATTAATTTTTTTGGAAGTCACTATATAAATATTTTAATGAAAATTAATATAATTACATACTATTTAATTTTACCGACTTTCGGAAGTCCATATTATAATTTTTTATTTTTTTATTTTACACAAAACCATCCTCCGGAAGACGATTTAAATAAAATTAATTCAAAATATTTCTCAATTTTGTTTTTAATATTTAATTGAGAAAAAATAAAATATTTTTATTTATTTATTTAATACCGAATTACACCGAATTTTGCCTTCAACCAAGCCTTTTCGTTCCGAAATCGAGAAAGATCACTTTGAAAAGTAAGCCCGATGGGCAATATGGGGGTGGGTCAGGGTGAGAGAGAGGACTGAGAGTGGAGTGAGAGATTCCTTAGGGTTTTGATACTATATCATTCTTTTTTTAAGAGAAGTGTTTAATTTACCGACCACGGGATGTTGATATTATTTAAATAAAATAATAATTTAAATATACCAACCTCTTAAGGTCGGTATTTATTAATTTATTTTAATATAAACTCATCTCTTGAGGTTGATTTTATTAATTAAAATTACGTTTATAAATTAAAATTATATATATATATATATATATATATATATATATATATATATAACTACACATCAACAGAAGTTTAATTTAATAAATTTAATTTTATTGATCAAGTTAATTTTATAAATTTAAATTATATACCTCCTAATTATATAAATTTAATTTTATCGATCAACAAATTAAAGTTTATCAATATCAAATTTAATATATAAATCTCCTTGAATTGATCATCGGTATTTCTTTAATTGATAATGTATTTCATATCTGAGACACTAATATATATATATATATATATATATATATATATATATATATATATATATATATATATATATATATATATATATATATATATATATAAGACTTGATTTGTTAAACTACTTAGTGAGTATATATAATTAATCAACGTATTTCATACTCCGATGAATTATCTTTTACATGTCATCATTGCCTACGATATTATCACAACACTTGACATCCATTCAAAATCGAATGTATATAATAATATTATCTCGCATTTCATACTCAAATAGATTATATTATATGTTAATTAGCTATTCACCTGTACATCATGACATGATATATTAAGTTCATCATTTGACAACAGACTGATAGAATTTGTATATTACTCTACAAATATAAGTATAATTATCTCTTAATTCATATCAACGTAGTTTCATACTCTAAATATGGATTATAGGTATTTTTTTATTTATTCCACGAATTTTAACTTTTTATTTATAAAAGTATACAAAATTGTTACACTCTTTTAAACAATTAATTGTATGTGTAGAATGAAAATTTAGTATTATGCTAGCAAAATTATGATTTATAGGAACAGTTTTAACAAATCGACCTTCGGATGTCGCTTTTATTAAAAGTAATTAGATGAAATAAAAATACCGACCTCATGAGGTCGGTATTTTATATTAATTTAATTTTTAACTTATATAAAACTGTCATCCGGAAGACGATTTATTTAATGAAAATTAATTTAATTACATACTATTTAATTTTACCAACTTTCGGAAGTTGATATTATAATATATTTTTTTGTTACGCAAAATCGTCCTCCGAAAGACGATAAAATTAAATCAATATATTTAATTGAGAAAAAAATAAAATATAGTTATTTATTTATTTTATTTAATACCGACATCCAGAGGTCGGTTTTTATTGTATTGAAATATACCGACCTCCAGAGGTCGGTATTTTGATTTCTGTATTTTTAAAATTCTGACCTCGGGAGGTCGGTAATTTTATTTTTGTATTTTTTAAATTCCGACCTCCAGAGGTCGGTATTTTTATTTTTGTATTTTTGAAATTCTGACCTCCGGAGGTCGGTAATTTTATTTTTGTATTTTTTAAATTCCGACCTCCGGAGGTCGGTATTTTTATTTTTGTATTATTTAAATTCCGACCTCCAGAGGTCGGTATTTTTATTTTTGTATTATTTAAATTCCGACCTCCGGAGGTCGGTATTTTTATTTTTGTATTTTTGAAATTCTGACCTCCGGAGGTCGGTAATTTTATTTTTTGTATCTTTTAAATTCCGACCTCCTGAGGTAGGAATTTTTTATTTTTTGTATTTTTTAAATTCTGACCTCCGGAGGTCGGTAATTATATTTTTGTATTTTTTAAATTCCGACCTCCAGATGTTGGTATTTTATTTTCCTGCTTTATTTTGCATAAACTATTGTGTAATAAACTAACCGACCTCCTAATGTCGCTAAGTATTTGGATGAAATAAAAATACCGACCACATGAGGTCGGTATTTTATATTAATTTAATTTACATAAACCGTCATCCGAAAGACGATTTATTTACGCAAAACCGTCCTCCGGAAGTTAATAAAATTAAATCAAAATATTTCTCAATTTTGTTTTTTATATTTAATTGAGAAAAAAAATATTGTTATTTATTTATTTTATTAATACCGACATAAGAGATCGGTTTTTATTGTAATTCATTTTTCCAGGGAAAAATTCCGACCTCCAGAGATCGGAATTTTGTTTTCCCGCTTTATTTTGCATAAAAACCGACTACTTGTAGTCGGTTTGCTAAAGTTTTTTTAATTTCTTATTCTTTTTAAGAATACCGACCTCCGGAGGTCGGAAATTACCGACCTCCATTTGAGGTCGGTAATTTTTAGGTCAGTATTCACTGTTTTTTTAGTAGTGAGTTTAGGGGCACTTTGGGACTTTCCGGTTCTGATTAGAATTAAGTGGTGTCGTTTTACCTTAGCCTAGACCACCTATATAAGTACTTCAAACCCCTAAATTAAGTCATTCAAGTCATTCTCTCAAACTCACCAAAAGAATTGGGTTCTTCTCTCAAATAATTCTCTCTCTAGAAAGTTGAAGAAGAAGCAGAGGGTCAAGCTAGGTCAAGACAAGTCTCCATTCTTCCAAGCTTTGTGGGCTTTGTAATCAAGGTATGATGGTTTATTCATCCATGGAGCCTCATGATTTCCCTAATTTAGATGAAGAATTCCCCAAGTCAAATTAGGGTTTTTTCTAATGTTATGGGTTATGATCCAATTGAGTGTATTATGGTTGATTATGATTGTTTATGATATAATTGCATGTTTTTAGTATGATTGTACATGTATTCATGCCTAACCTATGATTCTAAGATAAATTTGATATAGATAGGTTTTATGCCATGAAAGGGAAAATTGAGGATTTAGATGTAATCTTCTAGAATTGATGAAATACATGATAGATTGCTTTAGAGTAGAGTACATAGATATGAATTTGCTTGAGAGTAAGTATGCAGACATGAATTGATTGAAATCAAGTATATATGATGAATTATGACTTGTAGGCTTTGAGGATAGAGTTGTCTTGAGATCAAGACATGTAAGATAAGTATATGATGATTAGGGCTATTAGGATAAAGCTTGCATGATGAAGTATGTTTAGTAGGGTTAGAGTAAAGCTTGTATGATTGATATAATTAGAGATGTCTTGAGATTGAGGTACACATGATGAATGATGATTATTAGGGCCTTGAGACTAAAGCTATATGATGATTGTTGAATTGTATATATAATTATTGTGGAAGGATTTACCCGCATGATCTACTCTATGTGTGTATGAATAAATAATGTGAAAGGTTTTCTCACATAGAATGATTCTAGGTTGAAAGGCTTGCTCACCTAAAATGAATCAAAGCATGTATGAACTATGATAGCTTGAAGTAGTGATATGAAATCACATCATGAATAGCTTGACTTGGTAAGACAAGACCATGCATGGTAGCTTGAGTAATAGATCTCATGGATAGCCTTAGATTGAGAAATCGTACCCTTCCTAAGGTTAGCTTGAACTAGCATGAGAGGATGCCTGCATGATAGCATGACTTGGTAAGGCCAAACCATTTCATTGGTAGCTTGGATTGAGCAATATTACCCTTCCTTGAGTAGCTTGTACTTGCATGAGAGTATGATTTCCATGATAGCTTGGTCTAGCATAATGAGGTGCTTTTCATTGGTAGCGTTGAATTGGTAAATCGTAAGCATTCATGATTTATGATGTGTCTTGGACTAGTAAAGAAGTACTTTTCCGTGATAGTAAGAATAGCTAATGAGGGAGTAATCCCTAATCGAAGTAGCATAGTTATGATGAACCAAGGTTACTTCAAGGAAGTATTATAAGTATGTTTTGATATGAGATTACTTGTTATGATGTTAGATTAGCTTGGATTGTTGCTTGAGTTGCCTTCCTTGATATGTAGACTATAGGTGGATGACCAATGTATTGAGTAAGAAAAAGTTGAGGTTACTTGAGAAGTGTTCCTTTTATAGTATGATGATTTATGTACATTGAATATGCTTATGACTTATGTTGTTATCTCTTATGATTATATTATATGTATTATGTTGACTAATGCATATGTTATGCTTATGTTGATGATTTATTCTAGCCATTATATTTATTACATTTTTGTACTGACGCATACTCTTGCCTACATTCTTATCAAATGTAGGGTCCGGCGATATTGACTTCCATCCTCGTGGCTAGGTTCATAGTAGAGCAAGGAGTGAAGATTTGGTGAGTACTCATAACATTCGAGGATTTGACCACATTTTGTTTATGTCTTTCATTTTTATGCTAGAACTATTGTATGGGATGTGTCCCTAAGACTTTCAAGTATTAGATGGTTTGAGACAAGTGTTAAAGACTTCTGCTTCGTTTTATAGACTTTGATGTTATTGAAAATGTGTTAAATTTCCGCACCATTTTCTATTATCCTATGTTTTGATATGCTAAGTGGCTTGTATGAAGCCTCTCGGGGTCTTATACGCCTTGTTACATCTAGGGGGTATCCCTAGGTCGTGACAACATCCTACATGGTATTATAGGATGTATTACTAATATCTTCCATATGGAGGTATTAGTAATACATAGAATATAATAGCATGGAATAAGTCTATTAAAGACAAAAATATCCCTCAAAATATTTTAATTATTGTGTTTATTTTTTTGTTTTTATGTTTTGTATTTGTATTAGTAAATTTATTTAAATAAATTAGCTTACAAATTATTTAGGGAGAGTTGTTTGTTACTAAATAAATCCAATACAAATTTGAAATGTGAGTTGTTTAACATTTACTAATTAAAAAGGCAAATATATCACTACATGACGTTTGTGATCTTAATTTTTTATGTGTAAATGTAGAGGATTTATTCAATTTTACCATTGTTGACCGTCTTTTCAATTTTAAAAGTAGATAGTTATCTTTTTTAAATTCAAAATTGACATTTTGTGAGTGACCAATTTATTAAGATGACAATTATTTATCCTCAAATAATTCAAGTGAAAAAATAACAAACATGACAACAAAATTGTTCTTCACATAGCTAGTTAGAAGGTCATGAAAAATAATATTGTCCGACAATTATTTACCTTAACCCAATTACATAATAATTCAAGGGTATAATAAACTTTTTATGGAGTTTTAATCCAAACACAAGATGAGGTGGAAAACAATGAACCAAACACTTGATAAAAATAAACCATGCATTACTAATCCCTGCATTATTAATCTATGCATTACTAATCCCTACATTATTAATCTCTACATTACTAATCCCTGCATTACTAATCCCTGTGTTATTAATCTTTGTACCAAACGACCCGTAAGAGTCTAGGAAGTAGGCAAGTGGTTGTCAACATGCGGCTTCCTAGACACTAGACAGGGACAATTTAGTCATTTTATATTTTTTTCCGATTTACTGTGTTTATCTTATTCTTCTTCAGCCTATTATATATTTAAAAATTGCATTAAAAAATTTATAAATCAATAGTTAGCAACTTAAAATATTAAAAGATATAAAAAAAAAAATTGGATTGACTTTCAAAATTCTATCGGTGCCACATAAATTGAGACATGGGAACTAACGTATATTATTTGAAATGAATAAAAAGTACTATAAATTACAATAATTAACAATTTTAAATTTTAAATGACATAAAAATTTTGATTGACTCTCGAAATAGTGTCACATAAATTGAAATAGAGGGAGTAATATATCTTATTTGAAAATGACGTAAAATAAATTATAAATTACAATGATTGAAATCTCAAAATATTTAAAAAGACAAATAATTTGGTTGACACTCGAAATTCTATCGGTGCCACATATTTTGGGAAAAAAGGAATAACATATATTATCTGAAAATTACGTAAAAGTTATTATAAATAAATCACAATAATTAATAACTTAAAAATTTTTGCGAATCATGATTTTTTTATTTGATCCTTCAAATTTCATTTATGTCACATAAATTGGAACAAAGCGAGTAACATAAATTGGGCTTGTGCTGGCATGAGTTCCACTGTCTAGTTCAATAAGCAGTAGTTTGGTAACTAGATAGAGTTATGAAAGTATTAGTAATGTGGTGTTAGTTATGTAGGTATTATCGATGCTCATAACTATTTTGGAAATAACTAGGATTTAATGTAATGACCCGATTGGTCACTTTTGAAAAGTTTCGTAAATTTACCGTTTTGCCTCTCCCACGAATTGAGTTTTGAAAATTGGTTTAGAACCTTGAGAATAAGTTGTGAATTTTTGCAAGATTTGAATTTGAAAGGCTAAAGTTGCTAAAAAGTGGTTTTCGCTGTCTTTGAGAGTTTCGAGTGTCGAAATGGAATTCCATCAATTCCATCAATCCCAGATGTGGAACCTGGTTAGTGAGAGTTGTTGGTTTCAGATTTCAAGTCCTTTTAAGGATTTGAGATCCTAAGTTTGAAAATTGTGAAAATTTATCCTTTAAGTTGTCCTTAGTCAATAGTCAAGGTTCGGATTGGAATTTCGAGAGTTCCGTTGGATTCAAAAGATGATTTAAGGCGTCAATGAGGTCTTTGTTGAATTTTGAAAGACCTCAAGCTTGATTTAGCCTTTTTAGGTGTTGTGTTAGTTTCTTTTGATTTTCACAAATGTTGGGTCATAGAGACCTCGAATTCGTGTTTCGACGCTTTCATTGAGTTTGGAACATTGAGTATAGTCAATTTGCATATATAGTTTGTGTGTACGGGGTTCCAAACTAATTTCAAGGGTCCTTTCGATGCTTTGAGAGTTAGATGGTTTTTCTAATGCTGGTGTGCTTTGCTTTCACGAAGGTGTCTCGCGATCTCGATGTTCGAGAAAGGGAGACCTTAGTCGCGAAAGCAAAGGGCCTCTGTTAGGCAGGCTTCGTTAAGCAAACCACGGGTCTCAATTGCGATGCTTGAGAAAACGAATTCTGGTTCGCAAAAGTGAAGGCCCTAACTTTTGCGAGGTTCGCTTAAGGGAACCCATGGTCGCAAAAGCGGCATCAGAGAGGGGTTTTGACCTGCAAATTTTGGGATCTAAGCCCAATTTTTCATTTTTGAGCTTGGCAAATCCTTGGAGAAGATTTTGAAGAGATTTCTTGTGCTAAATCTGTTGGGTAAGCTTTTATGACCCTAAACCTTTATTTTCCTTTTATTATTTTTGGATTTTAACATCAAAAGTTGTGATTTTGATTGGCAAATGACAAGTTTTTTCAAGAACACAAGTTTTAAACTAAATGGTGATTGTGAACTAAATTTAGGTCTTTTTCAAAATGGTGTTCACCAATAAGTTCATAAGGCCTTGAGTAACATTTTCAAGTAAAGAATTTCAGATTCCAACCTCATTTTCTGATTTGAATTTTGTTGATTGACCCATCTTTCAAAGTATATGTGTGGGTAACGTTGTTTCCAAAATTTTATTATGAATACGTTATTGATATAGATTGTGTAGCCTTGGACATTGGTCGGAAGAAGAAAATTCAAGTCTTGAAGTGACTAGTGGGTTGAATTAAGACAAGTGATCTCCTATACCTTGTAATCGTAGGCTCTCAGATGTGCACAAGGTCGCCCATTCCATCAAATATGTTGAACTTAGGTGGATTTTCCCCCTAACATATTGATGTCCGGATGAATGCATTAGTCATCACAATCCGGACTCTCGATTCTCCTAGCGACTTGCAATTGTTTATTGTCCTTCTCAGACTATGGAGTTGGTTCAAACGGTAATTTAGTAAAACTGACAACATGATTAGAGCCTATAAAAATTATACTTCATCGAAAACCCTAGCAGCCGCTCATGTACTATCAATTTCATAGTCATTGGTCTGTCCGCCTATTCTTTTCATCGTCCATCCAATTCATTGTTGCAATTGAACCCTCACGTGGATTTTTGTGCACTCTCCTTGCCCCTCTTCTAATAAAATAAACGGTATGGATCTTCCGTCCTTCTATCTTTGATCCTTTCATTGCTTGTCGACCTTCTTTTTATGTGTCAAGCATTTAAAGATGTGATTTCATTTTTTATTTTTAAAGATTTCTATTTTAAGGCTTGGATCTAAAGGCTTTCACTAACAAGCCCCGAATCTGGCACCATATATAGGTCAATTATCTTTATCCATCTCTGTTTTCAATTCAAGCTTGCTGATCTGAGTTTTAATCTCATTTTTAGGGTTTGTTTCAAATTCAAGACCCTTAGCTAAAAATTTAACTAAATTCTCTAAGGAAAATTGTCACAAAAGATAAGTATTCTTTCTATCTATATCTTCTTTTTATGTCTATTTCATTAAATTCATCATAATTTAATTTTAGATCACGTCGCCCAAGGATTTTCATATTAAATAAAGACATAAAAGATATATTAAAAGGAAAAATGATTAGTAATTTATCAATACAAGCAGATCAGATTGAAAAAAAATAAAAATAAATTGACTAAAATTCTATCTCATCAAAGTTCAAACTACAAGTTGTTGGATGATATTAAAATTAAATAAATGAAAACAAAGGAGGAAAAGAGTCTAGGCTATGATAATAGTGAGATAATAACATCGTGACTCCTCAATCAATGAATAAAAAATTGAAACTTAATCAAACAAATTGCTGATTTACTCAAATGTCTTTTCTCTAGGGCATCGTTTAGATTTTATTCCTATTAATAAGTTTTGATAATATAGCTTTTGAGAAAATACCCAACTTAAATATAATAAACTCGGGTCTAATATTTGCTTATTACTCAACTATATCAATGAAATATTAGACTTTCATATAACATTTTAATAACTTGTGAAATGTTATATCTTCTAGCATTTTCTCATGAGAATTTTAGTGCATTCATAAGAATTTTTAGATGTTGATCTAAATCGTAGACATATTATAGAAAAAATTAAAAAAATAGTTTATCCAAGAACTATCTCGAAAAAAGAAGTACTAAATTATTGTTGTCCACAATAATCATGACATCACCTAATTTACCACAATAAAGTACACTTCTTTTTGTACTTTGTTCATAGCCTCTTATTATTTGAAGGCATTACTAAACTATCATTATTTAAAAAGTGTCTCTATAAACTCGAATACTATTAAAACATGGAATACTCCTTCTAGTCTAATATAAATTAGTTGTTCAGATTTTTTCTATAGTCCAAAATAAGAAACCATTCAAAATTCAAGAGTATAAATCAAAGGATAAAAAATCACGAGCTTTCTTCTTGCTTTTTATTCTTGAAACTCCTCCTTCTGAATATAATGAGGTCTCCTATTTATAATTGTAAGGGAGTGATGTACCTGTGTGATTTGATTGGTCCTTTTGAACTAACCAATCACCTTTATTTGGTGATCATTTTTAATTTGATTGGTCAGAACATGTCATATACCTACTTGGCATGATTTTAGTGGCTCGTTGAATTTGACTTGAATTGTCACATGCATAACGTTGACGCGTGGCATGATGGTAGTGGTTCATTTAATTTGATTTAAATTGTCACATCACTTTAACACGTGACTTGATTATAGTGACTCATTTATTTGGATTGGATTGCAACATAACATTGACACATGACTAGATTCTAGTGGCTCATTCATTTGACTTAAATTGTCACATAACATTGATACGTGTCATGTTTTTAGAGCCCGTTTGGATTGGCTTAAAAGTTGGTCAAACCTACTTTTAAGACAGTTTTTTATTCTTGAAAGTGTTTGGCAAATATAAAAAATAACTTAAAATAAGTTATGAAGTGTTTGGCAAGGTAAAAATTGTTAATAGAACTACTTTTATTAAAGAACAAGAGGCAAAAGTTATATTACAATATATTAGAATAGAGAGACTATATATATGTAACTAAACCTAACCTAATAAGAATATATTAACTAAACCTAACTTAATAGGAAATAGGAAAAGCCCAAACATATGGGCTAACATCCCCCCTCAAACTCACAATGCAACAGCAATAAGCATTGAGAGTTTGTCACACAAAAATCGAAACCGAGACGCCGACTGTGCCTTCAGAAAAGATCGCAACTGCAAGGTCGACGGAACAAAAGGAAGCGATATGGTCCCGAGCTGTAAATGATGACGAGTGAAGTGACAATCAATCTCAATGTGCTTCGTCCGCTCATGAAAAACAGAATTCTTTGCAATTTGTATCGCACTTTTGTTATCACAATACAGGGGAGTAGGCAAAGAAATGTGAACCCCCATATCTGCAAGAAGCCAACGTAACCAAACAATCTCGCATGTAGTCACAGCCATAGCACGATACTCAGCCTCCGTGGAAGATCTAGAGACAACATCTTGTTTCTTGCTCTTCCATGAGATTAAAGAGTCTCCAAGAAACACACAAAAACCAGTGGTGGATTTACGATCATTGCGATCACCATCCCAATCAGCATCACTGTAGGCTCGCAACTTGAGAGATGACGTCGAGGGAAACAAGAGATTCTGAAACTGAGTGCCACGAAGATATCTCAGAATCACAATCTGACTCCCAAAGGAATGTATAGAGCAGAATAACAAGCGGCTAACAACATGAATCGCATGAGCTATATCCGAGCGAGTAATGCGTAAGATAAACCAAATCGCTTACAACAATTGATAAAGACTCGGATCTGATAACGGAACACCATCACTAGGAGAGTACCGAGCATTGGTTTCAAGGGGAGTATCTACAATCCTGTTGTCAGAAAGACGCGCCCGTTTAAACAAGTCAGATATATATTTAGTCTGAGAAAGAAGATACCCTTTCTTAGACTGAGCCACCTCAATACCCAAAAAATAACGTAGCAAGCCCAAGTCCTTCATGGCAAACCGATGAGCCAAATCACGCTTCAGTGACTCAATACCATCATAATCATCACCAGTAATAACCATATCATCTACATATAAGGACAAAAGAATTCTCCCTGCACTCGTACATCTAACAAACAACGCCGAATCATGATTACTCGGGACAAATCCAAGAGAAGTAATCACAGTGGAAAATTTCTCAAACCAAGCACGAGGGGCTTGCTTGAGACCATATAAAGCTTTTCGAAGCCGACAAACTTCACCCGGCTGGTGGTCAATACCTGGGGGAGGAGTCATATAAACTTCCTCATGGAGATCACCATTCAGAAATGCATTCTTGACGTCCATTTGAAATATCTTCCACTGTCGAACGGATGCAACAACAATTATAGTGCGAACAGTCGTCATCTTTGCCACCGGGGCAAAAGTCTCCTCATAGTCCATACCATATTTTTGTGAGTACCCTTTTGCCACAAGTCTGGCCTTGTATCGCTCAACAGACCCATCAGACTTTGTTTTTATCTTATACACCCATCGACAACCAATCGTATGTTTACCAGGTGGGAGGATAACCAAATCCCATGTACGTGTCTGATAAAGCGCAGTGAGTTCCTCAGCCATAGCATTCTGCCAAAGAGGATCAGTCACAGCCTCTCGATAGGACTCAGGTTCAGACAAATTATGGATATTGGCAATAAAGGAAGCAAATGAGGCTGAGTATGTAGAGTAAGCGAAATCTGGTAGTTTGGTGGACTTAGAAGGACGAGTAGACCTCCTCAGAGGTGGTGGGTCTCCAGTATCAACAGGCAGAGGAGCAGACTCAGGCACAGGTGGGGCTGAAGCACTATCATCAGGTGGCATGGATGAATCTGAAACTGGAACCTCCATGTCAACGCCAAAAGGATCAATATGCTGAAGATCTGATTTCTTTACATCATGGGATTTAGCTGGAATTGAATAAAAAGGAATATGTTCCAAAAAGGTAACATGCCGTGAAACATATAATTTCTGACTTACAGGATCATAGCAACGATATCCTTTCTGTCCAACACCATACCCCAAAAACACACATATAGCTGATTTTGGCCTCAGCTTATTTCGTTCAACATGAGGACGAAGAACAAAGCAAGTACATCCAAAAACTCGTAATGCAGAATACTTCGGTAGGTGACCATATAATTTCTCAAATGGAGACATCCCTGAAGTCAATGCAGTAGGAATACGATTAATCACATATACAGCAGTTAGGACTGCTTCTCCCCAAAAAATACTAGGAACCTCTGTAGATAAGAGTAAAGTGCGTGCTGTCTCAACAATATGTCGGTGTTTTCTTTCTGCAACACCATTCTGCTCAGGAGTGTCGGTACAGGATGACTGATGTATGGTGCCATCAGAGGCGAGTAACTGAGTGAAATCATTAGAGGTATATTCGCCCCCTAAGTCACACCTGAAGCACTTTATCACAAAATGTTGTGTTTTAACAAGAGCTCTAAAGTTATCAGAAATGCCAAGAAATCGATCGCATTTCATAAGATACACCCAGGTATAACGAGTAAAGTCATCTATAAACGAAACATAATAGGTCGAGCCACCCTTAGTAGAGATTGGAGATGGGCCCCACACATCAGAATGAATAATATCAAAAGGAGCAACAGAATAAGACACACTTTTATTAAACGGTAAAGCTGAGAATTTTGCCAGTTTACAACCACTACAATCAGAAATATCACAAGTGTTCAAATGACCCAAAGCACCAGTAGAGGCTAAGAAACGTAAACGTGACACTGACACATGTCCCAAACGGGAATGCCAAAGATAAAACTGAGAAGACAAAGGACTCAAACGAAAAGACGACAAATCAATACTAGAGGCAGCAACAGCAACAGAAGACACTTTGAGAATCTCCAAGACATAGAGTTTCCCCAACCTACGGCCAATCCCAATCACCTTCTGAGTGTGTTGGTCCTGTACAACACAAACAGAATCAGAAAAGAACACCCAATTACCAGCTTTACACAATTGACTGACCGAAGCAAGATTCAAAGCAAGTTTAGGAACGTAATAAACATCAGAGAGAACAATGTTAGGAGTAGTAACAGAACCAACACCCTCGACTGTCATAGATGCAGCACTAGCGGACATAACAGAGAGTGGTGAAATAGGGGACAAAGAACCAAACGATGACAAATAAGGTGACATATGATGAGACGCACCAGAATCCAAAATCCACAGAGAGGACGGAATACCTGAGGGACTAGAAGAAGGTGTACCGGAATGAGACATAGATGCTGACATGGCCGTAGAATTAGAAGCCATAAACTGTCTGAACTGTTCGAAAACCTGGGGATCCAACGCAGAAGGTGGCATAGTGCTAACAGACTCAGTATCTACAGATGGTGCAGCGGCAGCAACAGCAGCGAACTGTGGAGGACGAGCATCAAAGGAGCGTGACCCATACTTCTGTTGTTGTCCAGATTGAGGCTGTTTGGCCTTGTTAAGTAAAAATGGACACTGAGCCTTCCAATGATTTTTTTGTTTGCAGAATGCACACTCATCAAATGCAACTTTAGGAGATTGTCGAGAACGTGGTGGTCTAGACTGATCAGTTGAAACAGCAAACACAGCAGGAGTATTAGTTGCTTTAGACCCTTTATCCACTTGAGACTTGATACGGGTCTCTTCTGCAATCAGTTCATGAACAACGGAATCAACAGTGGGGAGAGGAGATCGATGAAGGATTGTTCCACGCAGTCCTTCAAAATCAGAACGTAATGCCATCAAAAATTGAACCAAACGCTGTTCTTCCCTCCTAGCGATGTATGGCTCAAAAACTTTTAACTCAGAGATTCGTGAAGAGCCAATTGATCCCACAAATCTGACATTGCAGCATAGAAATCTTGAATACTCATAGCATTCTGTTGAAGAGCACGAATATCATACTCCAACTGGTACTGTTTAGCAAAATTAGACTGAGTATACAGTCTCTCCAAATGGTCCCAAACGTCCTTTGCTGTGTCATACTTAGCCAATTGCATACCAATTGACTGAGTTACAGAATTGTTGATCCAAGTGATAACCTTGGAGTTAGCAGTTTCCCATGAGTCTACCAACAATGCAAAATCCGCAACCGTATCATCTTTGGGTTTAATTTTAACCCCAGTGACATAACCCCACATATTCTTCCCACGAAGAAAATTCTTCATGACATAACTCCAATATGCATAATTTTTACCATCTAATTGAGCATTAATGGACTGAAGAGAATCATCTTTTCCAGTCATATTGTCAAAAAAGAAGCAAACACCAATCGAAATACCTTGTGTCGAACCGATCCAAACAAACAGCCGCAGCACCAATCGAAAAAAAACAAAAAATCACCGCGAACTCACCAAAATCTAAACAAACAGTCGCAGCACCAATCGAAAAAACAAAAAAATCACCGGGATACCATGTTAATAGAACTACTTTTATTAAAGAACAAGAGGCAAAAGTTATATTACAATATATTAGAATAGAGAGACTATATATATGTAACTAAACCTAACCTAATAAGAATGTATTAACTAAACCTAACTTAATAGGAAATAGGAAAAGCCCAAACATATGGGCTAACAAAAATGACTTAAAATAAGTCAGAAATCAAAAGTAAGTCTCCCCCAACTTTTTATTTTTTGACTTAAAGGTCATTTCAGTTTGACTTTATATTTTTTACTTAAAAGCTATTTTTTTTAAGTCAAACGGGTTCAGGATTGTCACTTTACTTGAAACATGTCATAATTTTAGTGGCACAATTTTCTGACTTGGACTACCACATCATTTGGTATGGACTAAACTCTGTTTGGACTTTGAGATAATGAAATGAGTTCATCAGTTGGAGTCCAACTAATTGGATTAGCCCATTGCATATTGAGTTAGATGAGTAACCCAATTCTATTAACCATATTATCTGGACTATTTCTCAAATTTAATATAGTTCATATTAAATTTGTAAATTTAAATCCAATAAAATTTCAACACTTATAGAATCATAAAACAAACTTGGAGAAACATCGGACTAAAATTTTGGATTTATGAGTTCAATATTTAAGAAAATGAAATCTTACTAATTATTTTTATAAGCATATTTTAAATATAAATGTAATGTTTGAGCCAAAACTAATGATTTCTATCGAAATGGTTTTAAAAATATCATCATTGATGTACCTCTTGATCATGAAAATTTAGATTGAATGATTCATTATCTATTTTTGTGAGTTGGAAACTCAAAAACCGCAGAGGAAATGTAAGTCCTTCATTATTTTTGATTTGTTATAAAAAAGAGTATCAAAGAAACAACGAGGGACTTTCATTTCCTCTGCGATTTCTGGGTTTCTAACACATAAAAATGGACAATTAGTCACTCAATCAAAGTTTTCAACAACAATATTGTTTATTAGCATTTCGATAAAAGTCGGTAGTTTTGACTCAAATATTGTATTTATATTTAAAAATATATTTATAAAAATAATTTTTTAAGATCTCATTTTCTAAAATTTTATACTCATAAATCTAAAATTCTAGCCCAAAATTTCTAGAACCTTGTTTCATGATTCCATAATTAGTGAAATTTCATTAGATTTAAATCCGTAAATTAATTTAAACCTTATTAAATTTAAGAAAATAGTCAAAATAATGTGGCTAAAATAATTGGATTAGTCATCTAACTCAAATGTAATGGGCTAATCCAATTAGTTGAACTCCAAATAATTAATCAATTTCATTAGCTCAAAGTTCAAATAGATATTAGCTCGTCTTAAAAGCCCAGGTTCATTCCATGTACAAAATGAACCAAAGAGCACTTTAAATTCTGCTCCTTATTCGATCTGGCACCCTTGATCAAACTCATCAACTTTGTAGCAATGATGTTTTTATTCTTGGTCACCTTGTAATAAAAATTCGGATCTTTTTCAAGGATTTTTTTTATTTTTGTATCATGGGATTCTGCTGAGCAAATCAACCCACATAATCAATGCAAATTCTCTTAAGCCAAAACAAGAAGGATTATCATAGAATCAAATTTTATGCATTTTTTGTCATTTTCACACATCGCAAAGACATATAATGTACCATCTATTCATTGAACTTGAAATATTCTACAATATACCTCAAGTATCCAAAATAATTACCCTTAAAGTCATGATAAATTTTTTTCATCATTTAGAAGTTTTCTAAGCTCGTGATAAATAGTCATCCCTGCTCTTAAAGAGATCTTCGCTAAAAATGATTTTGTGTATATCATCCATCCATGTCGTTGGATCATATGACTTACAAGAAATATCTCTTGCACAAATTGACAAGCACAGGGAATTATTACCCTCATCTTCAGTATGGGTTTCTCTACTACTCTCCTTATCTAATTTATCACTTTTCCCTTCACTAAATTCAACATCATCATTAGCCTAGGTACTACTGTTGTGATAGTTGTCAATCTCAATCATTGTATCAAATTCTGAGTTCGACTCCCATTTCTCGACTACATTGTTTTTCTTTGAAAACTCCTTCAACCTTTCGTTTCTTATTTCTAGAAGCAGTACGAATAGATTTTTTTTAACGATGTCGTATTTAATTTTAGTCATAGTATATTATATACAAGCAAAAACAGATTTGTCATATAAAACTATTGATCACTGTGTGTATTAACACAATCAGAGTAATTCTTAATAAAACATACAAAATAAGTCAGAGTTTCAACATAAATGGACAGAAACACCATAAAAGTCAATCAAATTTCAGTAAAATTTCCAAATCGATAAGCAAGATAAACATAAAAATTCAAAATATTTATAGGCATTATCCAAAGAAAGATGTCATAATAATGCAGAATCAAAAACAATTTAAACACGATGCACTATATTACAATTAAAAATTTAAGCATATAGAATTGTTAGAAAACACGATTAAACTTACCTGAGAGGAAAATAATGAGAGCTTTCAACTTGGGGAAGAAAATTAAACAGTGTTTTTCTACAGTAGCGTTTAGGAAAAGAACTGAGGGGCGATAAAAGTCTATTTAGTGAGAAAGTAAAAGATGGGAGCGGTTTATGGTTTATTCTCAGGTTTATGCTTCCAAGAAAGAATGGAAGATGAAAATATTGGAGAAAAAAGGTTTTCAGAAAAGTGTCTCGGGAGAATTTTTCTTTTTTTTTAAAGACTTGTGTTTCAAAATTGGAAGAATATTTTTTTTGATTGTATTTGGATTTTAATGATCTTTTTAAAACTTATATTTTATCCACTGAGTTTTTAAAGTGATGAAAAGGATCATGAACTTAGAACCCTATCCCACTTTTTCACCTTTTCATAACTTAACCCTAAAAAAAGAATTTAAAAAAAATTAATGGCTATTTGTCAAAATAAATTTTGGTAATGTACCCTTTTCCAATTATTTTCTACTGAGTACTACATGTTTGTCAAATGACATTGGTAATATAATATATGAACCTGTTTCTTCAACATACATATTAGATATCATCATATTAAATTGGATTTTAATTGATTGCTGGCTCTTTCTTCATCTGCTAAAGCAAATGAGATTTCAAAATATGCACACGTATGATTTTAGTCATCTGATAGGTAAATAAATTACCCACAACTAGGCCAACAAAGCTTTAATGATGTAATAATATATATTTGCTTCTTTTGTCTTGGTTGATCCATTAAATATGTGTCACGATCCGAAAATCCCGGATCATGATGGCACCTACCGTAATCCACTAGTAAATAAGTTAATTTTTATCCTGGAAAGACAAGTAACCGGAGATTAACCGGTAAAGGGACACTACTAAACCCTATTTTACAAATAGACACTAAATTTCTTATTTATTTATTTTTAAGGGTAGGTTAGGTTATGAAAAGATGAAAGAGTGAAAAAAAGTGGGATCGGATTATGGTGTCATGTTTATCACTTTAAAAATTTGTGGAATAAAACACAAGTTTATAAAAAATCATTAAAATCTCAATACAATTAAACAAATTAAATGTTATTTCAATTTTGAAATACAATTCTTCAAAAAAAATTCTCCTCCCGAGACACTTTTCTGAAAACCTTCACCAATCTTTTCATCTTCCATTCTTTCTTGGAACCATAAACCTCTCCCATCTTCCACTTTCTCACTAAATAGACTTTTATCGCTACTCAATATGTTCCCTAAATGTTATTGGAGAAAAAAATGTTCAATTTTCTTCCCCAAGTTAAAAGCTCTCAGTTTTTCCTCTCGGGTAAGTTTAATCGTATTTTCTGGTAACCTAATATGCTTGTTGTTTTATTTATTGCAGTATAATGTATCGTGCTTAAATTATTTTTTTTTATTTTTTGATTTCACATCTATGGCGTTATTATTTGGATAATGCCTTTAAATTTTTTGAATTTTTATATGTATCTCGCTTATTGATTTAAATTTTTTTATTGAATTTTGATCGACTTTAATAATGTTCTTGTCAATAGCATTGTCGATTTCTGTTGGAACTGCTACTTATTTTGTATGTATTATTGAGCAATTATGTATGTTCTTTTCAACTTCTATTTGCTTTCATTTTAAATGTAAAAAAAATATTGAGTTCAATTAAAAATTATTGAGTACTAGACAATTCTAGAAATGAACACAGAAAAATAATATTTATCCATTCTAAATCTCTCTTTAGTGAAACAAATATTGACAAATATGTGAATTCTAGCTGCTCTAAAATATGTCTTATTTTGATTTCTTACCCTATTGATATTTTAGAAGTACCATAACTCACATTCACAGTATGTTTTGTTAATCCAACAATGGAGAAGAAAGACTAACAATAGTTTTGGGTGTTATGACTGATTAAGATATTTGTGTCTTTTGCAAATATTCTAGATAAAAAAATCATGTTATATATACACATAATGATGTGCATAAAAGTATATTTTTTTTGTAATCATTATTTATTTTGCACATGTAAATGGAATGTCATGTTTTGCCAAGTTAGTATTGAAACCTTTGGTGAAGGGTAATTAATTGTTTTAGTTATACGATAGTTATATTATGTAAAAATAATTGTGAAAAAAATTGCATCAACATCAATATGTTGGGCCGTGCTTAGCACGGGCCATTACTAATATAGTGTATATATATATATATACACGAGTGATATGTGTTTATTGGGTTGTAATATCAAATAGTTATACTAAAAGAAATATTAAAATATGAAGAGATATTGAGGACATTCCATGTCAAATTAAAAAACAATAAAGTACATACATATCAAGTATCCTATTTTTAAGGAACAAGGGAATTGAAGAATACATAAAGTTCACTTATGATTGTGTATGGTGCAATTTATCCGCTAAAGTCCACAAGTAGAATCTTCAATTATAATTCTTACATCTAATTAAGCAACTTGAATTTGCTTTTCCCACATCTTAATCCACATTTAATTAGGTAATTTCATCTATGAGAGAGACATAGATTATGTTAATTAAGTGGTCTTTTTGACTATCTTTGTCATAATGGGAGATATATTTACTATTGATTGTTCCTATTATGTGGTTTGATTTAGTACTCTCTATGTCCAACAATAGTTGTCCACAATTGACTTGGCACACCCCTTAAAAAACTAAAAATAAAAGGGTAATTTTACTATATCACCCTTTGAATATAATAAATACAATGTCTTGAAAAGTGTAATAGGGAAAAGACTATAATTAATTATAAGGGTAAATTATTCGTAAGTGTAAA
Organism: Solanum pinnatisectum; assembly: GCA_035578085.1. Taxonomy (NCBI): domain Eukaryota; kingdom Viridiplantae; phylum Streptophyta; class Magnoliopsida; order Solanales; family Solanaceae; genus Solanum; species Solanum pinnatisectum. The sequence continues at coordinate 37,557,672 of CM069087.1, forward strand.
ACTATCTATTGATTTCATAATGCAGACAAGTATTGTTGGACATCTATTTTTAGTATAGTGGATTAGTATTGTTTGACGGAGGGAGTATTGTTGAAAATCTATTTTAAATATAATGGACAATTATTATTGAACGGAGGAAATATTAATTTTGTTTCTTGCCTTTTGGCCATTTGGATGGTTGGAGGCAAGGCGTACATTCTATCCTCCATAAATCATATTTGTGGAATTTCACGCCTTCTAATTTCAAAACACTTTCCATGTGTGCAAATAATTATTACGTTATATTTTCATATTGATTTCTTGTTTCCTGATCAATTTGATTAGCCTTAATCCCAATTCCACAGGAATCTTTCATGCACTTAAATTAGCTTTGCGTCTGATTAGAGGTGACAATGGGGCGATGCGGAGTGGGGGTGGGGGGTGCAGGGTGGGGGTCGGGTGGGTTGACCTTAACCCATAAAATTTTTAATTCGCCTCACATAATAACTTTTTTTTCATTTTCAACTCGCCTATTCTGTCCCGCATAGATCCTCTCCGCATAAATTCATCCCGCATAATTTTTTTAATATTTACTTTTTCTAGTTAAATTTGATACTAAAAATATAATTCATAAAAATAAATTCAATTTTTCGTTAAGTCGTATTAATTTAATAGGATAGTGACTTAAAAAATTATATTTTAGAGGTCAATTGGGAAACATGTAAGAAATTGTATTATTTTTATTGAACAATTTTCATTTACTATCTTGAATATTTTAGTAGCTTTAAAGAAATTATTTTAATAAATAATGCTTTATTACTCTTATAACATGTAAAAAGTTAAAATTAATTTTGAGCCCACGTAAAATCACATATACCTGCAACCCGCCCCACCCCGCATTAATTTTTAAAAAAATACACTTTAACCCCACCCCCACCCCGCACAATCTTAAACTGGCCCAACCCCACATAACCTTAAACCTACTCCGCCCACATCCACCCCACCCCATTGTCATCCGTACGTTTGATCAACAATCTTCAACATTCTATATAAAGGACTTAATTCCTTCTTCTCTTGAGTTGTACTTTAATCGTCAGTCCTTGTAATAAACATGTTAAAGAAACTCATTATTCAATTGTTCTTTGTTAGAAACACTATCAATCCTTAATGGAGACATAATTAATAGTTTGTTCTTACATCATATTATTTTATGTTTGTTAATCATCAAAAATTCATATAAAAAATAGTTCATGACTCTTAGCTCACTAGTTACCAAAAATCAAGTATAGTCAAGATAGGTACAAGATGATTCGTACACCATCTTTACCAAAAAAAATTGAACATATAAAATAAAATCATAATAATTAAATTTGAAGCATTTCTTAATTAAGGTCAGCTTAAAATCATCCATTATGTTGAGCCGCCCCGATATATAAGTAGCAATGCTAAAACAATTGTTAAAATATAAAGCCGCGCAGCCGAATATACTATAAGCAAGTATTGACAACTTTGCTTCTAACAATACTTGGATTTCCCATTTTTTAAGTACTAATGAGATAACTTAGCTTAATCATCGGGCAAAAACATTATTATTTAGTATAATTACCTAGTAAAAAGACATACTTTTTACCCGAAAGCATTTTTCTACAAGAGGTTGTGTATTCAAGTATGGGGAAGCAAATTTTTAATTTAGAGAAATGTAAGATAAGGTTGCGACTTGCAAAAATAAGAATTCGAGTCTGTTTGAATTGGCTTTAAAGTTGATTAAACCTATGTTAAGTCATTTTTAGGTTTCAGGAGTATTTTACAAATTTAAAAATGACTTAAAATAAGTTAAAAGTCAAATGTAGAATTCTCTTTACTTTTTATTTTTTGACTTGTAAATCATTTACGCTAGCGTTTGGTCCCAAGCTCTCAAATATTCTTGGAAATCCTATTTGTGTGAAGCTTTGGTGAAGTTTCACCATGTGTTTGGCCCCAAATTTTCCCAAAAATATTTTATTATTTCACAAAATATGATTTATACCCATAAGTTCTAAAAATTATTTAAAATACCCATAAATTTATATTTTCATTTTATAATAAATATGTTACATTAAAAAATAACATTATAATATAATTGATAACAATCAACAATAACAAAATAACATTATAGACAAGACAATACATTAATCGCATACTCATTAAACACAACTTGTTCATTTTTCTCAATTTTTCACTCAAAATAGAACTCAAACTTTTTCGGAGGAGGCAGCAACAAATATTAGTTGGAATTAATAAATAATAGATATTTTTTATAAAATATAAAAGTTTGGGTAATTTTTAATTTTTTTTAAATTCTCAAATATTAGAACTTGTCCCAAATACTAATTTTTTCTAGTAGTTGGGAACTTAGGATATTTGGCAAACATATTTGTCAAGTTATACGACCAAACACCACTTCCCAAGTTTTCTCCAAGTATTCTTGGGGCCAAACAGGTTCTAAGTTTGATTTTAAAAAGTTACTTTTTAAGTCAATCCAAACAGATTCAATGTGATTTGACCCTTCTCGATCCTCATGCATTGACAATGGCAGTTGTAGCATGCAATTATCAGATTCATTTGAACTTAATACTTTAGAAATTAAATTCATAAAATTTATATCTTCAATTCGCGTCCATAAATTACATATCCACACATCCACAAACTTGTTAACGTTCCCTTTATTTCTCCGTTGCTTTTTTTTCTCCGTCTTGTTTGGGTTTTTGAGTGTTTTCCAGTTTGATAATTAAAGCCGTCAAATAAAAGCCGTACTCAAACATTTGTATACAAAGTCATACTACTTGACCTGTTATTTATTTATTGCACACATGTAAGATACCTTGGTTTTCATGCATATAATTTCTTTATAAACTTTGAAGCAAGCATGCTTATTAACCAAAAAAAAAAAAAAAAAAAAAACAAATGCCAAATAACTTGTAATATGGCTGCACGTACATAAATATGAGGCATAATACATAAACATCACCCTTAACTTGGCGTCAGTTGACAACTATGACCTTTAACTTTGAGTGTGCACAAGTAGGCACTTAAACTTGTATGAAATTGAACAAATAGACACATTCGTCCTACATGACACCCTACATGGCAATTTAGTGTCCTACATGGCGTCCTACGTGTATTATGTCATGTGGGACATGTATGTCTACTTGTTCAATTTTATAGAAGTTTAAGTGCCTACTTGTGCACACTCAAAGTTGGAGGGCATAGTTGTCCGTTGAAGCCAAGTTAAGGGTCATGTTTATGTATTATTACTCCACCAACATGTGTTGTGGACTATTGGTAGGAGTGCTTTATCCTTAACTAGAGATCTCAAGTTTGAGCCTTGGGTATGGAGAAATCATTTTGGGAGCACCACTCCCAAATGAACGTGCAATGCGCGATTTGGATTTAGTCGAGCTCTAATGTGACCTCCTGACACCAATTGGCAAATAATACTTACTTCTTTATTTATTTATACTTGTGCATGTTTCACTTGGCTCGCTCTTTAAGAAACAATAAATAGATGAGGTATTTTTACTACATCACCCCTATTAATTATAAGTCATTTAAATATTAAAAAATGAATAGTATTTAATAGCAAGGGTAAATTGACACAAAGTAGTAAATTATCTCTTGATTTTCGAAACTGAATAAGTAAAGTTGGACATCTAATTTTAGTATATTGGACAAGTTGTAAAGATGGACAAGGAGGAATTGACATAACTATTTTACCGCACTATTCCTATTAATTGATGTGTAATATTAGGTCTTGAAAAATAATTCGGGAAATTATAAATAATCAATGTTAAAGGTAAAACAAGTAAAAAAATAATCTTGATTATTGTCTTTTTTACTTGATATGGGAAAGCTGATTAAGGAAATATGAAAATTCATTTATAGAATAGCGCATAAGTAAAAGTGAATAGAGGAAGTATTATTATATCTACGTACGACTTACACTTTTAGATTCATTCATACATTACTCCAATCATTGCCTCAATTACAAGCAATAAATTCAAGCAAGACATCTCAAATAATACCTCAATTTTCTAAACCCTATAAATACCATCATTATTTATCCCTTTTTTTTTCAACATCAAAGTATATAAAATCTATCATTTCTATTACCAAAAAGAAAATCCATTTTTACTCAACATTATGACTAAGCTTATAACACCTTTCATTATTTTCCTCTTCTCTTCTATACTTTTATTCATAAAATCATCAAATGCATCAACAACCTACAATGTATTAACCTTTGGTGCAAAACCAAATGGCAAAATTGATGCAACTCAGCCATTTCTAAATGCATGGGGAGCTGCATGCACCTCAGTCGAACCAACGATGATTTACGTTCCGAAGGGACGTTATTTAATAAAAGAAGCAACATTTAGAGGTCCATGTAAAAACAAAATTAGTGTTAAGATTGATGGAACTCTTGTTGCACCATTGGATTATTGGGACATTGGCAACTCTGGTTACTGGATTTTGTTTATTAAGGTTAATGGGATTTCAGTTATTGGTGGAAATATTGATGCTAAAGGAGATGGTTTTTGGGCTTGTAGGAAGTCAGGCAACAATAGTTGTCCAGTTGGAGCTAGGGTATGTTTCTTGTTAATAACTTTATAGACTAAACTAAACTATATATGTATGTGTGCAAAGTACTAAAAGTGTCATTTTAAATGAGTGGTGGTGAGAGTTTCACGTGTCTCGTGTCAAATGGGTGAGTTGGGTTGAAATTGGAAATATTAAAATGAGTTGAAATAGAAATTGAGTTGGGTTCTAACACACCCAAGTTTACTTTGGGCTCAAATGGGTTGGGTCTTTACTCGCTCAATTTGACCCGCTTAATCTCAATAATATTAATATATTATTATTTAAATTTTATAACCACAATTTGAAATTTCAACTAAAGAAAATTTTTAAAAAAATTTACAAATGGATAGATAAATCCTAAAAGATATAAAATAGATAGTAATCCATACCATTAATATAGGAATGTACATTACATTAATGCAAATAAAGAGTCTTAAAACGGGTTGAAATTAGAGATTAATTTGGACTCAATTGAAGATTCTCTTAAAATGAATTAGGACTTGAACGGGTTGAGATTGAACTTAATTCAAATTATTTTGAGTCCAACCCTTATGAACGAGTTAGACACGTTACCTGCAATTGGGCTCAATTTTGACACATTTAGTGTCTCAGCATCCAAACAATAGTCATGTAAGTAAAGGTAAAATAAGGATGGTAAGATTAAGTAATTTGCAAAAGAGAATGAATGTGACAATAAATTGATAGAGGGAGAGGAGTTATTTGCTCTAAAATTGAAAAAATCACCAACTTTTTTTTTAAGGTCAAAGTCTTAAACTACTCATTCTGTTTAATTTTCTTTTTTTGTTAGGTAATTTTTTAAGTTGAACTTTTCACATAAGAATTAAAAGATAATTTGCTACATTTTGTATATCTTTAGTTTAAAATAATATGATTCAAAAAGTTTTTTATTTTTAAAAATTCTTATCAAATCAAAATCAAACAAAAAAAATAAAACAGATACATATTGTACCTCTTAGATTAAATATCTCAATCCATTTTAATATATGACAAGTACCATGTCGTAACTGTTTCATAACGTAAACAACAACAATATATAGAGATAACACTGGACATAGGAATTTGTGTGGTTTAATACCTTTTTTTTTCAATTTATGTGATACCGTTCAAATTTGAAAAGTCATTCAAATTTTTATATGATTTTAATTATTTTAAATAGTTAATAATTGTGGTTTATAATACTTTTTATATTATCTTCAAATAATATATATTACTCTCTATGTTCCAACGCGCCAATATAATTTCAAGAGTCAATCATATTTTTTTATGTCTTTCAAATATTTCAAGTTATTAATTATAGTGATTTATAGTTCTTTTTATATCATTTTCAAATGATATATGTTACTACTTTCTTTCCTAATTTATGTGACACCGATAGAATTTCGAACGTCAATCGAATTTCTTATGTGTCTTTCGAATATTTTAATTTGTTAATTGTTATAATTTATAACATTTTTTACATAATTTTCAAATTTACAAAAAAAAATAAGAAAGTATAAAAATTACATATACCCTCAACTAGGAGCAAACACATCAACGAAGAGGTGTCTAGTTCTAGATTCTTCTATATATAATAGTAAAGTAATAAAACATGAAATATATATTACATTGTCCTAATTATATGTGTGGGTAAAGTGCAGTCTATAACCTTCAATTGGGCTAATGATGTTGTGATAAGTGGCTTACTATCAATCAACAGCCAGGTAACACACCTTGTGATCAATAGTTGCAACAATGTAATGGTTAAAAATGTAAAAGTAATAGCCCCAGACCAAAGCCCAAACACAGATGGAATTCATGTTCAATCATCAACAAATGTTATTATCATTGGTTGTAGAATCAAAACTGGAGATGATTGTATATCTATTGGTCCTGGTACAAGAAACCTTTGGATGGAGAATATTTTATGTGGACCTGGACATGGTGTTAGGTAAGTAATGCTATAACTATCATGACAATATATGTATAAATTTAAGTATATGCGCGACAATACCATCTAAAATGTATAAATTGTCAGAGAGATTATAATGTTGTATGCATACCTCCTCCTTTTTTTAATAGGGAAGCATTTTTTTTTAAAATGCTAATGCATGTTTATATACTTTTACTTATCACTTTTAACATATTAAGAAAAAAAAAATAGAATCATTTTCATATTGTATCCTTAACATTAGTTACTTATTCTTCGTATCATTTACTAATATCTAAGACTATATACACCAATTAACATGTACATGGGTATGATGGTAAACCAAATGCTTCATTTTTTTTTTATTTGGGGGTCGGAAAAGGGGAAATTAACGGGTCACCAATAAGGTGAGACTTCATATAGTCAACCAACTAAACTACTAAGATTCTCCAATAAATACTTCATTTATTCACAATGGACAAGTAAAAGTGAACAAGGGGAATAATTCATAGTTCATTTTTGTAGTTTCACCCAAAATCATTTAGACATAAGTAAGGTCAGTACATTCAATGGGAAATCGCAGTAGCTTGGCTACCTGAACTCTCACCTTGTTGGTGAGGGTTCGATTGCCCCGCATTATAATCTCCTCCCCATTTCTTTTTTCTCCGCCCCCAAATTTATTTATTTTTTTAGAAAAAAAGGTCAGTACATTCAATATATGTGCACTACAAAAGTTCCTTATCGAAGTATATAGGGTATAATACTACTTAATTAGACATACAATTTTATTTATGTGACATTTTATTGTTTGTGTTGCAGCATTGGAAGTCTAGGAAGGGATTATGAAGAAGATGGGGTGCAAAATGTGACATTATCTTACTCTATATTCACAGGATCTGATAATGGATTAAGAATTAAATCTTGGGCAAGACCTAGCACAAGTTTTGTTAAAAATATTAATTATCGTAATATAGTCATGAAGTACGTTGATAATCCAATCATTATTGATCAGAATTATTGCCCCAACAGCCAAGATTGTCCACAACAGGTAACACTTGAATCAGCATCATATTTAAGCAAATTAATGTTTGCATTTTTCACATTTATAATTAAAAAATACTTAGAAAAAAGAAAATGTAAAATGTAGAAGAGAGGATTTAGACCAATATATGTACATAGATCAAAGTTTAGAAAGGAAAGCATATTCTCAATTGTTTTTACAAAATAGATATATGTGAAATTCTTGATTTTGCTAGAATTTGGTTTTCTACTACTTAGTCCTTAGGAGTATTGATCATTAAAGGAATGATTTTTTATTTGTGTTACTCTTATCTAATGGTCGAGGGTCTGTCAGAAACAACATATTTACCTCCTCAAGGTAGTGGTAAGGTCTGCGTACACTTTACTCCTCCTCAGACCTCATTTAGTGGAATTTCACTCAGTATGTTGTTGTTCCTCATATCTAGGAGAAAATGGCCAAATGCCCCCTTAAGCTATGAACGAATTCTCAACTACACACCTATTCTTTACGGGAGTCCTATAACCCCACTATACTGTTTAAAATTGAGATTTTAAGGTGGTAATAATTTTAGTTTTAAACAGTTTAGGGGGGTGATAGGACTCCCGTGAAGAATGAGTGTGTAGTTGAGAATCCGGTCATAGCTTAAGGGGGCATTTGACCATTTTCTCTCATATCTAGTGTTCGAAACGGGAAATGAGATTTCTTGGCTACTTGGGCGGAGCCACTTTAGGCTTACGATGGTCCGGTGCACACCTTTTGCCGGAAAATAATGTAACGTGCAGTGGTTAAATGTTATTTACTATGAGTATATATTTAATTTTGCACACCCAATTAATACAACTAAGAAGAAAATTTGCACACGCTTCACCACATTCCTGGCTCTGCTACTGCTTGGCCACTTATAGATTGAACAGAAGAAAATGATCTTTATAAATATCTTATACGTAAAAATCAAGATCATGCTTCCTATAAAGGAAATAATGAATGTAATTTTATTTTTTTTCAGACTTCTGGTGTTAAGATTAGTGAAGTAACATACAAAAATATAGAAGGGACATCAACAACTGAAGTTGCTATGAACTTTGACTGCAGCCCAAGCAATCCATGCCAAGGAATCCAAATACAAGACATAAAGCTCACTTATATGAACAAAAAAGCAAAATCATTTTGCAACAACATTCAAGGAACTAAAAAAGGAGTCATTTTGCCTGATACTTGTATATGAATATATAATAATTATATTTTTCATGACCATGCATATTTATTTCTTTATATCAACTCATCAATTTAAATATTATTCATATTATTCTCTTTATGTAATGTCGTTTGCTTTGACATATAATTTATAAGGAAATATATTTTTTTTTAAAAACTTATGACCTAAAATATGTTATAGATGTTTATGTGATTATAAATCATCTCATTAAAAGTAAAAAAACAGTTTAAAGTTACATTATTATTAAATATTATCAAGAATGTGTATCACTTAAATTGAACATAGAGTAATGGTTATCAATAGGTAAAGTTGGGAAAGAATCTCCCCCATTTTATTTATATTTTAGTTAACATTTTTAAATTATTACAAAAGGTAAACATAAACAAAGATTGTGAAATTTCCGAATTCTTAAAACTGATTACGTTGCTCACAACTTCACATAAATTTTTATTTAAATTAACAAGGATACACCTTAAAAAAAAATTAAAAATCTTGAAGGATTATTGAGAAACCGGATTAAAATAATCTACCTTAGATTTCAAAAATATTATTTAGTGTAACAATAAATTGATAAATAAACAAAGGATTTTTGTAGAAGTACCAAGAAAAACTATCCTCACCTCTCATATTCATTTATACATTTGGCCGACATCCACTGCATCGTTGAAAAGTAATGTACAAAATAGTAATGGAAGGGCTCCTGTCTTGACTATTATTTTCTCAACGCGGATTTTACTATCTACAACCACCACTCGATGCTTCTTGTGTTTTTCATGGCATTGCTCAAGGACTGAAGCACACCCACAGAATAAGTAATTCAGATTCTTTTGATGGAACTTGCTGGTCGAACAGCAGAAAGATGAAGGAAATGGCCTTAGAAAAATGCAATTAGATGATCTGCACCATCTAGCTCCGGTAGAAGAGGCTATTCATCTTGATATCGACCCAAAAACTGAGAATGTAGTTTAGTTAACCTCTGAGGGTTGAAATAGGGAAAGTGGTGATGAGAATCGTTGGAATGAAACTAATTCGCAATCAAAACTTTGGACTTGAGGAAATCATGGCGGTTTCTAGTTAGAGTTAACTTCTCTTCTGCCTCTGCTGCTTTTTCTCGGACGCCACGAACAATATCCTCAGGAGCTTTCTCTACAAACTGCACATAGGAACTCTATAAGGTCCACGACATGGAATAATGGAAATGGAGAAGCAGGACATAATATTGTTAGATTTTAGCTATATCCTGTATTGACAGTCAGGAGAATGTTTTTTTTTTTTCTGAGAAATGTTTGGCGTTCTGATGTAATTTTATGTTTGGCGTTCAATTAATTTTATTCACCAAATAGAGAACTCACACTTGGAGAACTCAAACGAGCCATCAGTCCATCATATTCAGCTTGCAGCTTGACAAGGCGCTTAGAGAGACGCTGCACTTCAGCAGAGATGTCCACCATATCTGACAGAGGAAGATAAGCTTCCAGACCTTCACCAGCAACAATGTGGACAGACTGATTTGCATCTCCTGCAATTCATCTCATATTAAGATAACACTACAAGGAAATAAACATTAAACTAGAATGCTCTAACCCACGCAGGGTTATCAACCTTTCACGTGTGATACCAAAATCAACATACCTGGAGGAGATTCTACAAAATTGACATTTCCCAAATCCAGTCTCGAAAGAAGAGCCAAAACATCTCTCTCTCCCTGCATTAAGTGACAGCCATGTGTTTAAATCTAGATAGGCATACAAAAAAATTTAAGTAAGAAAAATGCATTTCAATACAGAACAAGATTGAGAACACCAAAAGTTACTAATCTGCTATAATATGGTTGCCTAGTGCTGGGCTGATCTCACTGACTCAGGAGGCAGATAATGAACAGCACATCCAGTTAACTTAGTTTCATAAGCAGTAAGCCTCAGTCATGGGCTCATAGCTAAGGTAATCCTTAGCAGGAATAAGTATCGTTGTACTACATCTGTTTACTAAATTTAAGTCTAAATGGTATCTTGTGACAAATAAATTTCAGAGAATTCACTACCGAACACTTTTCTTTTCTACCTGCTACAGAGTAAGGGTGCATCACTTCCTCAACCTACATCCCTTGGGGTCCTCAAGAAAGTAATATGAAAACCAAAACCTTCCAATCACTAAACCTTCTCAAATCCTTTTGTCAACCCAAATGGCATTACAAGGTAACTGAGATTGCACACCTCCCAAGTCTCAAATAAGAAAATACAACCCAACGTCAAACAAAGTTGGGGTCAGCAAGATGAATCTTATTTAATCATTGAAATCTATTCAAGGCCAAACAAGTCGAACACTATATAATGTGTCTTGTCAAGCAAACTTAAAAACTAGAGGTTCTCTAAACTCGCACTTTGTAACACCTCAGACATTCCTAGCTCAGATCAGGTCAAGAGAAGCCAACGAAAAATTCCAAATCTGCAGAAATTCTGTGTTTTATGAGCTCCATCTAGGGGCTGCAAAAGAAACTACGGACCATAGATGGTAGTCGTAGACCAACTTCAGAAGCAGGAAGCAGGAAAAATAGTCTGAGATCTTCGAGTTAAGTTTACATTTCATAAACACTATTTTACGGTCGCAGACTTGATCAGTAGATCAAGTTCAGAAACTTGGCAATTCAGCCTAAACAGGAAGAGCCTGGTTTACGGGTCGTAGAATGTTTTACGGACTGTAGATTGGTCCGTAAAACATCAGAAACTCAGAAATTCCCTCTAATTTCTACGAACGGGGTTCTACGGTCTGTAGATGAAACCACAGACCATAGATGCCCCCTCATAGAACCTGCCGACAGTTTTTAAATCAGGGTCGTTTTGGTCTTTTTTTCACTCTTTTAATCCCTATACTAGGTCATTTTAACCCATTCTAAGTGGGATTAAAGGAATTTTTATCATCCAAAACATCCCCTCTCGCACGAATCCCAAAAAAAAAAACAGATCTCCTCTCTTTCAAAGTTCCTCTCAAGCAAGAACCAGAGTTCCAAAGCTTCAAGTCTCCATTCAAGAATTCAAGCACTCCAGGTATGCGGGATTTCATCAATGGGTATCCTCTTACCCATTGAGTCCCAAAGAGATTCAGATTTCCAAGTTTATGATTCTACAAAACTTAGTGTTTCTATGATATCGTGGACTTCTATTGAAATTTCAGTTCTTCATGAATAGCCTTCAGTTGCACGATTTTACTCATAATTCCATAGTTTCAATGTTGTTAAATGAACCCTCAATATATAAGTATTTTCATGACTCAGAATTATGCAAATTTCAGAAGCATGTTTTCAGATTTCATGATTTTAGATACTTTAAGATAAAGTGTGTTTCAGTTAGCATTTGAAATTATCAGTTTTAAATCATGATTCATGAGCTACTCAGTTATCATCAGTAATCAGTATTATTTCAGTATTATTAGACTACTACTGTATCAGTTAATTGCATGTTTCTGTAGGGAGTTTTAATTAGTTCCGACCGGAGTTAAGGATGAAGGCTCACAGTCAAGGTCCATTGGATTCTTTAGTAGAAATCCCTAAATCTTAGAACTACGTGCCACCGTAGGATTTAAGAGGGCAGCTCCTTAGTCTTCATAGACATTAGCTTAGTGGATCCACATTAGCTCAGATTAGTCTTTATACCTTGGCAAAGTATATTGGACCCTTTTGATGGGGATTATACATCAAACTTCATATAGCAGCTCACATGGTTATATATCGCTTAGCAGTACCTCCCACAGTCAGTCCTTCATTTATTGTATGACCAAGCATTCAGTTATTTGAGTACAACATATTATCAGATTTCATGTTATTTACTTGGTAAATGTATCAGTATGTCTCTTCAGTTCAGCATGTTCAATATTTATATTTATCATGTTACATTCAAAGTACTAACCGCATACCTTCTGCCTATATTGTCAAAATATAGGTTCGGACATTCAGCACTCAGGCTGTAGTTAGTACAACTCCAGATCATCTTAGTAGTATCTTGGTGAGTCCTCATCCTTCGAGGACATCCTTTACATTTTATTCCATATATGTTATTTCAGTTTCAAACATTTAGAATTAGCTAGGGACTTGTCCTAGCAATTCGTTTAGTAGAGCTTTTCAGACAGTCAGTCTAGACTCAGCTTAAGTATATCAAATATTTGTCTATCAAAGTTATAAGACTCTTTCAGTTTTAGCTTCCGCATAGAAATATCAGCTATCTTCAGATGTTGTTACGTTAATCTTAGTGTCATGCCAGACCATGAGGTTAGCTTGGGGTCATTTGTGGCTCTAAGCACCATGTTACGACTAGGGTGTAGTCTTGAGTCGTGACCCAGTTGTTCTACATTGACTTAAAGTCTCTAGCCATAATAAAAGGACTCCTAACAAACACCGACTTCAAGGTAAATCCAAACACAAGTACACAACTGAACCTTAATACCAACTAGGAGTGGCAAACGAGTGGATCGAGTCTAATATGAGCCGATCGAAAACGAGTTAAAAAAAAATGGACAAAGTACTCGACTCAATTCATATTTTAAATGGATAAAAACAAGTTACCCAATGGATAACATGGGTAAATATGGGTACCCATATTAGAGTAGGAATCTTGTTAAAAGCTTTTAAAAAAAAAAATCTTTTTAAAGTTTTTTTTATCATCCCCCCCCCCCCCCCACCCAAAAAAAATTAGTTTGTTTTTTATTAAAAAAAATTAATTTTTTAAAGTTTTTTTTCACCTCCCCCCCCCCCTAATTCCACCCCACCTCCTACCAGCCCCCTACCACTTCTCTTTCTTTTATTTAACCACCCCACCTCCAACCAGCTCCCAACCACTTCTCTTTCTTTTATGAATGAACATCTTGTACCCATTTTACCCATTTAACTACCCACTTTTAAATGGGTAATATGAGTATTATTCGTTTTTTATCCATTTTAAATGAGTTGGGTACGCAATCCATTTAAAACGGGTAAATATGAATGAATACCCATATATATTACCCATTATGCCACCCCTACTACGGACCATAGATGGTAGTCGTAGACCAACTTCAAAAACCAATAATCTTCTATCACCTATATGGATCCTTTTCTTGAGTTGTGTCTGAGAAAACTCCGCACTGATTCTGAAACATTGTAGATTTTTAGGCGACTCTTCTACATATAACTATTAATCATCTGCAATCATCCCCTCATTGCACCTACAGACCAATGAATGTGGAGGTCTACATAGAATGTGGTGAAACTATCTCAAGCAAGCCTCTCATTTTATCCTTTCTTTGTGCTACTTACACTACCTTTCAAATGTGATCATTTGTAATTATTAGAGTGGGTTAGAGTCTCACATTGGTTGGGGCATGGACGGGTGGTTTGCTTACATGAACTTGGGTAATCCTCCCCTCGTGAGCTCGCTTTTAGGGTTGAGTTAGGCCCAGGTGCCATATTTTTTCATGATATCAAAGCTAGGTCCATGCCCATTTGGGGTCCCGGTCCAAACTCCAGTTGGGCCTTGGGGGTTAGAGTCCCACATTACTTGGGGAACGGACTGGTGGGTTGCTTATATGAACTTGGATAATCCTCCCCTCATGAACTAGGCTATGGGGTGAGTTAGGACAAGGTGTCATATCTTTACATGGTAGCAGAACCAAGAACACTACCGTTTGGGCTCCCAGTCCATGCTCTAATTGGGCCTAGGCATGAAGGGGGCCTTGTTAGAGTAGGTTAGAGTGTTACATTGGTTGGGGAATGAAATTGTGGTTTGCTTATAAGGACTTGGTTAATCCTCCCCTCATGAGCTCCTTGGGGTTGAGTTAGGCCCAAGTGCCACATTTTTACACTAGTCTTATCAAATTTCTACTAGTTACACACTATCATATGAGATCATTTCTAACCTTATCAAATTTTGTATGTGAAGTCTTTAGAATATAGAGAAAAAATTTCCTTCAACATGTATCCTTTTCATTTTTTTTTTTTTTAAGACGAGAAACCCGCAGTTGCTACCCTTTGAGTGCGCACAGGGTACGCTCCTATGCAATAGCTCGCAAACCACATAGGAGAGGTAACCCACACTAGGCAAGCCCGGTGTGACGAGCTCGACCCAGAAGGCAAACCCCTTGCTTTCGCTGGCAAGGGGTTTCGAACTTGAGACCTCCAACATAGAAGTCCCAAGCCCAAACCACTGGGCCACCCCGAAGGGTACCTTTTCATGAATCATGATAGCAATGATAACCACCAACACTACGCGTAAAAAAGGAGGAAAGATGATAGAAAAGTTCCTGTTGAATTGATTATCAACAATGTCAAAGAAAGCTCCTTAGTTGACAATCTTAGAATATGAACAATATGGTATCTATTGACCAAAAACTGAATAATAAGGGATGTAACTATTCTAATTGTAGAGGGAAAATTTACTTTAATATTTTATCAAATGTTATGGAATATCCTTCTGTATCTCCTACAAATATCCAAAGAATCTAGACATATATTAAACCTAGGAATATTTTAACGTATAATTTCATTAATCTGCTTGAATTTTGAAGGGTCCAAAAATTTTAAGTGTGCCTGCATTTTTTCATGTTCTTTTGATTAGTTACACAGCAAAATGACACCAAAAAAACAAATTGCCACCACGTTTCGGAAAGAAAAGTTACCTGAATAAAGAGAAGGTAATGAATAAAGTGGAGATCTTACAGAGATATACTGAATGACATCTGGATTTGCGACGATAGATGCAGAAATAAGCTTTGCTGGCTCAACTGCATACTCTGCTCGTACATTTCTGATGGCTCTAGTCTGAATTGATGGAAAGGATATATTATTCAGGAAAACAAAAATTAAATATAAAATTAAAATTAGCACCACAAAAAGCTGAAAGTCAAACTCACCAACGCTTGTAAATTCTCAAACTTTTTTATGGAATCAATATTCCTGGGAAGTGAAGTAGGTGGCCACGCAGAAATTATAAGAGCTTCCCCTCTACTGGGTAATGCCTGCAGAAATTGCAGAGTCAAACTGCAATGAGAACAGCATGTACCCTTAAGCTATTTCGCTGTTGAAGCAAAAATCAGATGTTCTTATAAGATTTTCCAGATTTTGAAGCAGGCCAAGTTACTGGCTTGCACCCTCATCAGCTAGTAGGCCCATGGCCAAATAAAGCTGGTATTTAGAAATACATGTAAAATAATTTAACAGTATCATCAACATTGTAGTTCATATTAGAATCCAAACTTTTTTCCAATGTTAACCATGATTGGAAACAAACAGGTACCACTTGTCACCACTTCATCTATTTTTTAACACAAATAGAAATTTATATCAGCTTCAACATTGACAATATTTCATCAGCTATTTACTACTACTTCCAAATTACGCTGTCTATTTTATTTTCTAGCTGTACTAAGAAGTTACGGGACTCAGATAAAGAACACAATCAAATACTTCTAAGAGAAGACAAATAAGTCATAGTTTGAATGACTTACCAGTTTCTGCTGACTGATTAAGATATTAATGCATTTCAGAAAATCAACGACAACAAGCTAGGGTGTGATACAGACTAGGGAATCTCACAGTCTAGGTGGAAGGTCATGCAACATCGACAACTATGTTTTTTTTTGTTTTTTTTTTTTTGCAGACCATATCATTTGATAGTGCAGATTCACATGCGCTAGACCTTTCACAGACATGATTATACTAAAGAACATAGCAAAACTAACATGGAAAAGAACTATGATGCAAGATTATCAGAATAGTAATAAGTTGGGAGGCTATTATGCCAAAAGACTCAGAGTGGATTAGGACCCAAAGTTATGGATCAGAATTAGGATTGATAAACTAATATATTTGTGACCTTGTGTGAAAAGTGAGTATACATAAACTTTAAGTTTTTCATTTCTTTTTCCCTTTTTCTTTTTGGGGCAGTGGGGATGCATTCACCAGAGGTTGGCTGTCATCGATAAATGATATTTAACCAGTGCTGTTAAAAGCTTGCCTAAGATGTGCGTAAGCTTTGGAGCATACTGAAGTGCTCATTGTGAGCTTCACGTTGCTTAGTTGGCACTTTATAGTTGGCATCAAGCATGCACCTCTTCACCGTTGTAAATATAGTTAACAAAGTGATACTTTAATTGTCAAGAAAATAGTTTGATTGGATTGTTAGTAATTAGGAATAAGAAATTAGAGACTCAGAACAAGAAAACTACCTCTAAATCCTTAGAAGTTAACATTACATATCTTCATCAAGTTAAAATTTTAAAATGGTTTGTGAAGTTGATTGACATGATTTTCATTTTGTATATTTCTCTTAATTATAGTCAGGTCAGTTCTTGTGTCCAAATAATTATTATTTGTACTCGTAGTAATATTTTCTTATATTACATTTAAACTTTTGTTTTTCTTCATTAGCGCTTTATTTGGCTAAGTAAAATTGCAATTTGCGCGTTAAGCTCCAACAGAGAGCCTTTTTACACTTCTCTCTTTTGAAAAGGGCAGCACAGTGCCGGGGAAGGGCCACACCCCAGGGGGTGTGATATCAGATTTTTGTTTTAACTACTCTATTTAACGAGCTTTATCGCCTTCAAAGTTGCCTCAAAGAAAAATCAAAAGAAGAACTACCCCATTGTAACCACCTTAAATTCAGATAATTCACACATCTCACATATTTGCACGTACGCTTTAGTTACCAAGGGGTGAACGATATGGATATTTTGTTATTCCACTATAATATTCTGACTTCTGGAGTGAAACTCTTTCCCATAGATTGTAGGTTCTCATAAATATCTGATTGCATAATCCTCACTCATCTTGTATCATCAGGATTTGACATTAAGTATACTGATACAAAACAATAGAAGTGACTGATCAAAGCACAAAATTAAAGGGATATATCAGATCACCTGCCAGAGCTCCTCAGTTACGAAAGGCATAAATGGATGTAGCAATTTAAGAATGTTCTCAAAAATGTATAGCAGAGCTGCTTGTGATACAGATGCAACAGAATGATCTCCAGAGTGATACAGACGAGCTTTACTAGCTTCAATGTACCTTGAAAAATAGACAGGATTCAGGGACAGAAGAAGAAATAGATAAACTATATGATATACCATCTTCGGCTAAGGTCTGGAAGAAACTAAGATGAATTAAAGGAAAAGAATGAAACAGAACAGGTAACTTCTATGTCTCCTCTTTATTCAGAAGTAAAGAGCAAGTGAAGACCTTCCTGTCAGGTAAGTAAAGAAGAGATAAAGGATGTAAGCAGTTACACAGAGGCTCTTACATTCTGCTCAAACCAAATGGATCAAAAATCAATTTGTTGTCACTAAATTGACGGTAGAATTAGGTAACTAGTTTCATGATGAAGGAGAAGTAAACTCATTCATAACCATTTTTCAGGGTTAAGCTTACCTACTCTTATCACTGTAACTAACTTTAATCATAATATACCTAATATGTATCATTAAGTTTTTGAACTGGCCTGGGGGTAATGACCTTTGTTGCAACTCACAATGGACTAGTTCTTCAAGCATGAACAAGGCAAATCACCATGCAAGAGCATAAGAATGAATTCCAAATTTAATTCCTATGCCCACCAACACTATCATTCTTTCTACATATTACTCTTCAATAAAAATAGTCCCTATTTCAGATTTTAGATAATGTGTTGCAGAGGTGGATCTACAGTGATTATTATGGGTCATATGAACCCAATTGCTTTTTTCTTAATCATTAATATGTAGCAAGAAATTCACTAAATATCTATAAATATTTGACTGTTGCCCCAGTCATATGTATACTTCCTCTGTCTCAATTTATGTGGCACCCTTTCCTTTTTAGTCTGTCCCAAAAAGAGTGTCATTTTTCCTTATTTGGCAACTATAATGACATCATCCCCATTTTATCCTTATTGGGTCCAACTTAACACATTATTGTGAAGAAAAGTGTAACACCTCGAAAACCAGACCCAGAAAAAAATTGCAGAAATATACCTGAAGCAGTGAACCACGACAGGGTTCACAGACCATGAAAGGGTCCACGGCCCTTAGACCTGCTCGTGGTCTTGACCTGGAAGTCACCAGGCCCAGACATCAGACCACGAGCACCTTCACAATCCGTGGTCTTGATGACGGGCCGTGGTGGCGCCCGTAGAGGCAAGGCAGTGAACCTCCCTAGCCAGCCCCTTAGACCCCAGTCCGTGGTCCTTCACACGGCCCGTGGGGTCGTCCATGGAGCCTTACTAGTAAGCCCCCTAGCCAGTCCCTCCAGACCACAGCCCAAGTGGAGACCACAGACACTTTTACAGTCTGTGGTCCTTCACACAGGCAGTGGTAGGGCTCGTGGACTCAGACCCTCAACTAGTAGTCACCAAGTCCAGACCACGGCCGACTTCACGGTCCGTGGTCCCTTTCACGGTCCGTGAAGGTGGCCGTGGTCAGCCCGTCTGCAGTTTAAGTCAGGGTTATTTCGGCCTTTTCCTTATTCGTTGGACCCCTAAACTACGTTCTTTTAACCCTAAACTACGTGGTTTTGGTTAGTTTTAGCCTAGAAACATAACTAGAACCTACCTAAATCAATTCTTTAATCAAAACTTAGAAACTTAGAGCGTAAGAGGAGAAAAGAGGTCAAGAACCCTAGTTCAAGAATGCAGCAAGGTTCCATCAGTTCCAGCCCCGAAATCTAAAGATTTCTCCGTGGAATTCGTCACCAGGTATGTGGGATTTCACTAGTGGGTTCCTTTCACCCATTAGGTCCCTAGTTTTCAGTCAGTTTCTTCATTCTCTTATTATGACTAGACCTAGGGTTTCTTGAATGTTAGAATTGTTGGGTTCTTAGCTGTTAGAATGATCCAAATCATATTAGTACGTTAATATTTAGTTTATTGCATGAATTCCAAAACCCTAGCTATGTATTTCTTTAGTTCTTGAATTACACATGCTAGGTCAGATATTTCAACTATTCAGTTATACATGCCTCAGTTATTAATGCATCAATATATGTTTAATTGTTGCATCCTCAGTTTGCATGTTCAGTTTGAGCAATCCAGTAACTTACAGAAATTCAGTCATAATGTGTAAATTGCTCAATCCATTGGGAGTAGCATAATATCGAAGTCGACTAGGTTCTGCACTCCAAATAGTCCCAGAACTACTAGCCACGTAGGTTGTAAGTCCCCTCCGTGGGCATCATTTTAGTGATCACGCCAGCATGCCTCTATACCTCTAGAAGGGTATATTGGGTCCTCTCGATGGGGCGTATACATCGGACTCCACATTTAGCTCATGTGGTTTTATTATCGGTTATTAGTAGCTCCCACAGTTTAGTCAGACTCCATTGCATTGACCACATTTCAGTATTCAGTCTCATCATGTTATAACTTGGTCATTACATTCAGATTAGTCATGTTCGAGATTTCAAAGATCTATATCATGTTCAGATTATTTCATTGCTATATTGCTTTGTTCAGTTATATGTTATTTCAGCTTTACTCTATCCTGCATGCTCAGTACCTTTCAAGTACTGACGCATACGTGCGCTACATCTTCTCGTGATATAGGTTCAGGTTCTCAGCATCCAGATCGCGCTTAGATTGGTTCTCGATCTCCAGTTCAGCGGAATCAGTGGTGAGTCCTCATTCTCCGAGGACAATAGTCATGAGTTTCTTTTCAGTATTTTTAGTCCTTTAGTTTCAGTTTTGCTAGACTTAGCTGGGGCATGTCCCAGCATTTCTAGTCACTTAGAAGCTATTTTCAGACATAGTTAGATTCAGCTTAGTATTGAGTTAATATCTTCTTTGTATTAAACTCATCAGTTTTCATATATCTCAGTTATAGTATATGGGTATTCCCCATTTTTTTTCAGTTTATTTATGATTATAGCTTCCGCATCAGTTTATTATTCAACTTATCTTTAGTATGCTCATGATCATGCCAGCAGGGTTAGCTTGGGATCACTTGTGGTCCTAGGTCCCGTGTCTGTGTCTCGGGGTAGTCTCGGGGCGTGACAAAAAAGCCAACTAAAAGTAAGCTTTAAAGTGACATTAAGGGCAATTTGGTATACATAACAAAGTCGTTCCTTATTTCTTAAACTTCGTGCCCGGCCAAACAGTGTCACATAAATTGGGATAGAGGGAGTATTAACTTGAGGTTGATGAAAGAACTCATAAACTTCAAATTTTACATCAGCTAGTGTAAGAAGAGTTACAAATTAAATTTCTTCCCACCATCAGCATCATTCTTCTACATATTAATCTTCAATAAAAGTTGCTCCCGGTTCTAGATGGTTAGGACTTCATATACTGCATAATGTCTTATTCAAAAAATACTGGATAATGTCTTATTTAAATAAATGAGTAACAAGACTAACATGGAAACCAAGTAAAAGAACCAAAAACACTAGGAAGAACATACCAATCAGCAAAATCAGACCAAAAGAAGTCATATATTCCTCTTCCAACATCTCCAAAGAAAAATTTCTCATAACTTGCAGTGGCTTCATCAACAAGTACATGAAGCTTTGATACCTGAATGGTGTAGAACTAGTTACAACAGGACCACTATGCAATATTGGGCTTAATAAGCATCAAAAGCATCATCTTACCACCCAGCATTCAGGTAGTGGAAGCTTCAGCACAGACTCTATATTATCAAACTGAGAGAACAGTAGATAGTGAAATAGATTAGAATTCTGAATGATATATTCTTGGCAGGGAATAAGGAATTAAAACACAATTCAACTCTGGACCCTTAGAACCCTCGGGATGACTCCTAATTTTTTATGTGAATACTAAAGTTCCCAGTAAATTACCAATCTAAGATATATGGAAGAAGTTATTCCACTGTTTTTCAAAAAACCAATTTTCTCACTCTAGCGTCTATATAGAAACCAAGGATATCGATTTGAACACCACAAAAATTGGGCTTCGGTGGAACACAATCCTTTTGGATTAACTTTGTTCTAGGATGTGAATTCTCAAGCCATGCAGATCTGAGAATTCTCCAAGAAGTGGACTTCAACATTCAGAGACGCGGGTATATACCAAATTATTTAACAGCAAAAAATTTCTATGTTTCCAGCCTATGCTGGAAACAAAATCAAACAAAATCGACATGTTTTAGAGTTATGCCAACAACCAGGATTAAGCTTTTTAGTCTTCAAGCCCATGCTGATCATGAAGCTCAATCTGAATCTGGCAGAGTTAATATGGATCACCAAAATTAATCTGACACAATGACAATCTCTGATTTAATGCATTTTTCATTTTGTCATACCACAATACTTATCTCTGTTCTTTTAGAAAATTTTCTTTTTTATCTTCTCTTTCAAACATTCTTTTTATTTTATTAGTACCTAACTGCTTCTGAACCACAGATCTTGAAGTAAATTGTCAAAAAGAAACATATAAGCAAACCTTATTAGCCCGTAAGGCTTCCCAAGCAGGAGTGTCATCTTGACGAGGCAAATTCCGCAATACGAACTTGCCAGCATTCCACAATTTGTTGGTGAATGCCTTGTTAGAGGACAACCTCTCTGTGGACAAATTTAGATCCTATAACAAAGACATAAGCTGGCTGATGAAAGCATCCCAGTGGACACTATTGGAGAAAAAGGAAGATATCTATCCATAATTTACTGACTAAAAATGAGCTCATTACAAACCTGACCAGCAGTCCCTAAGGCAAGAGTGAAACGCAAAGCATCGGTGCCATACTCTGCAATGGTGTCAAGGGGATCTATGACATTCCCCAATGTTTTAGACATTTTTCTGCCCTGAAACAGTGCCCTGACAAGTTTAAAGCTACAATATATGCAGGAAATGAACCATGGAATGGGAGATATAAATCCAGATCTTATCATAACTAATGATGGTTTCTTGACGTGGCCTGGATGCAACTCAGATGCAGATAGGGCAGGTTCAACCAAATTCAATTATTTCAGTAAATCGACTCATTATCACAGATATATATATAACATTAACAAAAACTGCATGCTTGGAGCCGATCAGTCCAAAGATTGATGAACCAAAAGTTCGGGGAAATGTGTAAAATTTAAACCTCAATGCAGGGCCTGAAATAACTTTTTTCGTAGAAATTGGTCTCTTCAATCAATGAATTAGGTAGGAACAATATCTTAACTTTCCTCCAAAACAGCACAAGTTACTCTATTCAAGTGGTAAAACAATTTTACACAACATACCCTTCTTGCTGAAACGGTAGCTTGTGAAGAGGAGGGAAATATGAATTAACTAAACGCATCGTCTTACGACCAATGTAAATTTGCAACAAGCAAGTACACATTTTTTACCGAAAATAAAAGGGAATTGTATTTACAGGACAAGTAATTCCACTGAATAATAAATCAGCCAGCACGATCAACAAATTATCTAGAAAAAGTGCATCAAGAAGAGTAAAGACATACATTTCAGACAGTAACTTAAAAGCATGAACTCACTTGGGAATCACGGATTAGTCCATGAAGATAAACATTTGAAAAGGGGACAGTCCCAGTTAACTCAATTCCCATCATCACCATTCGTGCCACCCAAAAGAACAGTATGTCGTGCCTGTTACCAAGTGAAGTAACTGTTACTGTTCAGGGAATATTGCAATATAACATTTTTACATTTTGAAGAAGATTGAAAATTTCAGAGGCGCATCTCCAATGCCAGACACTATCAGGTGGAAATATAGCTCTGATGGGGTGTTCACAGTGAATAGGTTGTATAAGAAGGAACTCCTGGGGTAACCTGGAGGCAGTAGAGGCCCATGGGTAAGTGTGGAACTGTCTGGTCAGCTCAAAAATTAAATGTTTCACCTGGCTAGTGATCAAAAGAACATGTCTAACACATGAAGCTTTACATAGGAGAGGAGTCCAGATTGATTCTAGATGCTATCTTTGTGATGAGTATGCAGAGACAAACAGCCACTTATTTTTGCACTGCAAGGTGAGTGCTCGGTTATGGTCTCTATTCTTTAACATTACAGGCATCAGGTGGACTATGCCAGAACACACAGCAGATCTCCTGAGCTGTTGGATCATGAGAGGGGGTAGCAAATCCCAAAAGAGATGGTGAAAAGCAGTCCCTTCTTGAATTTGGTGGACAGTGTGGAAGAAAAGGAATGGAAGGTGTTTTGAGGATAGATTTAGCTCTATACAGAAAATTAAGGAGAGCTGCATTGCTAATCTTCATTTCTGGTGTAAAGAAGCAAACACAGAGGAAGCAGTCTCTTTGGTAGATTTCTTTTAGGAGCTTTGTAATTAGTGTTTTGTGCGTATAATTTTCTTTCTCCTGTTGATATCTTTTTGGAGGTTGCCTGCAAAGTCCTTAATGCTGAGGAATACAAATTACCAGTTCTCAAAAAATAAAAAAGTATGAAACATACCAACTTTCTTGAAACAGAGAGAGAAAAAAATCAAGGGACAACTATTTCGAAACATATTAAAATATCAAGTATTAGTACGTGAAAGTAAAAATATGAGAATTAGTATTAATACATCCCTCATTGGTTAAATATAATATGTTGATGGTACCTCACTCTTGTAATCATTACATCTCTTTTATTCTCAACTAGTATTGCTCATATGGAAGAGAGTTTCTAGTTAGAGACCTAAGTAGATTCTGTATATTGATTGGCAGCCATAAAGTTAAAATTTTCTTTTCAAAAAATACTCTTGCCTATTATTGATAACTGTTCCAACAGCACCAGAGTACTGTGCCTCTTTTCTGTAACTGTGGCTGCACAACACCTCTTTCCGGTGATGGCTCCAGTAACACCCTGCCCCTTTCAGTCACTAATCTGGTAGAACCTGCTGCTATTTCAGCCAGCACCCAAGCCATTATTCTGTAAGTTGGCTATGCTACTTACTTAGAGTACTCGAGTTCAGAGGTTTGTTGATGTGTTGGTTGGTCATCTATACAATGCAGTAGCCCCACAGATGAAGACTTTGACCTACTCTAATGCAGATCATGCTAGGAAGATTGATGCAGCCTATGATGTGCGTAAGAAGGCCAAGACAGGGGGATCTTTCGGTGGCTACTTCAGTGCAAATCACAGAGCAGGGAAAGCAACAACAGGGTTCTCAGACAGGGACAGATTCGTATTCACAGTCTGCATAGAGGCCGCATCATAGACGGTGGCTACTTCAGTGCAAATCACAGAGCAGGGAAAGCAACAACAGGGTTCTCAGACAGGGACAGATTCGTATTCACAGTCTGCATAGAGGCCGCATCATAGACAGGTATCTAGGGACCATCATTGTTATATGGACATCGTAGTTCTATGCAGTAATGCAGATGTACTCCACTGCTCCAATCTTCCAGACTTGCAGCAGACCACATGTGGGTCAATGTCGTGTTTTGACTAGAGAGTACTTTCGGTGGAGTCCGGAACTAAATGATGGGGGGAAAGCCAAAAGGCCCAAAACAAAGTTTACAAATTCTACCTTTAACGCACTAATTTAGTGCTCTATGTAAGAATTGTCTGACACCTAAAATTAAAGTATGTCAACCGTCCGTCGCTTGAACCTTTAAAAAAAAAAAAGTTGATAACGTAGAAAATTTGTGTGCTATAGTCATCCTATTCTTTTGTTCAATTGTAAGTGTTGATGTCTTGTCATGCTTAAGGATATTTTAGTAAGTTATTTCAATTTAAACATGAAATAAGTTCTTTTTTTCATATTATTAAAAAACAATCTGCATAACAAAAATGTGTATAATCATTTTCTAAGATAAATGAAAATATAAAACTTAGCTTAGGCATAGCAAAAATAATATTCCCTCTGGTTTAATTTAATTGTCTTACTTTTCTTTTTAAAAAATACTTCTTTAATATGTATATTTGGTAATTCTTTAATTACAGAAACATTCTACATGAACTTTATAATACCATAAGATTCAGCAGGCATTGTAGTACATCACACACAATACATTAAAGGGCAAATCACTCTTTATCAAAAAAAATTCCTCAAAGTTCAAACTCAAGACCTCTAATTAAAAATAAAGAAATTGTATTCATCTCGCCACAACTTTTTTTGTGCTACAAGTTTATTTACTTAGACAGCCAAATTGAAGGGGGTAGTACACATCAAAGTATAGCACTTGAAAAAATGATACTCCATTTGTTATGATGAGAAACATAATAAGCACCCAGAGTTCTTGATAACAAAAATGATACAATCATTTATATTTAGTAATTTTATTGCATTAAGTTGGTAGGTTGAAGAAATTAATATCATAGTGCTTGAGAACTTTTTCATGCAAATTAGTGCTAAAAGAAAGCCAAATATAAGATGTTTGGGAAGTCCTTTGGCATTGTCGATGGCGCAAAAATATGGCAACTCCGGTAAAGGGAAAAAACATTCAATTATATATGTCAGTGTATTCTTCATCATTTTACAGTATTAGGTCATACAAAAGATATTTACAAATTCTTTAGAATGCAAAATTTGTAATTTTGAAAACAAATCAGATTACCTATTATAACAGATAAAAAATAAAAATGACTTTGATGGAATAAAAACTATTTACTTTGACAATATATATGATTCAGACTAAAAATAAAGAGAGCAAAGAACAAAAGGTATGATAAATTGCCTGCCATAATAGTGGTAATAATTTTTCAACTGAGAAATTCATGTGTGCGATGTACCACAAAACAGAGTTGTGGCGGGATGAATCAAAAGGCATGACGTGGTGAATAAGGTATCTTCACTTTTAATTAAAGATCTCAAGTTCAAACTTTGGGAAAGAAAAAACTATTGATAAGGAGTGATTTCCCCTTTAATTTTAAAAAAATCCCCTTTAATTTATTGTGTGGTGTACTACAATGAACTTTGAATCTTGTCGTATTAAAAAGGTCTTGTAGAATATCGAAAATAAAGAATTACCAAATAAATAAATTAAAGAAGTATTTTCTAAAGAGAAAAGTAAGACAATTAAATTAAAACAAAGGGGTTATTATTTTCATAAGCATAAGTTAAGTCTTATATTTTCTATTGTCATAGAAAATGATAATACACATATTTTGTAAAGCAGATTTTTTTAATAATATGAAATAAAAAAAAAGAACTTCTTTCATGTGTAAATTGAAATAACTTACTAAAATATATTTAAGAATTTAAGCATGCAAGACATCAAAACTTACAATTGAGCAAAAGAATAGAATGCCTATAGCGCACCAATTTTAAAAGAAAAGGTTTAACATACAGACGGCTGACGGACTTTAACTATAGGAGTCAGACAATCTTTACATAGTGCACTAAATTAATACGTTAAAGGTAGAATTTGTAAACTTTATTTTGGGTAATATTTTAGTCATTTTGGCTTTCCTCCCCATCATTTAGTTTCTGGACTCACCTCTGGTGTGGCCAGTTGGGACATCGCATCAGGGACTACCCTCAATCTCTGATAAATGTCAGTCAAGCTTATGCTCAGTTAGCTTTACCTACCCAGGCTACTCGTAATACTTCAGGTGCGGCTAATGTTGTGGTTGACTAAGTTGCTCGAATTCTCCATAAATGTTGCCACACGCGTGTCAGGTCCTCCAAAAATGCACTACTTTTTAAGGATCCGACGACATTTTTGAAGAGTCCAAGCAACATAGGTGGATGATGCATTGAGCAGAAAATCTATGGGCAGTTTGCCACATATGGCTCCTGAAAAGAGAGTTGACAAAGGATATTTAGAAACTCTAAGGCACATGTATCAGATTTTGTGTGGGAAATTCAAGCATTGTTGGCTTGTGTTCAAGTCAAGTCTTCACTAGTAAAGCACATAAAGGCCACTCAATATGAGGATGTGCAATTGTGCAACTACTGAGATGAGGTCCAAGTTGGTAAAAGTAAGAAGATAACTGTTTAATGTGATGGTATTCTTCGACTAGGTAACCGGTTATGTGTACCAAATGCATATGGGTTAAGACGAGTTGTTCTTGAGGAAGCTCACAATTCCAGATACACTATACACCCTGGCTCCACTAAGATGTATCGTGACCTGAAATAATTGTTTTGGTGGGAAGGTATGAAGAAAGATATTGCTAACTTTGTTTCTAGCTGTTTGACTTGTCAGCAGGAGCGTCTGCAACCCACATGATCACTACAGCAGATTGTAATTCCAGAGTGAAAATGGGAAAGCATTACTATGGATTCTGTGATCGGGCTACCACAAACCCTTAGAGGTTATGATTCTGTGTGGATAATTGTGAACCGACTAACAAAATCAGCACACTTCTTACCAGTAAAGATTGCACCTGGTGGAGTGAAATATGCACAATATTAATGAATGAAATTGTCAGACTTCACGGTGTTCCAATATATCATC
The DNA here is from genome assembly GCA_035578085.1 of Solanum pinnatisectum. Classification (NCBI taxonomy): domain Eukaryota; kingdom Viridiplantae; phylum Streptophyta; class Magnoliopsida; order Solanales; family Solanaceae; genus Solanum; species Solanum pinnatisectum. The sequence goes on from CM069087.1 coordinate 37,585,730, forward strand.
TCTGATAGAGGGTCACAATTCACTTCACGATTTTGGAGATCTTTCCAAGAAGCATTGGGGCACACGAGTAGATCTTAGTACTGCATTTCATCCGCAGACAGACGGGCAGTTTGAGCGTACAATACAATTTTTGGAGGATATGTTGAGAGATTGCATCCTTGATTTTGGAGGTAGTTGGGATACTTATCTACCTATAGCTGAATTTTCCTACAACAACTTCCAGCCAAGCATTCAGATGGCACCATACGAAGACTTGTATGGTAGGTGATGTCGTTCTCTTATAGGATGGTTTGAAGTTGGAGAGGCTAATATATTGGGACCAGACTTAGTACAAGAAGTTATTGACAAGGTCCAGTTAATTAGACAGAGGTTGTTCACAACTATACCATTATGAATTAGCTGTGCAGTCCATTATAAGTTTATGATGCATATTCATAGTACTTTATGAGCTGAAATGCACTTTTATTCTTGTGTGTGTGTGTGTGTGTGTGTGTGTGTGTGTATTGCATCACATAAAATAGGGTCACTTCTAATTTGAATTCATCAAAAAGCCTCTCCACAGTTGGCCCCATTTTCATGTAAATGTAACAGAAGTTCAAGAGTTTATCAACTAACCATGGTCGTAAAATTAGGTTACCTCACCTAACTTTTGCTGGAGGGAACCTATGTACTTCTCTTTCAAGGCACTAAACATCTTCAAATAGGAAAGAAGACACCATATCCAATTCAAGACCCAAGTGATAATATATCAACACTGGCATAAACTAAGATGATAAATAATACATGGACCTTTGTTTTTCTTCCTTTTTTTTACACCACGTGAAGTTGCAAATTTCCATCAATAGGTTTGTTAAATGGACAGTATACTTCCATTGTTTTTCCATCTTGATTGCTAGATGGACTTAGACTAATTGCGAGGAACAAGATAATTTAATATGGAATTGAGCCTAGAAGGTATATTGATATCAGCATCCCTAATCCTATCAAAAGCTCAAATCAGCAATGTCAGAAAGAAAAGAAATTCAAATTTCTACCATAAACCTGACAAATTTTTAACAAATAAATCACTTTATTACATATAATTCATATTATAAAAATTTATGATGTAGTAATAGCAAATCAAAATGGAAAATTAACAGTCAAAAACATAATTATATGTCATTCACAGCAAATACAGGTGGGTGAAATTTCTATCATCACTAAGCTTTGAATTTTTTGGGTTATTGTCAATAGCAGTATTAGGAGGGTTTACTTTTTAGTTATTTCTCAAACATATCTATCATTTCTGAACCTCAGGCATATTACAGTAACATAGGTCTTCTTCACATTTCTATTTTCTAGTATCAATGTGACTGAGGGGAAGAAAGCAGGGAAGATTCAATGCTGTGCAGCGCAAGATAGGAAGAGGAAAGATGTGCAAGAAAGTTTGGGGGGATTATACACTGAACTATGGGAGATCAAATGGTAACTAACTCATCCATTAGGAGATGCAAAAGATTTGAAGAATGCTAACCCTTGAACCAACTCCTGAAACAATCTATCTATCTATATCGTCTATACTTATACTTACTACCTTAAAGCATGAACTCCCTAATTTGACTGTTAAATTACTATAATACCCCCAACCAAAAACACTCAATTTAGTATATCTTCTATATTTTATATTTATATTATATTAAATGCAGACACCTTTTCACACTAAAGGGTTGTGATTTTCGATAAGTTGCGACTTTTTGAAGGGTTGTGACTCTTCCAAAGAGTTGTGACTTTTTCGAAGGGTTGTGACTTTTCCGAAAGGTTCTGACTTTGAAGGCACAAAAGCACTTGTTCATACTACTATTTGTTGGCAATAAATAATGGGGTTTCTACTCATTTTTAAACTACAAATTTTCTAAATTTTCTATGCTTGTTCTTCCTCCCAAAAAACCTCAAGTGTGATTTACAATCGTTGAGTGAGTTCGAAGTATAGTGGAATATGAGGCATCACACAAGCAAGGTTTGGTGAACAAATTGTACCAACCATAATCTTTAAACATACTAGGCTACAAAAACAATTAAAAAGATGAGCATTGCGAAGATGACGAGGTGTTATTTAATTTCATGTATTCAAAAGTTGTTAAGTTAGTTTTGTCTCCAAATTTTGGTATGTTTTTCAAGAGAATGCATATAATTTCTTTTCCCAAATTGTATTCTTTGCATAATTTATGGATTAGTTGTAGCATTAGCACTTTTCTTAGCAAATTCTTTTGTTTAATCTTAGCTTAGAAATATGAAAAATGAATACATTTTCTTCTTATTAATTTGTTGTCCTTGTTTCTGCTTATTCATCCACTCACTATTTTGATCCAATGATATTAGAAGAAGGCACTAAAAGAAACATTTTTTCTCCCCAAATTCATGTTTCACCTCCTGAAAATAAAGGATATTCTTATGTTCATAATTTGAAAACAAATTTTAGAAGTTAATGTTTTGCAATGACAATAAATATCAGTCCAATAGGTTAATCATTCATCAATTTGTACTTGTATTTTCCTCTAAGGATTTTCATCACATACATACTTCAATATTGTCTATATCATTTTAAAACATTAATACTAATTAGCAAGCGATACATGTACAATGCATGTGTTCATAAACTAGTAAAGAAGAAAGAAAAGGGATTAAGTACAAACCCAGTTTCAAGAACTGATGTTGGATAAAACCGTTTAAAATCCTCTGCTGACTCATCTGGCCATCCAAGTGTGCTGAAGGGCCACAATGAACTAAATGAAAGGAACAAAGACTTCAATCAGAGGAAGTCAAAAATCAGCAACAAAATAGACCAAATCATATGAAGACTACGAGTAATCTATTACACCAGAAAGCAAAATACTATCAAATCGTAGTTTAATGGGGAAAATATAAGTACAAAATTTCAATAATAATGATTTCAAATGCATAAAATTGAAATAACAATTGAGTAACATCGAGATTTTACAGTAGCAGACAAGAAGATAAGAAACAAAATAGTCCTATTGCGAAATAGTTACTGTAGTACTGATAAAAGATAAATTAGGAAATATCAGATTAAAGAAAATAGGAAATATGTTAAAAGAATGCCTGAAGCATGTGGAAAGGCAAAGATGATAAATGAGAATATAAGAGAAAAAGGAAAACCAACAATACCATGTAAACAAAATCAAAAATGAGAACACAAGTTGGGCGGGGCTTATTGGGTTCTGAGACAAATAAGACAAGAATACCAATCCAAATAGACAAATTTAGACCTTAAGTATGAAAACATTCCAGAAACCTTGAAGACACATGGGAGACAGATAGCCATAGCTAAGACATAGCCTTGAATTGTAAATTTGCATCAAAACATAGAAATCCACATTGTTCAAAAGGATGGATTTTCTATTCTAGATTCATTAATATCCAAATAGTTTCATAAGAAAAATACCCGAGTGGAGTTTAAGGAGAAAAACATGTTAAACAAACAACCTTGAAAACCAGGTATCAAGAACATCTGGATCCTGATATATTTCGACATTTTTCCCATACTTCTCTTGGGCTTTTGTGAGAGCTTCTCTGTGACTCCTAGCAACAATATATTCTTCTTCACAGTCTTTACCAGAAACATACCAAACTGGTATTCGGTGTCCCCACCACAATTGTCTGCTTATACACCAATCCTTGATATTAGAGAGCCAGTGCTTATATATCTGCAAGTGCATCAGGAGAAATAGGCAAATGAAAACCTAGTAAAAATTCAGTCAAGGTTAATAGACATTGAGGCTATTTTCAAGCTTCAATTTTTTGGTGCAACTAAAACTAGATTACCATATAAGTGAATACATACAGAACATGCACCAAAGTTTCATTTTCAAAAATACACATTTTAACTTGGTCTACCCGTATACTTTAATGCTAAGAGTATCAACAAGAACTTGTATGTAAGCCTCATATACTGATATATGACCTATAGTAATGCTCTAGTGCTGTCATTCTTAAGAACTCCACAGATGCATCCTCAAACTCTTCACCTACAGGATTACTCCCAATAAAATATTTTTGATGATCAGAATGACCAATAGAATCAAAAATCTGCAGAAGGCATAGATGCAAAAGGTGAGTAAGAAGCTAATGGAAACCCAGTGTAATAGATATAAAAGTTTCAGCAACAACGTTTTCTTCAGTAATATTAGAAAGAACTTGAAAAGCAGAGGACTCCTCAAGTTGAAAGTGAGGCAATCATCTAGCATTTTTAGAAGCCTAAGAAACTCAAACAATGAACGTAGAAACAGAGAAGAGTTCACAACAAAAGGCTGAAAAGTAAATGATGTTGAGCCATATGAAGCAAGACAGTTACCAATGTGATTTACATACCTTCTCAAATCTTTCGGGCATAATATTCAATTCTCCATTTGAAACTGCTTCAAGTGCCCTCTCAGACAAAGGCTCCATTGTGACGAACCATTGCTTACTAACTAGAGGTTCTATAATCTGAAAAAAAAAAAAAAAAGTAAACTGAGAATAAAGCCAAGATAAAGGAATTATTTATTCTTTATCACTTCCAAAAAAAAAAAAATAAAGAGCCGAACATAAGAGTCACACTTCTCCACCACGCTGGGATCTAGGAACTCGTGAAGTGTGAGTCTCTTTCTTTACAGCCAAGCCCGTCTCCTCAAGATCTGACCAAAGTTTCTTTCTTGCCTCAAACCGGTCAAGGCCACTGCACAAGTGGAATAATCATATCCAAAAACAATTTATAATATTTCAAAAGCCAAAAATGCTCCAAATAGGAAGTAGCTTATTACTTACGCATATAGCCCAGCCACCTCATTTAGAGTCCCGTCTTTATTCATCACATTAAGTATAGGAAGACCAAGCTTGCGAGCGAGGAGGTAATCATTGTGATCATGTCCAGGACTTATCTTCAATACACCAGTTCCAAAGTCTTTGTCGACATACTGTTAGAAATCATGCATCAGCTAAACTTACCTTTGACAATGACAACCTTACAATCTTGAAACTGCAAACTCATGTTTGAACATAAAAAATGTATAGTTAATTATCAAAATATTCTTCACTTTTACAGGAAAAATTTCCCACTGGGCATTTAAACCATCTACACTGAAAGAGCTAAGCAGTGAAATAATCTGAACCCAGGACATATAAAGTCCTTTAGAAACCACTATACAACCAATGTGAGATAGGTTCTCTAACGTCCTCTCGTACATGTAACCCCGTTCCAGGGTTACATGTGAACTGAAGGCCTTTTTCTTCCCTTTTTTTCCTTTTAAAAAGATTGAAGAAGCTCAACAGGAAGAGCGTGCCTGGAGCAGACAGCAGACTGCTCCAGATCGAGTGGACTCATCAGCTAGACTCATCAGAATAAGAAAGGGGCCTGAAGGAGAGTAAGCTCAGTAAGTTGAAGAGTGAGCCTAATGCAGAAAGAGAATGCTCAGCAAGCTACAGGGTATGTCTGGAGTAGAGTTAATGGCTCAATAGGTTGAGTTAAGAGAGGAAGCCCAAAGCAACAGAACAGGTAGGAAAGATTACAGGCTTACTGAAATTCGGTCCAGATACCGTTGGAAAGAATCTGATTATCTAACCCAACACTTTAAGACAACAAGTGGAAGTATCCAGGACATTATAACCCTTCTGGAAACTATTGTGCAACTGGTGACAAAATGAATACTCTAACACAAGCCATCATACTTTGTATGACTTGTAGGCATCCAAATAGAAGTACAGGAATGGTAAACATGGAGGAGAGCAGATAGCAGAATAGGCGAGAAAGAATTAACATGAGAAAAGGTCAAAGGAGTAAAGACACTTGTATGGGTCTGGCATCAGTTCCTGAGTCAAATTTAAGAAAAACAGTTGCTATGTATAGATTGACTAGATTACAACTCTGTGACTCATTCCTCTACGTGACAATTCACCTACCATTAGATATCATTTCATATACTTTCAGCTCTAAGAAAAGTCATCTTGCACATAGTCTGACTACAGAAACAGAAACTTTCCCTACCTTATCAGAGATAATTGGCACATGGCGACCAAATGTCAATGGCACAATAGCCTGCTTTCCTATATACTTAGCATAACGTTCATCCTGCAAAACAGCATCAACAATATATCAACTGCAGATTCACATGCAAAGGGATTCCATTTTCTCTGCAAATCATTTAAAGCTATCAATAGAGAACAGTAATACAAGAAACAATAAAAACTACCAACTTCTGTTGAGTTAAATTCTTCATAGAAACATGAAGGCATACAATGTGACAAGATAGACAGTAAGCAAAATATTCCTTCTGTTTATTTTTCTTTCACAGTGAATCATTTGGCCAGCACATAGAAATGTGTGGATGGACATATTAAGGGCACAGATAAGCAAAAAATTTGATCATTCTCAAATAGTTAAATCGTGTGGAGGAAGTGAAATCTTATGATGCAATATTCGTGAATGGGAAACTCAATCTACAAACTATCACAACCCAAACAATTAGTGAGACAGCACACAATGTTTGGGATACTCAGTACTCACAAGCATGAATTTTAAGGATTCAAGCATGCATTAGTATAGTTTAATCCCAAACCGAGGTAAGGCAGACTTATTTGGCTCAACATAAACTTCCATCATAATGCACTTAAACGGCATTCATCGTCCAAGGCTTAAATCAATTTGGGCTACCAGACCTTTTCTATGCCTTCCAAATAAGGCATATACTTATCAAACCAAAAGGCATAGAGGATAAACCAAAAGGCTGGTTCTTTCAAGAATAATTCGATCCATGTCATGTCCAATCATTAACTTTGTCACTAGACTTTCCTCAAACTGATGGACTGGCTCCTTCTCCAAGTTAGCTCAACATTTCAATGTCTAAAATATTGTTAAGGCTAACCATTAGCAAAGAAAAAATTTCAACTTAAGTACTGGACACTACTAAATCTCCATTCACTCCATATTATGGATCTCATACCACTTTTCGGTACCATAGGCAAGTTAGTGAGCCAGTTAAGTCATTGATCATCAAATGTTTAAACATTATTATTGTTATCCATATTCACATTTCAGATTTTTCATAAAAGTATGTTTAGATGTTCTGAATGCTCATCTCTAAAGCTTCCATATAAGTGTTTAGTCTTCCACTCAGTAGTAAGCCAGGCCAAGAGTTTGCTCAGGAATGGTAATGGTACTGTTCCTGGGTGCCGGCCACACCCAGGGTATAGGCTCGGCGCGTGAAAGAAGCATCCGGGACAAAGAAAGTAGCACCATGCATCTTTCAGGTGACTGCATTCTCATATCCAATTTGCGTAGCACAATGTCATCTTTCTTGTGACTACTTACCAGTGTTCTGAATGGCAAGCGCCATTCGCCAAAGGCGCTATGGCGAGGCGAGGCGAGCCTTTCACGCCATTTTACAGTGTGGCGAGGCGATGTCAAATAGGCGACGTAAGGCGCCAAGATGGCTATGTCGATGGAGGCGCCTTTTTGTTTTTTAATTTTTAAAAGATCTGACTTAATAATATTAGTCAAAATTAGGGTTTTTTCCTATTTCCAAACTCTCATCAGTCGTGTTTCTTCTCCTCGCGATCTCTTCTTCTCCTTCAGTCACACGAGTTGCTGCCAGGTATGACCTCTTTCTTTTCTTCTTCTTTTCGGTTGTTCTTCTTCTTCTTCTTCAGTTCTCTTCTTCTCTTCTTTTCTTCGTTTCTTCTCTCCAGTCCTCTTCTTCTCTTATTTTCTTCTTTTCTTCTCTTCAGTTTCTTGTGAATCTGAACAGTTGCCTTCTCAAAAAAAAGACTTGTGAATCAGTAGTTCTGACTATTCAGTAGTGCTCACTGCTCTGTTTTTTTCCTCTATTTTTGTTGTTCACTGTCATTGTTGAATGCTACTGCTTGCTGTCTATTATTTAAAAAAGAAAAAAATTAATTCTCCTCTAATTATAGTAATTAATATAGTATTTATTTGTTCATAAACAGTGAATTCAATGGCGTCGAATGCTAGCAAAAAGAGGGACATTGGATGGAATTATGGTACTCAAGGATCAACGAAAGATTCAGTTAAATGTAATTTTTGTGGGAGTACTTTTAATGGTGGTATTACTCGACGCAAGCAACATTTAGTGGGTGGTTACAAAAATGTAAAACAATGTTCAGCTTGTCCGTCGGAGATTAGAGAAGAAGTAAGGGCTTATATGGAAAAGAAAATCACTAGTAATCCGAAATTTCAAGTGAGGCAGCCAGAAGAATATGTTAATATTGATGATGATGATGATATGGATGAATAAGCTGAAATGATGCCTCCCTCCAAAACTCCAAAGATATCTTCTAGTGGAGATGCATCATCCACCGCACGGAATGTGACAAAAGGCCCTATGAATCTCTATTTTCCACAAAAATCAACACAAAAAGGAGGCTTTGAAAAGGAGCAGGAATTGATGAAACCAAGAAAATTCTAAGAGAGCATGCGGTAAGTGCTTTTGCAATATGGATGTACGATGCGGGGCTCCCTTTTAATTGTGTCAATTACAAATCATTTGATAAGTTTATTGAGATAGTAGGACAACATGGCTTCCATGTGTGCAAATAATTATTACGTTATAATTTTCATATTGATTTCTTGTTTCCTGATCAATTTGATTAGCCTTAATCCCAATTCCACAGGAATCTTTCATGCACTTAAATTAGCTTTGCGTCTGATTAGAGGTGACAATGGGGCGATGCGGAGTGGGGGTGGGGGGTGCAGGGTGGGGGTCGGGTGGGTTGACCTTAACCCATAAAATTTTTAATTCGCCTCACATAATAACTTTTTTTTCATTTTCAACTCGCCTATTCTGTCCCGCATAGATCCTCTCCGCATAAATTCATCCCGCATAATTTTTTTAATATTTACTTTTTCTAGTTAAATTTGATACTAAAAATATAATTCATAAAAATAAATTCAATTTTTCGTTAAGTCGTATTAATTTAATAGGATAGTGACTTAAAAAATTATATTTTAGAGGTCAATTGGGAAACATGTAAGAAATTGTATTATTTTTATTGAACAATTTTCATTTACTATCTTGAATATTTTAGTAGCTTTAAAGAAATTATTTTAATAAATAATGCTTTATTACTCTTATAACATGTAAAAAGTTAAAATTAATTTTGAGCCCACGTAAAATCACATATACCTGCAACCCGCCCCACCCCGCATTAATTTTTAAAAAAATCCACTTTAACCCCCCCCCCACCCCCCACCCCCCGCACAATCTTAAATCCGTCCAACCCCACATAACCTTAAACCTACTCCGCCCCACATCCACCCCACCCCATTGTCATCCGTACGTTTGATCAACAATCTTCAACATTCTATATAAAGGACTTAATTCCTTCTTCTCTTGAGTTGTACTTTAATCGTCAGTCCTTGTAATAAACATGTTAAAGAAACTCATTATTCAATTGTTCTTTGTTAGAAACACTATCAATCCTTAATGGAGACATAATTAATAGTTTGTTCTTACATCATATTATTTTATGTTTGTTAATCATCAAAAATTCATATAAAAAATAGTTCATGACTCTTAGCTCACTAGTTACCAAAAATCAAGTATAGTCAAGATAGGTACAAGATGATTCGTACACCATCTTTACCAAAAAAAATTGAACATATAAAATAAAATCATAATAATTAAATTTGAAGCATTTCTTAATTAAGGTCAGCTTAAAATCATCCATTATGTTGAGCCGCCCCGATATATAAGTAGCAATGCTAAAACAATTGTTAAAATATGAAGCCGCGCAGCCGAATATACTATAAGCAAGTATTGACAACTTTGCTTCTAACAATACTTGGATTTCCCATTTTTTAAGTACTAATGAGATAACTTAGCTTAATCATCGGGCAAAAACATTATTATTTAGTATAATTACCTAGTAAAAAGACATACTTTTTACCCGAAAGCATTTTTCTACAAGAGGTTGTGTATTCAAGTATGGGGAAGCAAATTTTTAATTTAGAGAAATGTAAGATAAGGTTGCGACTTGCAAAAATAAGAATTCGAGTCTGTTTGAATTGGCTTTAAAGTTGATTAAACCTATGTTAAGTCATTTTTAGGTTTCAGGAGTATTTTACAAATTTAAAAATGACTTAAAATAAGTTAAAAGTCAAATGTAGAATTCTCTTTACTTTTTATTTTTTGACTTGTAAATCATTTACGCTAGCGTTTGGTCCCAAGCTCTCAAATATTCTTGGAAATCCTATTTGTGTGAAGCTTTGGTGAAGTTTCACCATGTGTTTGGCCCCAAATTTTCCCAAAAATATTTTATTATTTCACAAAATATGATTTATACCCATAAGTTCTAAAAATTATTTAAAATACCCATAAATTTATATTTTCATTTTATAATAAATATGTTACATTAAAAAATAACATTATAATATAATTGATAACAATCAACAATAACAAAATAACATTATAGACAAGACAATACATTAATCGCATACTCATTAAACACAACTTGTTCATTTTTCTCAATTTTTCACTCAAAATAGAACTCAAACTTTTTCGGAGGAGGCAGCAACAAATATTAGTTGGAATTAATAAATAATAGATATTTTTTATAAAATATAAAAGTTTGGGTAATTTTTAATTTTTTTTAAATTCTCAAATATTAGAACTTGTCCCAAATACTAATTTTTTCTAGTAGTTGGGAACTTAGGATATTTGGCAAACATATTTGTCAAGTTATACGACCAAACACCACTTCCCAAGTTTTCTCCAAGTATTCTTGGGGCCAAACAGGTTCTAAGTTTGATTTTAAAAAGTTACTTTTTAAGTCAATCCAAACAGATTCAATGTGATTTGACCCTTCTCGATCCTCATGCATTGACAATGGCAGTTGTAGCATGCAATTATCAGATTCATTTGAACTTAATACTTTAGAAATTAAATTCATAAAATTTATATCTTCAATTCGCGTCCATAAATTACATATCCACACATCCACAAACTTGTTAACGTTCCCTTTATTTCTCCGTTGCTTTTTTTTCTCCGTCTTGTTTGGGTTTTTGAGTGTTTTCCAGTTTGATAATTAAAGCCGTCAAATAAAAGCCGTACTCAAACATTTGTATACAAAGTCATACTACTTGACCTGTTATTTATTTATTGCACACATGTAAGATACCTTGGTTTTCATGCATATAATTTCTTTATAAACTTTGAAGCAAGCATGCTTATTAACCAAAAAAAAAAAAAAAAAAAAATGCCAAATAACTTGTAATATGGCTGCACGTACATAAATATGAGGCATAATACATAAACATCACCCTTAACTTGGCGTCAGTTGACAACTATGACCTTTAACTTTGAGTGTGCACAAGTAGGCACTTAAACTTGTATGAAATTGAACAAATAGACACATTCGTCCTACATGACACCCTACATGGCAATTTAGTGTCCTACATGGCGTCCTACGTGTATTATGTCATGTGGGACATGTATGTCTACTTGTTCAATTTTATAGAAGTTTAAGTGCCTACTTGTGCACACTCAAAGTTGGAGGGCATAGTTGTCCGTTGAAGCCAAGTTAAGGGTCATGTTTATGTATTATTACTCCACCAACATGTGTTGTGGACTATTGGTAGGAGTGCTTTATCCTTAACTAGAGATCTCAAGTTTGAGCCTTGGGTATGGAGAAATCATTTTGGGAGCACCACTCCCAAATGAACGCTGCAATGCGCGATTTGGATTTAGTCGGAGCTCTAATGTGACCTCCGGACACCAATTGGCAAATAATACTTACTTCTTTATTTATTTATACTTGTGCATGTTTCACTTGGCTCGCTCTTTAAGAAACAATAAATAGATGAGGTATTTTTACTACATCACCCCTATTAATTATAAGTCATTTAAATATTAAAAAATGAATAGTATTTAATAGCAAGGGTAAATTGACACAAAGTAGTAAATTATCTCTTGATTTTCGAAACTGAATAAGTAAAGTTGGACATCTAATTTTAGTATATTGGACAAGTTGTAAAGATGGACAAGGGGAGGAATTGACATAACTATTTTACCGCACTATTCCTATTAATTGATGTTTAATATTAGGCCTTGAAAAATAATTCGAGAAATTATAAATAATCAATGTTAAAGGTAAAACATGGAAAAAAATTATCTTGATTTTTGTCTTTTTTTCTTGATATGGGAAAGCTGATTAAGGAAATATGAAAATTCATTTTTAGAATAGCAGACAAGTAAAAGTGAATAGAGGAAGTATTATTATATCTACGTACGACTTACACTTTTAGATTCATTCATACATTACTCCAATCATTGCCTCAATTACAAGCAATAAATTCAAGCAAGACATCTCAAATAATACCTCAATTTTCTAAACCCTATAAATACCATCATTATTTATCCCTTTTTTTTTCAACATCAAAGTATATAAAATCTATCATTTCTATTACCAAAAAGAAAATCCATTTTTACTCAACATTATGACTAAGCTTATAACACCTTTCATTATTTTCCTCTTCTCTTCTATACTTTTATTCATAAAATCATCAAATGCATCAACAACCTACAATGTATTAACCTTTGGTGCAAAACCAAATGGCAAAATTGATGCAACTCAGCCATTTCTAAATGCATGGGGAGCTGCATGCACCTCAGTCGAACCAACGATGATTTACGTTCCGAAGGGACGTTATTTAATAAAAGAAGCAACATTTAGAGGTCCATGTAAAAACAAAATTAGTGTTAAGATTGATGGAACTCTTGTTGCACCATTGGATTATTGGGACATTGGCAACTCTGGTTACTGGATTTTGTTTATTAAGGTTAATGGGATTTCAGTTATTGGTGGAAATATTGATGCTAAAGGAGATGGTTTTTGGGCTTGTAGGAAGTCAGGCAACAATAGTTGTCCAGTTGGAGCTAGGGTATGTTTCTTGTTAATAACTTTATAGACTAAACTAAACTATATATGTATGTGTGCAAAGTACTAAAAGTGTCATTTTAAATGAGTGGTGGTGAGAGTTTCACGTGTCTCGTGTCAAATGGGTGAGTTGGGTTGAAATTGGAAATATTAAAATGAGTTGAAATAGAAATTGAGTTGGGTTCTAACACACCCAAGTTTACTTTGGGCTCAAATGGGTTGGGTCTTTACTCGCTCAATTTGACCCACTTAATCTCAATAATATTAATATATTATTATTTAAATTTTATAACCACAATTTGAAATTTCAACTAAAGAAAATTTTTAAAAAAATTTACAAATGGATAGATAAATCCTAAAAGATATAAAATAGATAGTAATCCATACCATTAATATAGGAATATACATTACATTAATGCAAATAAAGAGTCTTAAAACGGGTTGAAATTAGAGATTAATTTGGACTCAATTGAAGATTCTCTTAAAATGAATTAGGACTTGAACGGGTTGAAATTGAACTTAATTCAAATTATTTTGAGTCCAACCCTTATGAACGAGTTAGACATGTTACCTGCAATTGGGCTCAATTTTGACACATTTAGTGTCTCAGCATCCAAACAATAGTCATGTAAGTAAAGGTAAAATAAGGATGGTAAGATTAAGTAATTTGCAAAAGAGAATGAATGTGACAATAAATTGATAGAGGGAGAGGAGTTATTTGCTCTAAAATTGAAAAAATCACCAACTTTTTTTTTAAGGTCAAAGTCTTAAACTACTCATTCTGTTTAATTTTCTTTTTTTGTTAGGTAATTTTTTAAGTTGAACTTTTCACATAAGAATTAAAAGATAATTTGCTACATTTTGTATATCTTTAGTTTAAAATAATATGATTCAAAAAGTTTTTTTATTTTTTAAAAATTCTTATCAAATCAAAATCAAACAAAAAAATTAAAACAGATACATATTGTACCTCTTAGATTAAATATCTCAATCCATTTTAATATATGACAAGTACCATGTCGTAACTGTTTCATAACGTAAACAACAACAATATATAGAGATAACACTGGACATAGGAATTTGTGTGGTTTAATACCTTTTTTTTTTCAATTTATGTGATACCGTTCAAATTTGAAAAGTCATTCAAATTTTTATATGATTTTAATTATTTTAAATAGTTAATAATTGTGGTTTATAATACTTTTTATATTATCTTCAAATAATATATATTACTCTCTATGTTCCAACGCGCCAATATAATTTCAAGAGTCAATCATATTTTTTTATGTCTTTCAAATATTTCAAGTTATTAATTATAGTGATTTATAGTTCTTTTTATATCATTTTCAAATGATATATGTTACTACTTTCTTTCCTAATTTATGTGACACCGATAGAATTTCGAACGTCAATCGAATTTCTTATGTGTCTTTCGAATATTTTAATTTGTTAATTGTTATAATTTATAACATTTTTTACATAATTTTCAAATTTACAAAAAAAAATAAGAAAGTTTAAAAATTACATATACCCTCAACTAGGAGCAAACACATCAACGAAGAGGTGTCTAGTTCTAGATTCTTCTATATATAATAGTAAAGTAATAAAACATGAAATATATATTACATTGTCCTAATTATATGTGTGGGTAAAGTGCAGTCTATAACCTTCAATTGGGCTAATGATGTTGTGATAAGTGGCTTACTATCAATCAACAGCCAGGTAACACACCTTGTGATCAATAGTTGCAACAATGTAATGGTTAAAAATGTAAAAGTAATAGCCCCAGACCAAAGCCCAAACACAGATGGAATTCATGTTCAATCATCAACAAATGTTACTATCATTGGTTGTAGAATCAAAACTGGAGATGATTGTATATCTATTGGTCCTGGTACAAGAAACCTTTGGATGGAGAATATTTTATGTGGACCTGGACATGGTGTTAGGTAAGTAATGCTATAACTATCATGACAATATATGTATAAATTTAAGTATATGCGCGACAATACCATATAAAATGTATAAATTGTCAGAGAGATTATAATGTTGTATGCATACCTCCTCCTTTTTTTAATAGGGAAGCATTTTTTTTTAAAATGCTAATGCATGTTTATATACTTTTACTTATCACTTTTAACATATTAAGAAAAAAAAAAATAGTATCATTTTCATATTGTATCCTTAACATTAGTTACTTATTCTTCGTATCATTTACTAATATCTAAGACTATATACACCAATTAACATGTACATGGGTATGATGGTAAAACAAATGCTTCATTTTTTTTTTTTATTTGGGGGTCGGAAAAGGGGAAATTAACGGGTCACCAATAAGGTGAGACTTCATATAGTCAACCAACTGAACTACTAAGATTTTCCAATAAATACTTCATTTATTCACAATGGACAAGTAAAAGTGAACAAGGGGAATAATTCATAGTTCATTTTTGTAGTTTCACCCAAAATCATTTAGACATAAGTAAGGTCAGTACATTCAATGGGAAATCGCAGTAGCTTGCTACCTGAACTCTCACCTTGTTGGTGAGGGTTCCATTGCCCCCCATTATAATCTCCTCCCCATTTCTTTTTTCTCCGCCCCCAAATTTATTTATTTTTTTAGAAAAAAAGGTCAGTACATTCAATATATGTGCACTACAAAAGTTCCTTATCGAAGTATATAGGGTATAATACTACTTAATTAGACATACAATTTTATTTATGTGACATTTTATTGTTTGTGTTGCAGCATTGGAAGTCTAGGAAGGGATTATGAAGAAGATGGGGTGCAAAATGTGACATTATCTTACTCTATATTCACAGGATCTGATAATGGATTAAGAATTAAATCTTGGGCAAGACCTAGCACAAGTTTTGTTAAAAATATTAATTATCGTAATATAGTCATGAAGTACGTTGATAATCCTATCATTATTGATCAGAATTATTGCCCCAACAGCCAAGATTGTCCACAACAGGTAACACTTGAATCAGAATCATATTTAAGCAAATTAATGTTTACATTTTTCACATTTATAATTAAAAAATACTTAGAAAAAAGAAAATGTAAAAAGTAGAAGAGAGGATTTAGACCAATATATGTACATAGATCAAAGTTTAGAAAGGAAAGCATATTCTCAATTGTTTTTACAAAATAGATATATGTGAAATTCTTGATTTTTCTAGAATTTGGTTTTCTACTACTTAGTCCTTAGGAGTATTGATCATTAAAGGAATGATTTTTTATTTGTGTTACTCTTATCTTATCTAATGGTCGAGGGTCTGTCAGAAACAACATACTTACCTCCTCAAGGTAGTGGTAAGGTCTGCGTACACTTTACTCCTCCTCAGACCTCATTTAGTGGAATTTCACTCAGTATGTTGTTGTTGTTCCTCATATCTAGGAGAAAATGACCAAATGCCCCCTTAAGCTATGAACGAATTCTCAACTACACACCTATTCTTTACGGGAGTCCTATAACCCCACTATACTGTTTAAAATTGAGATTTTAAGGTGGTAATAATTTTAGTTTTAAACAGTTTAGGGGGGTGATAGGACTCCCGTGAAGAATGAGTGTGTAGTTGAGAATCCGGTCATAGCTTAAGGGGGCATTTGACCATTTTCTCTCATATCTAGTGTTCGAAACGGGAAATGAGATTTCTTGGCTACTTGGGCGGAGCCACTTTAGGCTTACGATGGTCCGGTGCACACCTTTTGCCGGAAAATAATGTAATGTGCAGTGGTTAAATGTTATTTACTATGAGTATATATTTAATTTTGCACACCCAATTAATACAACTGAGAAGAAAATTTGCACACGCTTCACCACATTCCTGGCTCTGCTACTGCTTGGCCACTTATAGATTGAACAGAAGAAAATGATCTTTATAAATCTCTTATACGTAAAAATCAAGAGCATGCTTCCTATAAAGGAAATAATGAATGTAATTTTATTTTTTTTTCAGACTTCTGGTGTTAAGATTAGTGAAGTAACATACAAAAATATAGAAGGGACATCAACAACTGAAGTTGCTATGAACTTTGACTGCAGCCCAAGCAATCCATGCCAAGGAATCCAAATACAAGACATAAAGCTCACTTATATGAACAAAAAAGCAAAATCATTTTGCAACAACATTCAAGGAACTAAAAAAGGAGTCATTTTGCCTGATACTTGTATATGAATATATAATAATTATATTTTTCATGACCATGCATATTTATTTCTTTATATCAACTCATCAATTTAAATATTATTCATATTATTCTCTTTATGTAATGTTGTTTGCTTTGACATATAATTTATAAGGAAAAATATTTTTTTTAAAAAACTTATGATCTAAAATTGTTATAGATGTTTCTGTGATTATAAATCATCTCATTAAAAGTAAAAAAACAGTTTAAAGTTACATTATTATTAAATATTATCAAGAATGTGTATCACTTAAATTGAACATAGAGTAATGGTTATCAATAGATAAAGTTGGGAAAGAATCTCCCCCATTATTATTTTGTCCGTTACTTCTCAATGACGTAGGCAACGTGTACAAATGAATATGAGAAATCAAGATCATTTTTCCTGTAATTAATTATTCAAAAAACAATATTCTTAACCTAAACTATATTGAATCCAATTAATATGAATTCTCCTTCAACTTTATTTATATTTTAGTTAACATTTTTAAATTATTACAAAAGGTAAACATAAACAAAAATTGTGAAATTTCCGAATTCTTAAAACTGATTACGTTGTTCACAACTTCACATAAATTTTTATTTAAATTAACAAGGATACACCTTAAAAAAAAATTAAAAATCTTGAAGGATTATTGAGAAACTGGATTAAGATAATCTACCTTAGATTTCAAAAATGTTATTTAGTGTAACAATAAATTGATAAAACAAAGGATTTTTGTAGAAGTATCAAGAAAAACTATCCTCACCTCTCATATTCATTTATACATTTGGCCGACATCCACTGCATCGTTGAAAAGTAATGTACAAAATAGTAATGGAGGGGCTCCTGTCTTGACTATTATTTTCTCAACGCGGATTTTACTATCTACAACCACCACTCGATGCTTCTTGTGTTTTTCATGGCATTGCTCAAGGACTGAAGCACACCCACAGAATAAGTAATTCAGATTCTTTTGATGGAACTTGCTAGTCGAACTGCAGAAAGATGAAGGAAATGGCCTTAGAAAAATGCAATTAGATGATCTGCACCATCTAGCTCCGGTAGAAGAGGCAATTCATCTTGATATCGAGCCAAAAACTGAGAATGTAGTTTAGTTAACCTCTGTGGGTTGAAATAGGGAAAGTGGTGATGAGAATCGTTGGAATGAAACTAATTCGCAATCAAAACTTTGGACTTGAGGAAATCATGGCGGTTTCTAGTTAGAGTTAACTTCTCTTCTGCCTCTGCTGCTTTTTCTCGGACGCCACGAACAATATCCTCAGGAGCTTTCTCTACAAACTGCACATAGGAACTCTATAAGGTCCACGACATGGAATAATGGAAATGGAGAAGCAGGACATAATATTGTTAGTCAGGAGAATTTTTTTTTTTTTCTGAGAAAGGTTTGGCGTTCTGATGTAATTTTATGTTTGGCGTTCAATTAATTTTATTCAGCAAATAGAGAACTCACACTTGGAGAACTCAAACGAGCCATCAGTCCATCATATTCAGCTTGCAACTTGACAAGGCGCTTAGAGAGACGCTGCACTTCAGCAGAGATGTCCACCATATCTGATAGAGGAAGATAAGCTTCCAGACCTTCACCAGCAACAATGTGGACAGACTGATTTGCATCTCCTGCAATTCATCTCATATTAAGATAACACTACAAGGAAACAAACATTAAACTAGAATGCTCTAACCCACGCAGGGTTATCAACCTTTCACGTGTGATACCAAAATCAACATACCTGGAGGAGATTCTACAAAATTGACATTTCCCAAATCCAATCTCGAAAGAAGAGCCAAAACATCTCTCTCTCCCTGCATTAAGTGACAGCCATGTGTTTAAATCTAGATAGGCATACAAAAAAATTCAAGTAAGAAAAATGCATTTCAATACAGAACAAGATTGAGAACAACAAAAGTGACTAATCTGTTATAATATGGTTGCCTAGTGCTAGGCTGATCTCACTGACTCAGGAGGCAGATAATGAACAGCACATCCAGTTAACTTAGTTTCATAAGCAGTAAACCTCAGTCATGGGCTCATAGCTAAGGTAATCCTTAGCAGGAGTAAGTATCGCTGTACTACATCTGTTTACTAAATTTAAGTCTAAATGGTATCTTGTGACAAATAAATTTCAGAGAATTCACTACCGAACACTTTTCTTTTCTACCTGTTACAGAGTAAGGGTGCATCACTTCCTCAACCTACATCCCTTAGGGTCCTCAAGAAAGTAATATGAAAACCAAAACCTTCCAATCACTAAACCTTCTCAAATCCTTTTGTCAACCCAAATGGCCTTACAAGGTAACTGAGATTGCACACCTCCCAAGTCTCAAATAAGAAAATACAACCCAACGTCAAACAAAGTTGGGGTCAGCAAGATGAATCTTATTTAATCATTGAAATCTATTCAAGGCCAAACAAGTCGAACACTATATAACGTGTCTTGTCAAGCAAACTTAAAAACTAGAGGTTCTCTAAACTCGCACTTTGTAACACCTCAGACATTCCTAGCTCAGATCAGGTCAAGAGAAGCCAACGAAAAATTCCAAGTCTGCAGAAATTCTGTGTTTTACGAGCTCCATCTAGGGGCCGCAAAAGAAACTACGGACCATAGATGGTAGTCGTAGACCAACTTCAGAAGCAGGAAGCAGGAAAAATAGTCTGAGATCTTCGAGTTAAGTTTACATTTCATAAACACTATTTTACGGTTGCAGACTTGATCAGTAGATCAAGTTCAGAAACTTGGCAATTCAGCCTAAACAGGAAGAGCCTGGTTTACGGGTCGTAGAATGTTTTACGGACTGTAGATTGGTCCGTAAAACATCAGAAACTCAGAAATTCCCTCTAATTTCTACGAACGGGGTTCTACGGTCTGTAGATGAAACCACAGACCGTAGATGCCCCCTCATAGAACCTGCCGACAGTTTTTAAATCAGGGTCGTTTTGGTCTTTTTTCACTCTTTTAATCCCTATACTATGTCATTTTAACCCATTCTAAGTGGGATTAAAGGAATTTTTATCATCCAAAACATCCCCTCTCGCACGAATCCCAAAAAAAAAAAACAGATTTCCTCTCTTTCAAAGTTCCTCTCAAGCAAGAACTAGAGTTCCAAAGCTTCAAGTCTCCATTCAAGAATTCAAGCGCTCCAGGTATGCGGGATTTCATCAATGGGTATCCTCTTACCCATTGAGTCCCAAAGAAATTCAGATTTCCAAGTTTATGATTCTACAAAACTTAGGGTTTCTATGATATCGTGGACTTCTATTGAAATTTCAGTTCTTCATGAATAGCCTTCAGTCGCATGATTTTACTTATAATTCCATATTTTCAATGTTGTTAAATGAACCCTCAATATATAAGTATTTTCATGACTCAGAATTATGCAAATTTCAGAAGCATGTTTTCAGATTTCATGATTTTAGATACTTTAAGATAAAGTGTCTTTCAGTTAGCATTTGAAATTATCAGTTTTAAATCATGATTCATGAGCTTCTCAGTTATCATCAGTAATCAGTATTATTAGACAACTACTGTATCAGTTAATTGCATGTTTCTGTAGGGAGTTTTAATTAGTACCGACCGGAGTTAAGGATGAAGGCTCACAGTCAACGTCCATTGGATTCTTTAGTAGAAATCCCTAAATCTTAGAACTACGTGCCACCGTAGGATTTAAGAGGGCGGCTCCTTAGTCTTCATAGACATTAGCTTAGTGGATCCACATTAGCTCAGATTAGTCTTTATACCTTGGCAAAGTATATTGGACCCTTTTGATGGGGATTATACATCAAACTTCCTATAGTAGGTCACATGGTTATATATCGCTTAGCAGCAGTACCTCCCACAGTCAGTCCTTCATTTACTGTATGACCAAGCATTCAGTTATTTGAGTACAACATATTATCAGATTTCATGTTATTTACTTGGTAAATGTATCAGTATGTCTCTTCAGTTCAGCATGTTCAATATTTATATTTATCATGTTACATTCAAAGTACTGACCGCATACCTTCTGCCTATATTGTTTGACAATATAGGTTCGGACGTTCAGGCTGTGGTTAGTACAACTCCAGATCATCTTAGTAGTATCTTGGTGAGTCCTCATCCTTCGAGGACATCCCTTACATTTTATTCCATATATGTTATTTCAGTTTCAGACATTTAGAATTAGCTAGGGACTTGTCCTAGCAACTCGTTTAGTAGAGGTTTTCAGACAGTCAGTCTAGACTCAGCTTATGTTTATCAAATATTTGTCTATCAAAGTTATAAGACTCTTTCAGTTTTAGCTTCCGCATTAGAAATATCAGCTATCTTCAGATGTTGTTACGTTAATCTTAGTGTCATGCCAGACCATGAGGTTAGCTTGGGGTCATTTGTGGCTCTAAGCACCATGTTACGACTAGGGTGTAGTCTTGAGTCGTGACCCAGTTGTTCCTACATTGACTTAAAGTCTCTAGCCATACTAAAAGGACTCCTAACAAACACAGACTCCAAGGTAAATCCAAACACAAGTACACAACTGAACCTTAATACCAGCTAGGAGTGGCAAACGAGTGGATCGAGTCTAATATGAGCCGATCGAAAACGAGCTAAAGAAAAATGGATAAAGTACTCGACTCGATTCATATTTTAAATGGATAAAAACAAGTTACCCAATGGATAACATGGGTAAATATGGGTACCCATATTAGAGTAGGAATCTTGTTAAAAGCTTTTAAAAAAAAAATCTTTTTAAAGGTTTTTTTATCATCCCACCCCGTACCAGCCCCCCCCCCCCCCCCAACCCAAAAAAAATTAGTTTGTTTTTTATTAAAAAAAAATTAATTTTTTAAAGTTTTTTTTTCACCCCCCCTCCCCCCCTAATTTCACCTCACTTCCTACCAGCCCCCTACCACTTTTCTTTCTTTTATTTAACCACCCCACCTCCAACCAGCTCCCAATCACTTCTCTTTCTTTTATGAATGACATCTTGTACCCATTTTACCCATTTAACTACCCACTTTTAAATGGGTAATATGAGTATTATTCGTTTTTTATCCATTTTAAATGAGTTGGGTACACAATCCATTTAAAACAGGTAAATATGAGTGAATACCCATATAAATTACCCATTATGCCACCCCTACTATGGACCATAGATGGTAGTCGTAGACCAACTTCAAAAACCAATAATCTTCTATCATCTATATGGATCCTTTTCTTGAGTTGTGTCTGAGAAAAATCCGCACTGATTCTGAAACATTGTAGATTTTTAGGTGACTCTTCTACACATAACTATTAATCATCTGCAATCATCCCCTCATTGCACCTACAGACCAATGAATGTGGAGGTCTACATAGGATGTGGTGAAACTATCTCAAGCAAGCCTCTCATTTTATCCTTTCTTTGTGCTACTTACACTACCTTTCAAATGTGATCATTTGTAATTATTAGAGTGGGTTAGAGTCTCACATTGGTTGGGGCATGGACGGGTGGTTTGCTTACATGAACTTGGGTAATCCTCCCCTCGTGAGCTCGCTTTTAGGGTTGAGTTAGGCCCAGGTGCCATATTTTTTCATGATATCAAAGCTAGGTCCATGCCCATTTGGGGTCCCGGTCCAAACTCCAGTTGGGCCTTGGGGGTTAGAGTCCCACATTGCTTGGGAAACGGACTGGTGGGTTGCTTATATGAACTTGGATAATCCTCCCCTCATGAACTAGGCTTTGGGGTGAGTTAGGACAAGGTGTCATATCTTTACATGGTAGCAAAACCAAGAACACTATCGTTTGGGCTCCCAGTCCATGCTCTAATTGAGCCTGGGCATGAAGGGGGCCTTGTTAGAGTAGGTTAGAGTGTTACATTGGTTGGGGAATGAAATTGTGGTTTGCTTATAAGGACTTGGGTAATCCTCCCCTCATGAGCTACTTTTGGGGTTGAGTTAGGTCCAAGTGCCACATTTTTACACTAGTCTTATCAAATTTCTACTAGTTACACTCACTATCATATGAGATCATTTCTAACCTTGTCAAATTTTGTACGTGAAGTCTTTAGAATATAGAGAAAAAATTTCCTTCAACATGTATCCTTTTCATTTTTTTTTTTTTTTTGAAGACAAGAGAAACCCGCAGCTGCTATCCTTTGAGTGCGCACAGGGTAAAACCCCCGCTCCTATGCAATAGCTCGCAAACCACATAGGAGAGGTAACCCACACTAGGCAAGCCCGGTGCGACGAGCTCGACCCAGAAGGCAAACCCCTTGCTTTCGCTGGCAAGGGGTTTCGAACTTGAGACCTCCAACATGGAAGTCCTAAGCCCAAACCACTGGGCCAGCCCGAAGGGTACCTTTTCATGAATCATGATAGCAATGATAACCACCAACACTACGCGTAAAAAAGGAGGAAAGATGATAGAACAGTTCCTGTTGAATTGATTATCAACAACGTCAAAGAAAGCTCCTTAGTTGACAATCTTAGAATATGAACAATATGGTATGTATTGACCAAAAACTGAATAATAAGGGATATAACTATTCTGATTGTAGAGGGAAAATTTACTTTAATACTTTATCGAATGTTATGGAATATCCTTCTGTATCTCCTACAAATATCCAAATAATCTAGACATATATTGAACCTAGGAATATTTTAACGTATAATTTCATTAATCTGCTTGAATTTTGAAGGGTCCAAAAATTTTAAGTGTGCCTGCATTTTTTCATGTTCTTTTGATTAGTTACACAGAAAAATGACACCCAAAAAACAAATAGCCACCACGTTTCAGAAAGAAAAGTTACCTGAATAAAGAGAAGGTAATGAATAAAGTGGAGATCTTACAGAGATATACTGAATGACATCTGGATTTGCGACGATAGATGCAGAAATAAGCTTTGCTGGCTCAACTGCATACTCTGCTCGTACATTTCTGATGGCTCTAGTCTGAATTGATGGAAAGGATATATTATTCAGGAAAACAAAAATTAAATATAAAATTAAAATTAGCACCAACAAAAGCTGAAAGTCAAACTCACCAACGCTTGTAAATTCTCAAACTTTTTTATGGAATCAATATTCCTGGGAAGTGAAGTAGGTGGCCACGCAGAAACTATAAGAGCTTCCCCTCTACTGGGTAATGCCTGCAGAAATTGCAGAGTCAAACTGCAATGAGAACAGCATGTACCCTTAAGCTATTTCGCTGTTGAAGCAAAAATCAGATGTTCTTATAAGATTTTCCAGATTTTGGAGCAGGCCAAGTTACTGGCTTGCACCCTCATCAGCTAGTAGGCCCATGGCCAAATAAAGCTGGTATTTAGAAATATATGTAGAATAATTTAACAGTATCATCAACATTATAGTTCATATTAGAATCCTAACTTTTTTCCAATGTTAACCATGATTGGAAACAAACAGGTACCACTTGTCTCCACTTCATCTATTTTTTAACACAAATAGAAATTTATATCAGCTTCAACATTGACAATATTTCATCAGCTATTTACTACTACTTCCAAATTACGCTGTCTATTTTATTTTCTAGTTGTACTAAGAAGTGACGGGACTCAGATAAAGAACACAATCAAATACTTCTAAGAGAAGACAAATAAGTCATAGTTTGAATGACTTACCAGTTTCTGCTGACTGATTAAGATATTAATGCATTTCAGAAAATCAACGACAACAAGCTAGGGTGTGATACAGACTAGGGAATCTCACAGTCTAGGTGGAAGGTCATGCAACATCGACAACTATGTTTTTTTTTGTTTTTTTTTTTTTTGCAGACCATTTCATTTGATAGTGCAGATTCACATGCGCTAGACCTTTCACAGACATGATTATACTACAGAACATAGCAAAACTAACATGGAAAAGAACTATGATGCAAGATTATCAGAATAGTAATAAGTTGGGAGGCTATTATGCCAAAAGACTCAGAGTGGATTAGGACCCAAAGTTATGGATCAGAATTAGGATTGATAAACTAATATATTTGTGGCCTTGTGTGAAAAGTGAGTATAGATAAACTTTAAGTTTTTCATTTCTTTTTCCCTTTTTCTTTTTGGGGCATTGGAGATGCATTCACCAGAGGTTGGCTGTCATCGATAAATGATATTTAACCAGTGCTGTTAAAAGCTTGCCTAAGATGTGCGTAAGCTTTGGAGCACACTGAAGTGCTCATTGTGAGCTTCACGTTGCTTAGTTGGCACTTTATAGTTGGCATCAAGCATGCACCTCTTCACAGTTGTAAATATAGTTAACAAAGTGATACTTTAATTGTCAAGAAAATAGTTTGATTGAATTGTTAGTAATTAGGAATAAGAAATTAGAGACTTAGAACAAGAAAACTACCTCTAAATCCTTAGAAGTTAACATTACATATCTTCATCAAGTTAAAATTTTTAAATGGTTTGTGAACTTGATTGACATGATTTTCATTTTGTATATTTCTCTTAATTATAGTCAGGTCAGTTCTTGTGTCCAAATAATTATTATTTGTACTCGTAGTAATATTTTCTTATATTACACTTAAACTTTTGTTTTTCTTCATTAGCGCTTTATTTAGCTAAGTAAAATTGCAATTTGCGCGTCAAGCTCCAACAGAAAACCTTTTTACACTTTTCTCTTTTGAAAAGGGCAGCACAGTGCCGGGGAAGGGCCACACCCCAGGGGGTGTGATAGCAGATTTTTGTTTTAACTACTCTATTTAACGAGTTTTATCGCCTTCAAAGTTGCCTCAAAGAAAAATCAAAAGAAGAACTACCCCATTGTAAACCACCTTAAATTCAGATAATTCACACATCTCACATATTTGCATGTACGCTTTAGTTACCAAGGGGTGAATGATATGGATATTTTGTTATTCCACTATAATATTCTGACTTCTGGAGTGAAACTCTTTCCCATAGATTGTAGGTTCTCATAAATATCTGATTGCATAATCCTCACTCATCTTGTATCATCAGGATTTGACATTAAGTATACTGATACAAAACAATAGAAGTGACTGATCAAAGCACAAAATTAAAGGGATATATCAGATCACCTGCCAGAGCTCCTCAGTTACGAAAGGCATAAATGGATGTAGCAATTTAAGAATGTTCTCAAAAATGTATAGCAGAGCTGCTTGTGATACAGATGCAACAGAATGATCTCCAGAGTGATACAGACGAGCTTTACTAGCTTCAATGTACCTTGAAAAATAGACAGGATTCAGGGACAGAAGAAGAAATAGATAAACTATAAGATATACCATCTTCGGCTAAGGTCTGGAAGAAACTAAGATGAATTAAAGGAAAAGAATGAAACAGAACAGGTAACTTCTATGTCTCCTCTTTATTCAGAAGTAAAGAGCAAGTGACGACCTTCCTGTCAGGTAAGTAAAGAAGAGATAAAGGATGTAAGCAGTTACACAGAGGCTCTTACATTCTGCTCAAACCAAATGGATCAAAAATCAATTTGTTGTCACTAAATTTATGGTAGAATTAGGTAACTAGTTTCATGATGAAGGAAAAGTAAACTCATTCATAACCATTTTTCAGGGTTAAGCTTACCTAATCTTATCACTGTAACTAACTTTAATCATAATATACCTAATATGTATCATTAAGTTTTTGAACTGGCCTGGGGGTAATGACCTTTGTTGCAACTCACAATGGACTAGTTCTTCAAGCATGAACAAGGCAAATCACCATGCAAGAGCATAAGAATGAATTCCAAATTTAATTCCAATGCCCACCAACACTATCATTCTTTCTACATATTACTCTTCAATAAAAATAGTCCCTATTTCAGATTTTAGATAATGTGTTGCAGAGGTGGATCTACAGTGATTATTATGGGTCACATGAACCCAATTGCTTTTTCTTAATCATTAATATGTAGTAAGAAATTCACTAAATATCTATAAATATTTGACTGTTGCCCCAATCATATGTATACTTCCTCTGTCTCAATTTATGTGGCACCCTTTCCTTTTTAGTCTGTCCCAAAAAGAGTGTCATTTTTCCTTATTTAGCAACTATAATGACATCATCCCCATTTTATCCTTATTGGGTCCAACTTAACACATTATTGTGAAGAAAAATGTAACACCTTGAAAACGAGACCCAGAAAAAAATTGCAGAAATATACCTGAAGCAGTGATCCACGGCAGGGTTCACGGACCATGAAAGGGTCCACGGCCCGTAGACCTACCCGTGGTCTTGACCTAGAAGTCACCAGGCCCAGACATCAGACCACGAGCACCTTCATGGTCCGTGGTCTTGATGACGGGCCGTGGTGGCGCCCGTAGAGGCGAGGCAGTGAACCTCAGCCCCTTAGACCCCACGCCTAAGTGAGGACCACGAGGACCTTCACAGTCCGTGGTCCTTCACACGGCCCGTGGGGGCATCCGTCGAGCCTTACCAGTAAGCCCCCTAGCCAGTCCCTCCAGACCACAGCCCAAGTGGAGACCACAGACACTTTCACGATCCGTGGTCCTTCACACGAGCAGTGGTAGGGCTCGTGGATTGAGACCCTCAGCTAGTAGTCACCAAGTCCAGACCACGACCGACTTCACGGTCCGTGGTCCCTTTCACGGTCCGTGAAGGTGTGAGTGGTCAGCCCGTCTGCAATTTAAGTCAGGGTTATTTCGGCCTTTTCCTTATTCGTTGGACCTCTAAACTACGTCCTTTTAACCCTAAACTACGTGGTTTTGGTTAGTTTTAGCCTAGAAACATAACTAGAACTTACCTAAGTCAATTCTTTAATCAAAACTTAGAAACTTAGAGCGTAAGAGGAGAAAAGAGGTCAAGAACCCTAGTTCAAGAACGCAGCAAGGTTCCATCAGTTCAACCCCGAAATCTAAAGATTTCTCCGTGGAATTCGTCACCAGGTATGTGGAATTTCACTAGTGGGTTCCTTTCACCCATTAGGTCCCTAGTTTTCAGTTAGTTTCTTGATTCTCTTATTATGACTAGACCTAAGGTTTCTTGAATGTTAGAATTGTTGGGTTCTTAGTTGTTAGAATGATTCAAATCAGATTAGTACGTTAATATTCAGTTTATTGCATGAATTCCAAAACCCTAGCTATGTATTTCTTTAGTTCTTGAATTACACATGCCAGTCGATATTTGATTATTGATTATACATGCCTCAGTTATTAATGCATCAATATCAGTTTAATTGTTGCATCCTCAGTTTGCATGTTCAATTTGAGCAATCCAGTAACTTACAGAAATTCAGTCATAATGTGTAAATTACTCAATCCATTGGGAGTAGCATAATATCGAGTTGGACTAGGGTTCAGCGTACCCAAATAGTCCCAGAACTACTAGCCACGTAGGTTGTAAGTCCCCTCCGTGGGCATCATTTTAGTGATCACGCCAGCATGCCTCTATACCTCTAGAAGGGTATATTGGGTCCTCTCGATGGGGCGTATACATCGGACTCCACATTTAGCTCATGTGGTTTTATTATCGGTTATTAGTAGCTCCCACAGTTCAGTCAGACTCCATTGCATTGACCACGTTTCAGTATTCAGTCTCAGCATGTTATAACTTGGTCATTACATTCAGATTAGTCATGTTCAGTATTTCAGCATCTATATCATGTTCAGATTATTTCATTGCTATATTGCTTTGTTCAGTTATATGTTATTTCGGCTTTGCTCTATCCTACATGCTTAGTACCTTTCAAGTACTGACGCATACGTGCGCTACATCTTCTCGTTATGTAGGTTCAGGTTCTCAGCATCCAGATCACGCTTAAATTGGTTCTCGATCTCCAGTTCAGCGGAATAAGTGGTGAGTCCTCATTCTCCGAGGACAATAGTCATGAGTTTCTTTTCAGTATTTTTAGTCCTTTAGTTTCAGTTTTGCTAGACTTAGCTGGGGCATGTCCCAACATTTCTAGTCACTTAGAGGCTATTTTCAAACATAGTTAGATTCAGCTTAGTATTGAGTTAATATCTTCTTTGTATTAAACTCATCAGTTTTCATATATCTCAATTATAGTATATGGGTATTCCCCATTTTTTTTCATTTTATTTATGATTATAGCTTCCGCATCAGTTTATTATTCAACTTATCTTTAGTATGCTCATGATCATGCCAGCAGGGTTAGCTTGGGATCACTTGTCGTCCTAGGTCCCGTGTCTGCGTCTCGAGGTAGTCTCGGGGCGTGACAAAAAAGTCAACTAAAAGTAAGCTTTAAAGTGACATTAAGGGCAATTTGGTATACATAACAAAGTCGTTCCTTATTTCTTAAACTTCATGCCCGGCCAAACGGTGTCACATAAATTGGGATAGAGGGAGTATTAACTTGAGGTTGCTGAAAGAACTCATAAACTTCAAATTTTACATCAGCTAGTGTAAGAAGAGTTACTAATTAAATTTCTTCCCACCATCAGCATCATTCTTCTACATATTAATCTTCAATAAAAGTTGCTCCCGGTTCTAGATGGTTAGGACTTCATATACTGCATAATTTCTTATTCAAATAATACTGGATAATGTCTTATTTAAATAAATGAGTAACAAGACTAACATGGAAACCAAGTAAAAGAACCAAAAACACTAGGAAGAACATACCAATCAGCAAAATCAGACCAAAAGAAGTCATATATTTCTCTTCCAACATCTCCAAAGAAAAATTTCTCATAACTTGCAGTGGCTTCATCAACAAGTACATGAAGCTTTGATACCTGAATGGTGTAGAACTAGTTACAACAGGACCACTATGCAATATTGGGCTTAATAAGCATCAAAAGCATCATCTTACCACCCAGCATTCAGGTAGTGGAAGCTTCAGCACAGACTCTATATTATCAAACTGAGAGAACAGTAGATAGTGAAATAGATTAGAATTCTGAATGATATATTCTTGGCAGGGAATAAGGAATTAAAACACAATTCAACTCTGGACCCTTAGAACCCTCGGGATGACTCCTAATTTTTTATGTGAATACTAAAGTTCCCAGTAAATTACCAATCTAAGATATATGGAAGAAGTTATTCCACTGTTTTTCAAAAAACCAATTTTCTCACTCTAGCGTCTATATAGAAACCAAGGATATTGATTTGAACACCACAAAAATTGGGCTTCGGTGGAACACAATCCTTTTGGATTAACTTTGTTCTAGGATGTGAATTCTCAAGCCATGCAGATCTGAGAATTCTCCAAGAAGTGGACTTCAACATTCAGAGACGCGGGTATATACCAAATTATTTAACAGCAAAAAATTTCTATGTTTCCAGCCTATGCTGGAAACAAAATCAAACAAAATCGACATGTTTTAGAGTTATGCCAACAACCAGGATTAAGCTTTTTAGTCTTCAAGCCCATGCTGATCATGAAGCCCAATCTGAATCTGGCAGAGTTAATATGGATCACCAAAATTAATCTGACACAATGACAATCTCTGATTTAATGCATTTTTCATTTTGTCATACCACAATACTTATCTCTGTTCTTTCAGAAAATTTTCTTTTTTGTCTTCTCTTTCAAACATTCTTTTTATTTCATTACCTAACTGCTTCTGAACCACAGATCTTGAAGTAAATTGTCAAAAAGAAACATATAAGCAAACCTTATGGGCCCGTAAGGCTTCCCAAGCAGGAGTGTCATCTTGACGAGGAAAATTCCGCAATACGAACTTGCCAGCATTCCACAATTTGTTGGTGAATGCCTTGTTAGAGGACAACCTCTCTGTGGACAAATTTAGATCCTATAACAAAGACATAAGCTGGCTGATGAAAGCATCCCAGTGGACACTATTGGAGAAAAAGGAAGATATCTATCCATAATTTACTGACTAAAAATGAGCTCATTACAAACCTGACCAGCAGTCCCTAAGGCAAGAGTGAAACGCAAAGCATCGGTGCCATACTCTGCAATGGTGTCAAGGGGATCTATGACATTCCCCAATGTTTTAGACATTTTTCTGCCCTGAAACAGTGCCCTGACAAGTTTAAAGCTACAATATATGCAGGAAATGAACCATGGAATGGGAGATATAAATCCAGATCTTATCATAACTAATGAAGGTTTCTGGACGTGTCCTGGATGCAACTCAGATGCAGATAGGGCAGGTTCAACCAAATTCAATTATTTCAGTAAATCGACTCACTATCACAAATATATATATAACATTAACAAAAACTGCATGCTTGGAGCCGATCAGTCCAAAGATTGATAAACCAAAAGTTTGGGGAAATGTGTAAAATTTAAACCTCAATGCAGGGCCTGAAATAACTTTTTTCTTAGAAATTGGTCTCTTCAATCAATGAATTAGGTAGGAACAATATCTTAACTTTCCTCCAAAACAGCGCAAGTTACTCTATTCAAGTGGTAAAACAATTTTACACAACATACCCTTCTTGCTGAAACGGTAGCTTGTGAAGAGGAGGGAAATATGAATTAACTAAACGCATCGTCTTACAACCAATGTAAATTTGCAACAAGCAAGTACACATTTTTTACCGAAAATAAAAGGGAATTGTATTTACAGGACAAGTAATTCCACTGAATAATAAATCAGCCAGCACGATCAACAAATTATCTAGAAAAAGTGCATCAAGAAGAGTAAAGACATACATTTCAGGCAGTAACTTAAAAGCATGAACTCACTTGAGAATCACGGATTAGTCCATGAAGATAAACATTTGAAAAGGGGACAGTCCCAGTTAACTCAATTCCCATCATCACCATTCGTGCCACCCAAAAGAACAGTATGTCGTGCCTGTTACCAAGTGAAGTAACTGTTACTGTTCAGGGAATATTGCAATATAACATTTTTACATTTTGAAGAAGATTGAAAACTTCAGAGGCGCTTCTCCAATGCCAGACACTATCAGGTGGAAATATAGCTCTGATGGGGTGTTCACAGTGAATAGGTTGTATAAGAAGGAACTCCTGGGGTAACCTGGAGGCAGTAGAGGCCCATGGGTGAAGTGTGGAACTGTCTGGTCAGCTCAAAAATTAAATGTTTCACCTGGCTAGTGATCAAAAGAACATGTCTAACACATGAAGCTTTACATAGGAGAGGAGTCCAGATTGATTCTAGATGCTATTTTTGTGATGAGTATGCAGAGACAAACAGTCACTTATTTTTGCACTGCAAGGTGAGTGCTCGGTTATGGTCTCTATTCTTTAACATTACAGGCATCAGGTGGACTATGCCAGAACACACAGCAGATCTCCTGAGCTGTTGGATCATGAGAGGGGGTAGCAAATCCCAAAAGAGATGGTGAAAAGCAGTCCCTTCTTGAATTTGGTGGACAGTGTGGAAGAAAAGGAATGGAAGGTGTTTTGAGGATAGATTTAGCTCTATACAGAAAATTAAGGAGAGCTGCATTGCTAATCTTCATTTCTGGTGTAAAGAAGCAAACACAGAGGAAGCAGTCTCTTTGGTAGATTTTTTTTAGGAGTTTTGTAATTAGTGTTTTGTGCGTATAATTTTTCTTTCTCCTGTTGATATCTTTTTGGAGGTTGCCTGCATAGTCCTTAATGCTGAGGAATACAAATTACCAGTTCTCAAAAAATAAAAAAGTAAAAAAGTATGAAACATACCAACTTTCTTGAAACACAGAGAGAAAAAATCAAGGGACAACTATTTCGAAACATATTAAAATATCAAGTATTAGTACGTGAAAGTAAAAATATGAGAATTAGTATTAATACATCCCTCATTGGTTAAATATAATATGTTGATGGTACCTCACTCTTGTAATCATTACATCTCTTTTCTTCTCAACTAGTATTGCTCATATGGAAGAGAGTTTCTAGTTAGAGACCTAAGTAGATTCTGTATATCGATTGGCAGCCATAAAGTTAAAGTTTTCTTTTCAAAAAAAACTCTTGCCTATTATTGATAACTGTTCCAACAGCACCAGAGTACTGTGCCTCTTTTCTGTAACTGTGGCTGCACAACACATCTTTCCGGTGATGGCTCCAGTAACACCCTGCCCCTTTCAGTCACTAATCTGGTAGAACCTGCTGCTATTTCAGCCAGCACCCAAGCCATTATTCTGTAAGTTGGCTATGCTACTTACTTAGAGTACTCGAGTTCAGAGGTTTGTTGATGTGTTGGTTGGTCATCTATACAATGCAGTAGCCCCACAGATGAAGACTTTGACCTACTCTGATGCAGATCATGCTAGGAAGATTGATGCAGCCTATGATGTGCATAAGAAGGCCAAGACAGGGGGATCTTTCGGCGGCTACTTCAGTGCAAATCACAGAGCAGGGAAAGCAACAACAGGGTTCTCAGACAGGGACAAATTTGTATTCACAGTCTGCATAGAGGCCGCATCATAGACAGGCATCTAGGGACCATCATTGTTATATGGACATCGTAGTTCTATGCAGTAATGCAGATGTACGCCACTGCTCCAATCTTCCAGACTTGCAGCAGACCACATGTGGGTCAATGTCGTGTTTTGACTAGAGAGTACTTTCGGTGGAGTCCGGAACTAAATGATGGGGGGAAAGCCAAAAGGCCCAAAACAAAGTTTACAAACTCTACCTTTAACGCACTAATTTAGTGCGCTATGTAAGAATTGTCTGACACCTAAAATTAAAGTATGTCAACCGTCCGTTCCTTGACCTTTAAAAAAAAAAAAGTTGATAACGTAGAAAATTTGTGTGCTATAGTCATCCTATTCTTTTGTTCAATTGTAAGTTTTGATGTCTTGTCATGCTTAAGGATATTTTAGTAAGTTATTTCAATTTAAACATGAAATAAGTTCTTTTTTCCATATTATTAAAAAACAATCTGCATAACAAAAATGTGTATAATCATTTTCTAAGACAAATGAAAATATAAAACTTAGCTTAGGCGTAGAAAAAATAATATTCCCTCTGGTTTAATTTAATTGTCTTACTTTCTTTTTAAAAAATACTTCTTTAATATGTATATTTGGTAATTCTTTAATTACAAAAATATTCTACATGAACTTTATAATATCATAAGATTCAACAGGCATTGTAGTACATCACACACAATACATTAAAGGGCAAATCACTCTTTATCAAAAAAAAATTCCTCAAAGTTCAAACTCAAGACCTCTAATTAAAAATAAAGAAATTGTATTCATCTCGCCACAACTTTTTTTGTGCTACAAGTTTATTTACTTAGACAGCCAAATTGAAGGGGGTAGTACACATCAAAGTATAGCACTTGAAAAAATGATACTCCATTTGTTATGATGAGAAACATAATAAGCACCCAGAGTTCTTGATAACAAAAATGATACAATCATTTATATTTAGTAATTTTATTGCATTAAGTTGGTAGGTTGAAGAAATTAATATCATAGTGCTTGAGAACTTTTTCATGCAAATTAGTGCTAAAAGAAAGCCAAATATAAGATGTTTGGGAAGTCCTTTGGCATTGTCGATGGCGCAAAAATATGGCAACTCCGGTAAAGGGAAAAAACATTCAATTATATATGTCAGTGTATTCTTCATCATTTTACAGTATTAGGTCATACAAAAGATATTTACAAATTCTTTAGAATATAAAATTTGTAATTTTGAAAACAAATCAGATTACCTATTATAACAGATAAAAAATAAAAATGACTTTGATGGAATAAAAATTATTTACTTTGACAATATATATGATTCAGACTAAAAATAAAGAGAGCAAAGAACAAAAGATATGATAAATTGCCTGCCATAATAGTGGTAATAATTTCTCAATTGAGAAACTCATGTGTGCGATGTACCACAAAACAGAGTTGTGGTGGGATGAATCAAAAGGCGTGACGTGGTGAATAAGATATCTTCACTTTTAATTAAAGGTCTCAAGTTCAAACTTTGGGAAAGAAAAAACTATTGATAAGGAGTGATTTCCCCTTTAATTTTAAAAAAATCCCCTTTAATTTATTGTGTGGTGTACTACAATGAACTTTGAATCTTGTCGTATTAAAAAGGTCTTGTAGAATATCGAAAACAAAGAATTACCAAATATATAAATTAAAGAAGTATTTTCTAAACAGAAAAGTAAGACAATTAAATTAAAACAAAGGGGTTATTATTTTCATAAGCATAAGTTAAGTCTTATATTTTCGATTGTCTTAGAAAATGATAATACACATATTTTGTAAAGCAGATTTTTTTAATAATATGAAATAAAAAAAAAAAAAAGAACTTCTTTCATGTGTAAATTGAAATAACTTACTAAAATATCTTTAAGAATTTAAGCATGCAAGACATCAAAACTTACAATTGAGCAAACGAATAGAATGCCTATAGCGCACAAATTTCCTATGTTATCAATTTTGTTTTAAAAGAAAAGGTTTAACATACGGAGGGCTGACGGACTTTAACTATAGGAGTCAGACAATCTTTACATAGTGCACTAAATTAATACGTTAAAGGTAGAATTTGTAAACTTTATTTTGGGTAATATTTTAGTCATTTTGGCTTTCCTCCCCATCATTTAGTTTCCGGACTCACCTCTGATGTGGCCAGTTGGGACATCGCATCAGGGACTACTCAATCTCTGAGAAATGTCAGTCAAGCTTATGCTTAGTTAGCTTTACCTACCCAGGCTACTCGTAATACTTCAGGTGCGGCTAATGTTGTGGTTGACTAAGTTGTTCGAATTCTCCATAAATGTTGCCACACGCGTGTCAAATCCTCCAAAAATGCACTACTTTATAAGGATCCGACGACATTTTTGAAGAGTCCGAGCAACATAGGTGGATGATGCATTGAGCAGAAAATCTATGGGCAGTTTGCCACATATGGCTCCTGAAAAGAGAGTTGACAAAGGATATTTAGAAACTCGAAGGCACATGTATCAGATTTTGTGTGGGAAATTCAAGCATTGTTGGCTTGTGTTCAAGCCAAGTCTTCACTAGTAAAGCACATAAAGGCCACTCAATATGAGGATGTGCAATTGTGCAACTACTGAGATGAGGTCCAAGTTGGTAAAAGTAAGAAGATAACTGTTTAATGTGATGGTATTCTTCGACTAGGTAACCGGTTATGTGTACCAAATGCATATGGGTTAAGACGAGCTGTTCTTGAGGAAGTTCACAATTCCAGATACACTATACACCCTGGCTCCACTAAGATGTATCGTGACCTGAAATAATTGTTTTGGTGGGAAGGTATGAAGAAAGTTATTGCTAACTTTGTTTCTAGCTGTTTGACTTGTCAGCAGGAAAAAGTTGAGCGTCTGCAACCCACATGATCACTACAGCAGATTGTAATTCCAGAGTGAAAATGGGAAAGCATTATTATGGATTCTGTGATCGGGCTACCACAAACCCTTAGAGGTTATGATTCTGCGTGGATAATTGTGAACCGACTAACAAAATCAGCACACTGCTTGCCAGTAAAGACTGCACCCGGTGGAGTGAAATATGCACAATATTAATGAATGAAATTGTCAGACTTCACGGTGTTCCAATATATCATCTCTGATAGAGGGTCACAATTCATTTCACGATTTTGGAGATCTTTCCAAGAAGCATTGGGGCACACGAGTAGATCTTAGTACTGCATTTCATCTGCAGACAGACGGGCAGTTTGAGCGTACTATACAATTTTTGGAGGATATGTTGAGAGATTGCATCCTTGATTTTGGAGGTAGTTGGGATACTTACCTACCTATAGCTGAATTTTCCTACAACTTCCAGCCAAGCATTCAGATGGCACCATACGAAGACTTGTATGGTAGGTGATGTCGTTCTCTTATAGGATGGTTTGAAGTTGGAGAGGCTAATATATTGGGACCAGACTTAGTACAAGAAGTTATTGACAAGGTCCAGTTAATTAGACAGAGGTTGCTCACAACTATACCATTACGAATTAGCTGTGCAGTCCATTACAAGTTCATGGTGCATATTCATAGTACTTTATGAGCTGAAATGCACTTTTATTCTTGTGTGTGTGTGTGTGTGTGTGTGTGTATATTGCATCACATAAAATAGGGTCACTTCTAATTTGAATTCATCAAAAAGCCTCTCCACAGTTGGCCCCATTTTCATGTAAATGTAACAGAAGTTCAAGAGTTTATCAACTAACCATGGTAGTAAAATTAGGTTACCTCACCTAACTTTTGCTGGAGGGAACCTATGTACTTTTCTTTCAAAAAGGAAAGAAAACACCATATCCAATTCAAGACCCAAGTGATAATATATCAACACTGGCATAAACTAAGATGATAAATAATACATGACCTTTGTTTTTCTTCCTTTTTTTTACACCACGTGAAGTTGCAAATTTCCATCAATAGGTTTGTTAAATGGACAGTATACTTCCATTGTTTTTCCATCTTGATTGCTAGATGGACTTAGACTAATTGCGAGGAACAAGATAATTTAATATGGAATTGAGCCTAGAAGGTATATTGATATCAGCATCCCTAATCCTATCAAAAGCTCAAATCAGCAATGTCAGAAAGAAAAGAAATTCAAATTTCTACCATAAACCTGACAAATTTTTAACAAATAAATCACTTCATTACATATAATTCATATTATAAAAATTTATGATGTAGTAATAGCAAATCAAAATGGAAAATTAACAGTAAAAAACATAATTATATGTCATTCACAGCAAATAAAGGTGGGTGAAATTTCTATCATCACTAAGCTTTAAATTTTTTGGGTTATTGTCAATAGCAGTATTAGGAGGGTTTACTTTTTAGTTACTTCTCAAGCATATCTATCATTTCTGAACCTCAGGCATATTACAGTACCATAGGTCTTCTTCACCTGAGGGGAAGAAAGCAGGGAAGATTCTACGCTGTGCAGCGCAAGATAGGAATAGGAAAGATGTGCAAGAAAGTTTGGGGGGATTATACACTGAACTATGGGAGATCAAATGGTAACTAACTCATCCATTAGGAGATGCAAAAGATTTGAAGAATGCTAACCCTTGAACCAACTCCTGAAACAATCTATCTATCTATATCGTCTATACTTATACTTACTACCTTAAAGCATGAACTCCCTAATTTGAATGTTAAATTACTATAATACCCCCAACCAAAAACACTCAATTTAGTAGATCTTCTATATTTTATATTTATATTATATTAAATGCAGACACCTTTTCACACTAAAGGGTTGTGATTTTCGATAAGTTGCGACTTTTTGAAGGGTTGTGACTCTTCCAAAGAGTTGTGACTTTTCCGAAGGGTTGTGACTTTTCTGAAAGGTTCTGACTTTTCTAAAAAGGCACAAAAGCACTTGTTCATACTACTATTTGTTGGCTATAAATAATGGGGTTTCTACTCATTTTTAAACTACAAATTTTCTAAGTTTTCTATGCTTATTCTTCCTCCCAAAAAACCTCAAGTGTGATTTACAATCGTTGAGTGAGTTCGAAGTATAGTGGAATATGAGGTATCACACAAGCAAGGTTTGGTGAACAAATTGTACCAACCATAATCTTTAAACATACTAGGCTACAAAAACAATTAAAAAGATGAGCATTGTGAAAATGACGAGGTGTTATTTAATTTCATGTATTCGAAAGTTGTTAAGTTAGTTTTGTCTCCAATTTTTGGTATGTTTTTCAAGAGAATGCTTATAATTTCTTTTCCCAAATTGTATTCTTTGCATAATTTATGGATTAGTTGTAGCATAAGCACTTTTCTTAGCAAATTCTTTTGTTAAATCTTAGCTTAGAAATATGAAAAATGAATACATTTTCTTCTTATTAATTTGTTGTCCTTGTTTCTGCTTATTCATCCACTCACTATTTTGATCCAATGATATTAGAAGAAGACACTAAAAGAAACATTTTTTCTCCCCAAATTCATGTTTCACCTCCTGAAAATAAAGGATATTCTTATGTTCATAATTTGAAAACAAATTTTAGAAGTTAATGTTTTGCGATGACAATAAATATCAGTCCAATAGGTTAATCATTCATCAATTTGTACTTGTATTACATACACACTTCAAAATTGTCTATATCATTTTGAAACATTAATAGTAATTAGCAAGCGATACATGTGCAATGCATGTGTTCATAAACTAGTAAAGAAGAAAGAAAAGGGAGTAAGTACAAACCCAGTTTCAAGAACTGATGTTGGATAAAACCGCTTAAAATCCTCTGCTGACTCATCTGGCCATCCAAGTGTGCTGAAGGGCCACAATGAACTAAATGAAAGGAACAAAGACTTCAATCAGAGGAAGTCAAAAATCAGCAACAAAATAGACTAAATCATATGAAGACTACCAGTAATCTATTACACCAGAAAGCAAAATACTATCAAATCGTAGTTTAATGGGGAAAAAATAAGTACAAAATTTCAATAATAATGATTTCAAATGCATAAA
The DNA here is from genome assembly GCA_035578085.1 of Solanum pinnatisectum. Taxonomy (NCBI): domain Eukaryota; kingdom Viridiplantae; phylum Streptophyta; class Magnoliopsida; order Solanales; family Solanaceae; genus Solanum; species Solanum pinnatisectum. The sequence continues at coordinate 37,625,102 of CM069087.1, forward strand.
ATTGAAATAACAATTGAGTAACATCGAGATTTTACAGTAGCAGACAAGAAGATAAGAAACAAAATAGTCCTATTGCGAAATAGTTACTGTAGTACTGATAAAAGATAAATTAGGAAATATCAGATCAAAGAAAATAGGAAATATGTTAAAAGAATGCCTGAAGCATGTGGAAAGGCAAAGATGATAAATGAGAATATAAGAGAAAAAGGAAAACCAACAATACCATGTAAACAAAATCAAAAATGAGAACACAAGTTGGGTGGGGCTTGTTGGGTTCTGAGACAAATAAGACAAGAATAACAATCCAAATAGGCAAATTTAGACCTTAAGTATGAAAACATTCCAGAAACCTTGAAGACACATGGGAGACAGATAGCCATAGTTAAGACATAGCCTTGAATTGTAAATTTGCATCAAAACATAGAAATCCACATTGTTCAAAAGGATGGATTTTCGATTCTAGATTCATTAATATCCAAATAGTTTCATAAGAAAAATACCCGAGTGGAGTTTAAGGAGAAAAACATGTTAAACAAACAACCTTGAAAACCAGGTATCAAGAACATCTGGATCCTGATATATTTCGACATTTTTCCCATACTTCTCTTGGGCTTTTGTGAGAGCTTCTCTGTGACTCCTAGCAACAATATATTCTTCTTCAGAGTCTTTACCAGAAACATACCAAACTGGTATTCGGTGTCCCCACCACAATTGTCTGCTTATACACCAATCCTTGATATTAGAGAGCCAGTGCTTATATATCTGCAAGTGCATCAGGAGAAATAGGCAAATGAAAACCTAGTAAAAATTCAGTCAAGGTTAATAGACATTGAGGCTATTTTCAAGCTTCAATTTTTTGGTGCAACTAAAACTAGATTACCATATAAGTGAATACATACAGAACATGCACCAAAGTTTCATTTTCAAAAATACACATTTTAACTTGGTCTACCCGTATACTTTAATGCTAAGAGTATCAACAAGAACTTGTATGTAAGCCTCATATACTGATATATGACCTATAGTAATGCTCTAGTGCTGTCATTCTTAAGAACTCCACAGATGCATCCTCAAACTCTTCACCTACTGGATTACTCCTAATAAAATATTTTTGATGATCAGAATGACCAATAGAATCAAAAATCTGCAGAAGGCATAGATGCAAAACGTGAGTAAGAAGCTAATGGAAGCCCAGTGTAATAGATATAAAAGTTTCAGCAATAACGTTTTCTTCAGTAATATTAGAAAGAACTTGAAAAGCAGAGGACTCCTCAAGTTGAATGTGAGGCAATCATCTAGCATTTTTAGAAGCCTAAGAAACTCAAACAATGAACGTAGAAACAGAGAAGAGTTCACAACAAAAGGCTGAAAAGTAAATGATGTTGAGCCATATGAAGCAACACAGTTACCAATATGATTTCCATACCTTCTCAAATCTTTCGGGCATAATATTCAATTCTCCATTTGAAACTGCTTCAAGTGCCCTCTCAGACAAAGGCTCCATTGTGACGAACCATTGCTTACTAACTAGAGGTTCTATAATCTGAAGAAAAAAAAAGTAAACTGAGAATAAAGCCAAGATAAAGGAATTATTTATTCTTTATCACTTCCAAAAAAAAAAATAAAGAGCCGAACATAAGAGTCACACTTCTCCACCACGCTGGGATCTAGGAACTCGTGAAGTGTGAGTCTCTTTCTTTACAGCCAAGCCCGTCTCCTCGAGATCTGACCAAAGTTTCTTTCTTGCCTCAAACCGGTCAAGGCCACTGCACAAGTGGAATAATCATATCCAAAAACAATTTATAATATTTCACAAGCCAAAAATGCTAGTAGCTTATTACTTACGCATATAGCCCAGCCACCTCATTTAGAGTCCCGTCTTTATTCATCACATTAAGTATAGGAAGACCAAGCTTGCGAGCGAGGAGGTAATCATTGTGATCATGTCCAGGACTTATCTTCAATACACCAGTTCCAAAGTCTTTGTCGACATACTGTTAGAAATCATGCATCAGATAAACTTACCTTTGACAATGACAACCTTACAATCTTGAAACTGCAAACTCATGTTTGAACATAAAAAATGTATAGCTAATTATCAAAATATTCTTCACTTTTACAGGAAAAATTTCCCACCTGGGCATTGAAACCATCTACACTGAAAGAGCTGAGCAGTGAAATAATCTAAACCCGGGACATATAAAGTCCTTTAGAAACCACTATACAACCAATGTGAGATAGGTTCTCTAACGTCCTCTCGTACATGTAACCCCGTTCCAGGGTTACATGTGAACTGAAGGCCTTTTTCTTCCCTTTTTTTCCTTTTAAAAAGATTGAAGAAGTTCAACAGGAAGAGCGGGCCTGGAGCAGACTGCAGACTGCTCCAGATCGAGTGTACTCATCAGCTAGACTCATCAGAATAAGAAAGGGGCCTGAAGGAGAGTTAGCGTAAGCTCAGTAAGTTGAAGAGTGAGCCTAATGCAGAAAGAGAATGCTCAGCAAGCTACAGGGTATGTCTGGAGTAGAGTTAATGGCTCAATAGGCTGAGTTAAGAGAGGAAGCCCAAAGCAACAGAACAGGTAGGAAAGATTACAGGCTTACTGAAATTCGGTCCAGATACCGTTGGAAAGAATCTGATTATCTAACCCAACACTTTAAGACAACAAGTGGAAGTATCCAGGACATTATAAACCCTTCTGGAAACTACTGTGCAACTGGTGACAAAATGAATACTCTAACACAAGCCATCATACTTTGTATGACTTGTAGGCATCCAAATAGAAGTACAGGAATGGTAAACATGGAGGAGAGCAGATAGCAGAATAGGCGAGAAAGAATTAACATGAGAAAAGGTCAAAGGAGTAAAGCCACTTGTATGGGTCTGGCATCAGTTCCTGAGTCAAATTTATGAAAAACAGTTGCTATGTATAGGTTGACTAGATTACAACTCTGTGACTCATTCCTCTAGGTGACAATTCACCTACCATTAGATATCATTTCATATACTTTCAGCTCTAAGAAAAGTCATCTTGCACATAGTCTGACTACTGAAACAGAAACTTTCCCTACCTTATCAGAGATAATTGGCACATGGCGACCAAATGTCAATGGTACAATAGCCTGCTTTCCTATATACTTAGCATAACGTTCATCCTGCAAAACAGCATCAACAATATATCAACTGCAGATTCACATGCAAAGGGATTCCATTTTCTCTGCAAATCATTTAAAGCTATCCATAGAGAACAGTAATACAAGAAACAATAAAAACTACCAACTTCTGTTGAGTTAAAATCTTCATAGAAACATGAAGGCATACAATGTGACAAGATAGACAGTAAGCAAAATATTCCTTCTGTTTATTTTTCTTTCACAGTGAATCATTTGGCCAGCACATAGAAATGTGTGGATGGACATATTAAGGGCACAGATAAGCAAAAAATTTGATCATTCTCAAATAGTTAAATCGTGTGGAGGAAGTGAAATCTTATGATGCAATATTCGTGAATGGGAAACTCAATCTACAAACTATCACAACCCAAACAATTAGAGAGACAGCACACAATGTTTGGGATTCTCAGTACTCACAAGCATGAATTTTAAGTATTCAAGCATGCATTAGTATAGTTTAATCCCAAACCGAGGTAAAGCAGACTTATTTGGCTCAACATAAACTTCCATCATAATGCACTTAAACGGCATTCATCCTCCAAGGCTTAAATCAATTTGGGTTGAGGCCTACCAGACCTTTTCTATGCCTTTCAAATAAGGCATATACTTATCAAACCAAAAGGCATAGAGGATAAACCAAAAGGCTGGTTCTTTCAAGAATAATTTGATCCGTGTCATGTCTAATCATTAACTTTGTCACTAGACTTTCCTCAAACTGATGGACTGGCTCCTTCTCCAAGTTAGCTCAACATTTCAATGTCTAAAATATTGTTAAGGCTAACCATTAGCAAAGAAAAAATTCCAAACTTAAGTACTGGACACTACTAAATCTCCATTCACTCCATATTATGGATCTCATACCACTTTTCGGTACCATAGGCAAGTTAGTGAGCCAGTTAAGTCTTTGATCATCAAATGTTTAAACATTATTATTGTTATCCATATTCACATTTCAGATTTTTCATAAAAGTATGTTTAGATGTTCTGAATGCTCATCTCTAAAGCTTCCATATAAGTGTTTAGTCTTCCACTCAGTAGTAAGCCAGGCCAAGAGTTTGCTCAGGAACGGTAATGGTACTATTCTTGGGTGCCGGCCACACCCAGGGTATAGGCTCGGCTCATGATAGAAGCATCCGGGACAAAGAAAGTAGCACCGTGCATCTTTCGGGTGACTACATTCTCATATCCAATTTGCGTAGCACAATGTCATCTTTCTTGTGACTACTTACCAGTGTTCTGAATGGCAAGCGCCATTCGCCAAAGGCGCTATGGCGAGGTGACGCGAGCCTTTCACGCCATTTTACAGTGTGGCGAGGCGATGTCAATTAGGCGACGAAGGCGCCAAGATGGGGATGTCGATGGAGGCGCCTTTTTGTTTTTTAATTTTTAAAAGATCTGACTTAATAATATTAGTCAAAATTAGGGTTTTTTCCTATTTCCAAACTCTCATCAGTCGAGTTTCTTCTCCTCGCGATCTCTTCTTCTCCTTCAGTCACACGAGTTGCTGCCAGGTATGACCTCTTTCTTTTCTTCTTCTTTTCGATTGTTCTTCTTCTTCTTCTTCAGTTCTCTTCTTCTTCTCTTCTTTTCTTCGTTTCTTCTCTCCAGTCCTCTTCTTCTCTTATTTTCTTCTTTTCTTCTCTTCAGTTTCTTGTGAATCTGAACAGTTGCCTTCTTTAAAAAAAGATTTGTGAATCAGTAGTGCTCACTGCTCTGTTTTTTTTCCTCTGTTTTTGTTGTTCACTGTCACTGTTGAATGCTACTGCTTGCTGTCTATTATTTAAAAAAGAAAAAATTAATTCTTCTATAATTATAGTAATTAATATAGTATTTATTTGTTCATAAACAGTGAATTCAATGGCGTCGAATGCTAGCAAAAAGAGGGACATTGGATGGAATTATGGTACTGAAGGATCAACGAAAGATTCAGTTAAATGTAATTTTTGTGGGAGTACTTTTAATGGTGGTATTACTCGACGCAAGCAACATTTAGTGGGTGGTTACAAAAATGTAAAACAATGTTCAGATTGTCCGTCGGAGATTAGAGAAGAAGTAAGGGCTTATATGGAAAAGAAAATCGCTAGTAATCCGAAATTTCAAGTGAGGCAGCCAGAAGAATATGTTAATATTGATGATGATGATGATATGGATGAATATGCTGAAATGATGCCTTCCTCCAAAACTCCAAAGATATCTTCTAGTGGAGATGCATCATCCACCGCGCGGAATGTGACAAAAGGCCCATGAATCTCTATTTTCCACAAAAATCAACACAAAAAGGAGGCTTTGAAAAAGGAGAAGGAATTGATGAAACCAAGAAAATTCTAAGAGAGCACTTACCGCACGCTCTCTTAGAATTTTCTTGGTTTCATCAATTCATGCTCCTTTTTCAAAGCCTCCTTTTTGTGTTGATTTTTGTGGAAAATAGAGACTCATAGGGCCTTTTGTCACATTCCGCGCGGTGGATGATGCACCTCCACTAGAAGATATCTTTGGGGTTTTTGAGGGAGCCGTCATTTCAGCATATTCATCCATATCATCATCATCATCAATATTAACATATTCTTCTGGCTGCCTCACTTGAAATTTCGGATTACTAGCGATTTTCTTTTCCATATAAGCCCTTACTTCTTCTCTAATCTTCGACAAACAAGGTGAACATTGTTTTACATTTTTGTAACCACCCACTAAATGTTGCTTGTGTTGAGTAATACCACCATAAAAAGTATTCCCACAAAAACTACATTTAACTGAATCTTTCGTTGATCCTTGAGTACCATAATTCCATCCAATGTCCCTCTTTTTGCTAGCATCTGACGTCATTGAATTCACTATTTATGGACAAATAAATACTATAATTATAGAAGGATAATTTTATTTTTAAAAAAAATAATAGACAGCAAGCAGTAGCATTCATCAGTGACAGTGAACAACAAAAACAGAGGAAAAAAAAAACAGAGCAGTGACTAATATTATTAAGTCGGATCTTTTTAAAAATTAAAAAACAAAAAGGCGCCGCCATCAACATCGCCATCTTGGCGCCTTACATCACCTATTTGACATAGCCTCGCCACACTGTAAAATGGCATGAAAAGCTCGCCTCGCCATGGCTCCTTTGGCGAATGGTGCTCGCCATTCAGAACACTGGAGTAAAGATACTCTCGGGAGATATTATAACAAAATTTGTGAAGTTGACTGAACAATTTGCATATATTTTCACCAAGTCCCTCACCGATTTTGTATTAATTACATGTGTAACAAGCTAGGTAGCTATGACTTGTATGCACCAGCTTGAGGGGAGTGTTAGAATAGTAATAGGTACAAGAATAGTATATACAATCCCACTTATAATAGGAACAGGAATAGTATATAGAATCTTACTTGGAAAAGGATTGTAATATAGTGTCCTAGCTGGAAAAAGAGTCTGATGTAGTGTCTATAAATAGGGGTCTCATTGTAATAATGTAGATACACAATTCAACAATATTTTTCTCCTACATTTCTCACATAAACTATTTGAACAATAAACTCTTCTTATGCGACCTCAACTTCCTGACACCCAAGCCCCCTTCTTTTTCTTCTTTCACCATCCATTTAGCCAAATGGAATTTCCTAGTTTCAGCATTACCTTCCCATAAGAATTATTTCCTCATCGACTTCAAACTTTTGCCACGGCTACTGGCATTTTGAAGACAGACTAAATAAGTAGGAATACCGTTCAACACACTGTAAAATCATTGTGAGTCTTCCTCCAAATGGCAGGTATTGTTTTTTCCATGGAACTAATTTACTGCACACCTAGCCAGGACTCTTTGCCACAACTTATGATCATTCTTTTTGTCCCCTAGTGGTAGGCATAGATAAGTGGTAGGTAACTACTCCACCTTATAACCCAAAATATCGGCTATATCACCAATGCAATAATCTCATTAATACTGAATATGATACTTCCCAAATCAGGAATATGAAGGTCATTTAGACAAAACGGGGTTGACCAAAACTAATACACCTTCCATCTCAATTTATACGACACTATCCGTTTTTAGAACATCCAAAATTATAGACACCATTTGATTTGTATATAACTTTCACAACTTCCAAGAAATCAAAATTCATTAAACTGTATTTTTGATAACTGAGATCTTTTTTTTTCTTGGAAGTTGTGAAAATTATATACAAATCAAATTAATCTAAAATTTTGGACGTTCTATTATTTTGATAATCGAGATTGCCAAATTTTAAACATGTAATGTTTTCTCTATGAAGCACGTGCCTTTAATATTTTCTTCTAATATATATTTTTCTTGATAAATATTTCTTCTAATATATAAATCAAATTAACTTGTTAAAACCCCATATTCAGTCAAATATTGTCATATAAAAAAATTCTCTCTTTTGAAATAACCTATTTTGAATAGATAAAGTCTAGGGTATACCTGAGGATTAACAGCAATGGCGGTATCACCAAATAAAGTCTCTGGGCGTGTAGTTGCAATTGTCAAAAAGTCACTCCTGCCCCAACAAATTTTAAGAAAAAATAATTAGATAACCAAATTAGAACATTGACAAAAAAAAAAAAAAATTACATTGGTAGTAAGGCACCTAACAGGATAAGCCTTTTATAAGCTACAGCTTGCAAATAGCCGAAGCCCAAGAGTAAAGAAAATAAGCACAGAGCTTGGCTGATAAGAAATTAAAATTTCAACTACAATTAAGGCTCACAGCAAGCAGTTATAAATTGAAAAGCACGCTATCAATAACCTTAAAAGTGTGTCGACTTTTGTTATATCTGGTGAGCAAATGATACATCAAGCAACACAGCTTTTTCACTTGTGTCGGAGTGAATACCTTGTTAGAATAGGAATAGGTTTATACATTCCTATTAGAATAGGAATAAGAATACAAATAGGAATAGGAATAGTAAATAGTATCCTACTTGGTAAAGAATTGTATTCTAGTGTCTATAAATAGGATATCAATGTAATAATGTAGACACAACAATAATTCAATAATATTCTTCCCTTATATTTCTTACATGGTATCAGAGCCTCTACGATCTTGGTAGAAAATCAAAGAGCTTCCGCTGCCGGCTGGTGGCACCCATATATGTTGCCTGTCTGGCCAATGATTATGTTAGTAAAAGTTGGGTCACCATGTATCTTTCATGTGACTATTTTTTTATATATAATTTGTGTAGCATCGTGTCATCCCTCCGGTGACTACCTTTTTTTGCATATCTGATTTGCGTAGCACCGTGCATCTCTCCAGACTACTTTTCATATTTAATTTGTGTGGTACCGTGGATTTTTCCAAACTATTTTCTCAAGTCTGAGTTGCATAGCATCATGTGTCTTTTCAGTGACTCCTCAAATTTGATTTGCATAGTTCCATTCGTCTTTCTGGTGACTCCTCAAATCTGATTTGCATAGGGTTGTACCATCATTCCAACCCTACCCATATAATTTTTCTTTTTCAGTAGGGTTGTTCCATCATTCTGACCCTACCCATATTATTTCTCTTTTTCAATAGGGTCGTTCCATCAATTCGAACTATCCTATATAATTTCTATTTTCTAGTTGGGTCGTGACATCATTCCGACCCTACCCATATAATTTTATTTCTTAGATTGGGACCACTTTTAGCCATCAAATCTACTACTCCGACATATGAGCATGTTCCGGCTAGTTTTTCGGTGACTTTTTTAATATTGACTCATCTATTGATTCCAACATGATCCATATACTTTATAGTAGATTTTGAGCACTTTGTTGCTACGGGGAGTTTAGTAGCCTTGTATGTCGATTATGTGAGTCACTCTATGGTCTGAAACAGTCTTTGCAAGTTTGGTTTGGGAAGTTCAACACTGTAATTTTATCACTATGTGTTTTATCGACATTATGCATCAAATTCAGTATTTCATGAGAAGATTAAGCACATTGAGATTGACAGACATTATGCATCAAATCCGGTATTTAATGAGAAGACAAGCACATTGAGATTGACTGTCAATTTTGTGAAGTCGACTGATTGGTCCTCGTATTAATTACATATGTAACAAGCTAGGTACATAAATTGTATGCACTAGCTTGAGGGGGAGTGTTAGAATAGGAATAGGACATTCCTATTAGAATAGGAATAGGTTTACACAATTCTATTAGAATAGAAATAAATTTATACAATCCTATATAGAATAGGAATAGGAATACAAATAGGAATAAGAATAGTAAATAGTATCCTACTTGGTAAAGGATTGTATTCTAGTGTCTATAAATAGGATCAATATAATAATGTAGACACAACAACAATTCAATAATATTCTTCCATTATATTTCTCACATACCTATTTACAACATAAAGCTCCTAAATCTTTACTGGAAATGTTATACAGAAGAGAGCCATTTACACCATAAGGCTCTGAAAAGTTAACTGGAAAATGTTATACAAAAGAGAGCCATTTCATAAAACCTTCTACCAAGTTTAATTGGTTGTGCATCTACTTGTTGTTCGAATGAGGATAATAAGTAGCTAACACTGGTGGTGTAAGCAAGAGTTGGTAGGGGAAAGCATAGAGATGGTCGATTTTATAGGAAACTTGTAATTTTGTGTGTCTTTCTGAGGGTGTGCCCACCACCCTATGGGATGTAAGTTTCCAATTCAGCATCCCTTGGATGATGAATTTTTAGTGAATACAAAGTTACCCTTATCTCAAAAAAATAAGTAGCTAACACCTAACACTGGTAATGATGTTCCCATGTTGATAGAAGCAAATGACATGAAGTAAGAATAGCATGGAGATGCCCCCGAAAAAGGAGTAAGTTGTTTCCTCATTTGCTGTAAAATATTTCCTTGAGGAAAATATTTTCCTTAGTTTTAGTCAACCAAACACCAAATAATAGTTTTTTGAAATACAAAAATTTTCTTAATATATATTGCGCCAAAACCAAAAGAGGCTTGATCATGCCAATTTCTTTTAAGTGAACTAGCTAGATTTGATAGTGGCTCCAACAAACAAACAAATCTAAGACATGGATTGAGGCAACTTATTGTAAAAGAGAACCCTTCTTAGCAGCAGCAAGACCAAAGGTATAAAGATAATTGAAGCTACTTGAATGGTGAAAGTACCATTTCCATACTACCATTTCAACGATCACTTAAATGACTAGTCACTCCATTTCAGTTTTTGTGATTTCCTTAATAGTTAATTTCAAAAAGAGTGATACATTTCTATATTTGAAAACAATTAACTTTATACTCCTCATTTTACCGTTAATGAGATGTTTGTATAGCCACACAAATGTTTTGATATGCTCAAGGGCACAAGTTTCACAATTTTATAGTCACAAATCTTTTGCTATGTTTGAGACCACAAGTTTCAAAAGCTTTCATTTCTTTCTTAAATCTCGTGCCTATTCAAACTATGTCACATAAATTAGAAGGGAGGGAGTAGTTTAAAACACTAAATTAAAGTAAAGAAGAAAATACAAGTAATTAGCTGCAAGTGCAATGTCTTTACCTTGAACCTCCAGCAACACGATACTTGATGTAATAAAGTGAACCAGGTTCTTCAGAATACTCTACTTCCTGAGGTGGAAAAGCAATTGACTTTAACCAATGAGATTGAACCACTAATTAACAAGAGAAGCATATTTCCAACTCAATAAATAGCATACCAAGTCTGAAACTGCAGTCTGCAAATTAGGAGACCAATTAACCATATAAGAACCTGCAAATTTCCAATGAGAAAGCTAATGAATTTAGGTGAAAGTTGACATCCAGAAGAATGCTTAGGTTTACTAGCACGCATATTGCAGAAAGACTATCGGTGGTTTATGTCCAGTATTTGATTAAATAGGTGCAGCTCAAATGCCATTTCACTCTGAAGGGTTTATCAACAGCTCTACTTATGCTATGTGAAGAGAACCAATGAAATGTCAGTCCTTAAATTAGATATGCATGTCATCCAGTTTCATGCTTATAAAGAAAGCTCCAAATACTTTTAACTATATGTAGAAGTATTTCACATTTGAGTTCTACAGTGTAGCATTTTTGCTTCTAAGATCAAATAAAATTACAGGAACAGGAATAAATTAAGTTGTCAACATTCAACAAAGAAAGAAATGCTTAACAATTATGTATGCTGCAGAATGTTGAAGCTGTCTCCACCCACAGCTATCTTTTAGCAACAATATTAGGAAAGCCTATAATGTAAAGGATTAAACAATTCTTATCGAAACAGTCAAGCAGAAATTTTATGTTCATTTTTCATCTATATACCCCAGATGTTAGCTCCCCACATCCTTCCTTTATCTTTCTTGCAGCCAAGAGAATCCTTTTACTGTTCGTAAAGTAACTTCATCTTTGATATGATTAACTTCTGGTTGTCATAAAAAAACACAAGATCTATTCAAAAGACGATCCAAAAGGAAATAAAAGGAAAAGCATACTCTATCCCAGAGGAGCTACCATATTCTCTCCCCCACCCACAACCCTCAACCAAAAGAAAAATATAAAACCTAAAAGCCATAGTATAAAAAGGGGCAGTACTACTCTTGGAAAATGAAAATCTAGAAGTTGTCGAGGTAAGTCTACTTTCTTCAAGGCAATAGAGTTCGCCAGAATAGCTCATTTAATCAAGCAACAGTCTCTATCTTTTACTTACTAAAAACATACAAACTTTTGGAGAGGGAGTGGTGTGTACCCTGATATATTAACCCTTTTTCATGAAGCCTTATAAATGCTTCAACTACAGCTCCTGCAACAATTGAATTTTTAAATTAGACTCCTGTTATACAAATGGATGATATATGTATACATATGATAAACAAGAAATAATGCACATTTTATCACTGGACAAGTATTAGCTCATCTATATCTGGACGCAGGACCAGGTACATTTGGATGCAATAAACTATTATCGTAAAAACAGTACGTAGGATGACAAAGTAAAAGACAAATGAACTGATAAGCCACTTAGAGAATTCATAGCTTGCTATCCTAGAGAGTTGATATTCATATCCTGTAGAAAAGTTCGCAAAACAGAGTTGATGGGACTTTTACTGAATGGAAGGTTGTCTTACTACTCAGCTGTTCATCAAGGGTAAAATGTTCTCTGGTCCAATCACAGGAAGCACCAAGTCTCTTTATCTGGTTAGTAATTGTTCCACCATACCTAAGTAATAAAAGAGAATATAATAAGCCTTTCTTCTTAGATTGAAAAGAAAATATTGAAAAAGCAATGGGAAAGATGGACAAGGACAATATATCATTAGAAGGATAAAAAAGATCAACTAAATTAGAAATAGGAGCAGTAGAAAGGACATTATATCATTACAGTCTCTTTCGTACGGTTATAAAAGCATATCATTTATGATAAAAATAGAAAATTTAAAGTAATTACTTCGAAATATAGAAAGATGTCATTCTTATTGGAACAAATAAAAAAGAAAAGAGTGTCACATAAAATAAAACTGACGCAGCATAAGAAAGAAGCTCTTTCATCCAAGAACTAAATTAGTGTCACGTTTCTATTTTTTATTTTATAGATAGGAGGTGTCTTATACATTTCTATTTTTTAGGTCTTCAACACTATTTAGAGCATCAAAGCTCAACTCATCGACATATTAACAGAACAGAGAATAATAAGGAAATTTCTATGTTAAAAATTTTCATGCAAAATTTTCCCGTTACTAGTCTACTGCTCAATGGTTCCAGAACTTGTGAAAAATATTATTTACTTTTTTCATTTCATTTTTTTTCTAATTAGAAATTAAAATATTCATGTTAGTGGAGAGGAGGTTGTTAGTACAGGGACATTGAATAATAAATGCTAACTAGATTACTCTATCCAACAAGGAAATTGTGGTACTTAATAATCAAAGAAAAAGAAGAAGATCTTGGTACTTTACCTTTTCACGGTGTTTGTTATTTTTTCTTACTTGTGAGGTTTGCTGATAGCCAGAATGGTAATCATTCAACAAAATATGTTTAATCATCTAAATGAATAGGTAACAGAACTTTCTGCATTTTCTGGATGTTTTTAATAAAACTGTCATTATTCCATTAAAAAGAATGAATAGATAAAGTTTCATAAGTAGCTTGAGAGATCCCTAAGAAAATGACATGTAGGTGAAAAAGACCGTCTTTTTTGATCAGTTAGCATATCCAAGAAAAAGCTTTATGACCATAAATCATGTAGCACAGCAGAATTTAATCAATATATAGCTTAAATAAGAAGTAGATATACTTCTGTTTCCATTCCCATACTCGTTTTGTGAACTCGTCTCTACCCAAATCAGCCCTTTTTACTCCATCTGTAGCTAGCATTCTCTCCACAACCAACTGGAAAACATAGAAAATAAAAAGAAGAGGTATTCAGTTTTGCACACCCAAGCAAAATAACAACCTTGATAGTTTAGATCATTTTTAAAAATAAAAAGGACAAATGACACGCAGAGCCAATTACACAAGTTAAACTGATAATGTACTCCCACAAGTTTGAGAAAGAAATAGGACTACCAAATAACCTGCAGCATAGAAAGAAACTGCAGACATATTTGAGGAAGTAAATGATGGAACACCTAAGCTACACATCAACACTCCGTAGCTAATATCAGCATCTGAAGTATCAAGGTAGATTTCTCACATTGGTGACAACAGTTCCGTGGACCAAAACAAGCAAAAATAACTTTCATTCTATGTGCATTTGCACAAAGACAACACTGGAAAACAGCTCAAACTCAACTAGCTTGCAGTGAAAGCTCTTGGATACTCAAAATGGTTCATGAAAGTAAGATTTTTCATCAAAATTGGATGAAACCAAAAAGTATAATGGATGGATGGCAAGCAATATAGATCAACTCTAAAATGAGATGTAGTTGAGAAAAGTAGTAAAGTTTTGGATGTAGAGGGAACCTGAGTTGCAATACCAGCATGATCTGTTCCAGGAAGCCAAAGGGTAGGTCTTCCCTTCATACGGTTATATCGTATCATGATATCCTGACAAAGGAGACGACAGAAATGAAGTAATTTAGAAAACCTGGATAAATCAACTAACAGATATGATGATCACTTTGTAAGCTGAAATATGACAAAGTAATAGACCAATAGTAATCAAGAGTACATTGTGTGATTCCTCCCCGTTAAATTGTGTGACATGATAATCCAAAAAGACTTCTCTTTTTGTCCATGGATTACAACTTTCAGAATCATGTCACTTCACAATAGTTAGTTATGTCTTCATCTATATTTTACCAGTTGATTTTCGGGCATCCTCTTTTGATTGACCTATCCTTAGGGATGTCTTCTAAACAGAGGATGCATTTTTAGAAGGAATTGATTGAAGCATGTTTGGTTAGTTGTAGCGCCATATGCTACGCTATTGGGATGATATTATAAGATTAGGCAGATGAGTAGCTATAGCACCCGTTGTCTCAATGCGATTATCATTCAATATGTCACATTCTGTCAGCAGTGGACTGATAGCTTTGTTCAGCAAGACATGAACTTGGCTAAATTGTCTGGTGGAGATTGTGGATGTGGTGCCAGGTACTTGCATAACTCGAGCAAAGAAGGTTCATTAATTCAGTTGCATCAGATAATCAGTTCAAGATGTTTCGTTCATGTTATGCATTGATGCAAAGTTGCTGCCCAACTTAATGAGGTGAAATTGGTAACACAATTTTCTTTCTGAACAATCTGAAATTCAATTGAGAATTGGGACATGTCGGTAAGCCAAGTGGTCAGAAAAGGCCACCTTTCCAGGTCAAGCAACAATGTTATGGTGAGCTGTGAGCCATGTACTATAAACTTGGAACTAGAGCAGGCACAAATCTTGTCAAGGAGCATAGTGAGAAATACCTATTCATGTTAAGAGCTCAGATGAACAGAAAGAAAGAAAGACACTTAACTACCATGTGGGAATAAGTTTGGTGAGGCCAGGCTAGTGGGGCTGTTGGCACGAGTGTCTCAGAAACAACCGCTAATGTGTTATGTGCCTACCATCACGGGGTAAAGCATCTCCAAGAGTAAGCTCTATGCAAAGCTGAGGCCAAGCAAAGGCTGGGCAGGCCTGTAGGTCAGGACACTCGTGAGAAAAGACATACAAGCAAGCTTCCTTATGGGGATTTCAAGTATCTGACTTAGATAGAGTCAACCACCATATATGTGAATGTGAGTCAAACTACTTCATGGGGAGCCAAGGTCCGAACTGGGCCAAACCTCTATATGGTAGGGTAAAAATGATGGGGCAACCCTACTGGAAAAAAAAATATGTGGGACGCGTCGGCACGTGGAGCGCCTGACACCAATTATCTGGATCTAAGAGTGGTGCGTGAGAGCATGTGAGTAACCCTATAGCAGCGGAATTTCAAGGTAGCTTCGCACAAGGATTCCAATTGTAATGGTGCTACTGGTATATGCACAGTACCCCAGGAGAGTCACGGAATCGCGGAATAGTAGTGGTTTTGCTCTTTTCTCACAAAAAAAAAAGTTTTGATACCATGTGAAAAAGAAAGAGTTTGAGAGAAAACTCTGCTTGATTACTCCCTTAAGCTTTTGGAGTTTAAAATAGCTATGTTTTCAGGTCCTAACAAGGAAAGGAGATCAGTACAAATTGATACCTAATTACAATAGGAGTAAAATAAGCTACCTACTATATTTTAATATATGCTACAATATTCACAAAGATTCCAACAGTTACATTGATTGGACAAATTCGCCTACCTCCAAATCATTTAGGCCACTTTTGAAAATCAAACTCCAGACATTACTAGAGTAAAAATCAGTGTCCTTCCCATTTTTGTTTGTGGAGCAGCTATATAAAACTGGAAACTTCTCTTTTAAACTTTCAATCCCCAACCATATATCAGACCAAAACAAGATTTTAGTACCATCCCCAATTTCAGTTTAACATGCTGCTTATATTCACCCCGTATATACTGATAATACTCCAAACTCTGCCTTTAGAAGAAGATTGGACTAAACAAGGAACCTAACTATCTCTCTTACCATAATTTGCATCTATAACTTGTTTCCATAAGCTTTAATTGCCATGATTGTATCTCCATATTCATTATGCAGCTTCAGCTTCCTCAGTCCCAGGACCCCATTTTACTTTTCCTTCATCACTTCCTGCTATTTGACCAAATGAAACTTCCCCTTATCAGCATTTCCTTCCCAGAAAAAGTTATTCCTCAAAGAATTTAGTTTCTTCTCACTTTTTGTTGGCATTCTGAGGAGAGAAATTAGATAGGTTGGAATACCATCTAAACCACTATTAACAAATGTAAGTCTTTCCCCAAAAGACAAATATTGTCTTTTCCATGGAACCAATTTACTGTTGCACTTGTCCAAGACACCTTCCCACATCTTCTTGTCATTCTTTTTAGCACCCAGAGCCAATCCTAAATAGCTAAATGCTAGCTGCTCCACTTGACAGCCCCATTACTCCTGGCTTAGTCATTTTCCAGAAATGATTTTTAATAATGCAAAGATAAGACACTGCATATTTATTGTAAGCTATCATATAATTCAACTTTACTTTCGCTTTGTGCTCAATAATAGGAGAATAGAGTAGCAAGTGAGAGTTAGACTATAATTACTAGATATACTCATATAACTCAAGAAAGACATTCAAAAGAATAAGTTGGAGAAGATCAAAAAGAACTGCAATAAGAGCATACATAGAATTTCATTCATTTAAATACTGAATGCAACCTCAAGTGTCACAAACATAGCGTGGCCCATGTGCAGCGAGCCGGTAACATTAGGTGGTGGCATCGGAATGACAAAAGGATCACTCCCTTTGACAATGTTTGGTTTGAAATATCCTTGAGACTCCCACCTAAATATCAACAATTTCACTTATTAGTATTTTGCAGAGTAGTGAATAGAAGGTGATCATTTAACCATCATTCTAGAGATGCAGAAATGTGACGTCAAATCACATGAGTCACTCCAAGTATAGTCAATTGAAGTTAATATTGAACAGCTAAGTATACCAAAAACTATAAGACTTTAAAGTTGAAAATCTCATAGGTGTTTTAGTTCAAGGTAGAAACAATAAGTGTTTTCTCTATAACTGATATTCAAGGGTGGAGCTGGTAAGGGTTCAGGGGTCCTCCGAACCCCCTTCAATGGAAAATTACACTATTTATACAGGGTTAAACTTAATTTTTATGTATATATATATATATATATATATATATATATATATATATATATATATATATATATATATATATATATATATATGTAGTAGATGTTGAACCCTCTTCATAATTTTTGAACCCCTTAATGAACATCCTGTCTCCACCACTTACGTTAGCTTATCAGGCACTCCAGAAATAACAAACAAACAAAGAACTCAACAACATAACAGAAATGAACTCATGGAAATTTCATATTACCATTTATATATACGTTCTTCATTACTGAAATCAAATGACTTTGCAACTTCGGGTGAATTAAAGATACCACTGTTTTCTGCTTCCGCAGAAACTGCATTCATAAAAACATAATTAGGTAGCAGAACCCTAAAACCAATTCAAATCCGATGCACTCTCGTTAAGTAGAAAAGGAGAGGGACATTTAGAGAGGAGACTAACTGGCGAAGAAGCGATAACCTCTTAGACGAGAACGGGAGAGTGGTAGAGTAGAACGACGACGACGACTTGCGGAGGAGAAGAGAAGAGGATTGAAACGAAAGCACAATGAGGGGCGTGAAGAAGAAGAAGTAGAAGATAAGAAAGAGGAAGTGCACACAGCCATTGTAAACACTTCACCCAGGCGCTACTGGGCACAGCAGTTTTATTATCCTCCCGCCGAGCAATTTATTCCATCTTTGGGCTGTAAAAATTTGTGAAAAACACCAAAATGGCCTAATCTATGCGTGTTATTTTAATTTTTAATTTTTAATTGAAATTTTTACATAAATAATATATTTTATTTGATTAATTGTATAAATATATATTTTATTTAATTAATTACGTTTTTAAGTGTTACTTTATTTTTATTACCATATATGACATAATTTTATCTTTAATAACAATTTGATATAAATCTGTATTAAAGTTGTATTAAAATTGTATAAATATATATTAGATGAAGTTCTGAAAAATTGTATTGAAGTTATATTAAAACTGTATTAAATATAAACAATATGTGGTCTGGTGGTTGTGATTATGAAAAAGAAGAGTGAAGCTCTAAAAATATGTATTAAAATTGTACTAAAATTGTATAAATACAAACGATAGTTATAATACAATTCAATATTATAAATTCGATAGTTATTATTCCAGAAAAAAATATAATATATTTCTAACAATGTAAACTAATTTAAATAGTACCGGAATGTTTGAAATTCACATATAATATTTATATATATTTGTATTAAAAATGTTTAAGTTATATATTCATCATTTGCAATTTTGCATTGAAACATACCTATAATATCCTATATATAGGTAAATATTGAATTCAAAATGTATTACAATTGTTGTATATATTTTTTTTTCTCATTAGCGATGTTAAAAATGTATTATATTTAAATTTCAAATATTATTTTAATATAATTAGAATTATTATTAAGAGATGTATTATTTTTAAAATAAATTTGCCATTTATTTTTAAGATATGTTAATATTATTTTTAATGTATTATATAATACATTTTGAATATTCAAATAAACACATTTGGCTTATGTTAAAGATATGTGGAGTGCTAGTTACCTGTTGGTTGATGGTATTTGTGATAAGAAAAGTAAGGCTAGTCTGTGTAAGAGTAAAAGATATGTTATAATTCGTAAATAATATGTTATATAATATATTATTTATGTAAATTCCTTTTTAATATGCAAGTGAAATAATTTTTAAAATATATGAAAGGGAAAAGGTACAAGTACCCCCTAGACTATGACCGAAATCCCATAGACACACCTTAACTAAACTAAGGTCCTATTATCCCTCCCCCCCCCCCCCCCGAACCCATTTTCTGTAATTTTGTACATCTTTTTGGCTTACGTGACATATCAATATCTACAACGCACCTCAATTACGTGGAGTTACAGAGTGCGCCACATAAGCCAAAAGGTGTATAAATTTTTTTTAAAAAATGAGTTTAGGGGGTAATAAGACCTTAGTTTAGTTAAAGTGTGTCTCTGGGATTTCGGTCATAGTCTAAGGGGGTACTAGTGTCTTATCCCTATATGAAAAGACATTAAAAGCATGGATTTGTTTTTGTGAGAAGACAAGAGTTTGAGAGAGAACTCAGCTTGATTATTCTCACAAGCTATTGGGTTTAAATAGCTAAGTATATATGTCCTAAAAAAGAAAGAAAATCAATACCTAATCAATATCAAATCAAGCTAGAGTAAATCTAGGAGTAAATCAAGTTACCTACTATATTTACACATGCTAAAATATTCCTAGGATTCTATCATTCCCCTCAAGTTGGTGCATACAAATTATATATACCAAGTTTGTTACATATATAACTTATTTCAAGACCAGCTAGGGACTTGATAAATATGTTTGCAAACTGATCACTTGATTGCACGAACCTTGACTATGTCTCATGAAAGTACCTTTCCTCTAACAAAATGACAATCAATCTCTATATGTTTGGTCCTCTCGTGAAATACTAGATTCGATGAAATGTGAAGTGCAACTTGATTATCGCACACAAGTTTCATTCCTTTAGTATCTCCAAATTTCAACTTCTTCAATAGTTGCTTTATCCATATGAGTTCACATATTGCCACTTCCATAGCCCAACATCTGCTTTTGCACTAGATCTAGCAACCACATTTTTTTCTTATTTTTTCAAGGCACCAAATTTCCCCCAACTAGAACACAATATCCAGAAGTGAATCATCTGTCAGAGGGTGACCCTGCCCAATCTACATCCGAGTATCCAACAATTTTCTCACGTCCTCAGTCTTTGTAAAAAAGTCCTTTCCTTAGAGCAGATTTTATGTATAAAAAAATGCGAATAACTGCATTCTAATGACTATCACAGGGAGAATTCAAGAATTGACTTACAACACTAATCGGAAGGTAATATCAGGTCGAGTCACTGTGAGATAATTCAATTTTCCTACCAGCCTTCTATAGCTTCTTGAATCGCTAAGAGGCTCCCCCTAAGCTAGTAGGAGCTTAACATTTGAATCCATTGGAGAATCATTAGGCCTACAATTTGTCATCCCTGTCTCTTCAAGAATATCAAGTGCATACTTCCTTTGTGAAATGTCAATTCCTGATTTGGATTGAACAAACTCAACACCCAAGAAGTACCTCAATCTACCAAGATCCTTCGTCTGAAAGTGCTGGATTAGGTGATGTTTCAATTTGGTAATTCCCTCATCATCATTGCATGTGATAATTATGTCATCAGCATACATTACCAAATACATGCACAAACCTGAAGTAAAGTGACAATAGAACACAAAATGATCAACTTCACTTTGAATCACGCCAAACTCTTGAATAACCATGCTAAACTTCCTAAACCATGATTAGGGAGCTTGCTTTAGGCCATAAAAGTGCTCATCGTAGTATGTACACTATGTTACTAGACTCCCCCTAAGCAACAAAATCGGATGGTTACTCCATATATATACCTCATCTTCGAGATCTCCATGAAGAAAGACATTTTAATATCCAATTGGTAGAGAGGTTAATGACGAACCACAACCATGGATAAAAAGAGACGGACTAAAGCAATCTTGGCCACATGAGAGAGAGTATCACTACAGTTAAGACAAAAAATCTATGTATAACCCTTGGCCATTAGTCGAGCTTTTGGGCGATCAATCTGTCCATCGGGGCCAACCTTCACTGTATAAACCCACCGACAACCAACTGTAGATTTATTTGGAGGTAAAGGAACAAGCTCCTAAGTACCACTAGAGTGTAAGGCAGACACCTCTTCAATCATAGCTTGCTGTCAGTCTAGATGAGAAAGAGTTTCACATGTAGACTTAAGAACATACATAGATAATAGTGATGATACAAAGACAGAATGGTCCAGTGACAAATGATGATAACTCAAACAAGTATACATAGGATGAGGATTACAGTAGAGTGATTACCTTTTGGATAGCAATAGAAGGACTCTATATGATAAGTCCTCAACGGCTAAGGATTCTGGCGGAGGGCATGAATCATCCGGGCACGGACGACAATGATAGGTTAATAACGGTGGAGGTGCAGAGGAAAAAGATGGAGTCATAGGATATGATGTGAAAGGATAAATTATGGTGGGATCCAGAAAAGATGGAACTGGTAAAACCTCAGAAATGTCTAATTATTCAACAAAAGAGGATAGAAAGTAGGTCTGACCTTAAAAAAGTAACATCAGCTGATATAAGGTATCGGTGAAGGTTAGGTAAAAAGCCTCAATATAATAATTGAGAAAGACATATTTAAGAGCATGTAGAGCAAATTTATCTGTTCCTGGAGTGAGTATATGGACAAAGCATGTGCTCCCAAAGACATGTAGTGGAAGAGAGAATAAGATTGACTTGAGAAACAAAACAGAGTGTGGTACCTGATTATGAATAGTAGAGAAAAGCAAACGGTTAATCAGATAACAAGAAGTGAGTATTACGTCCGCCCAAAATCACAATGGAACATTTTCTTCTATGAGAAGACTGTGTGTAGTCTTAACAATATGCCTATTTTCTCTCTCTACAATTTTATTTTGTTGTGTAGTGTAAAGACAAGATGTCTGATGAAGAGTTTCATGGGAAGACATAAATTGTTTAGCTTGAGATGATAAATATTCACGTGCCTTGTCATTACGAAAAATGCAAATGGAAACACCAAACTGGTGTTTTGTTTCAAAAAGTTTGAAATATGGAGAATAATTTCGAACGATCTTTCATTAAGAACATCCAAGTGCACCTTGAGTAATCATCAATGAAAGTGACAAAATACTTAAAACCCAATGTAAAATTGACTCTACTAGGATCCCAAATATCATAGTGAACTAAATGAAAATGAGACTCTGCACAATTGTTAGGACTACATGAAAAAGTAGCTCGGGTGTGCTTCCCAAATGACGTGACTCACAATCTAACTTTGACAACTTAGACACGCTAGGTATTATCTTTTGAAGTTTGGATAAACTAGGGTATCCAAATCGTTTGGAGAGTCTGATATTGAACAAACTGTAGTGGATTTGTGAGAATTGAGATACTAAAGTCCATTTAATTCATTCCCTTCGCCAATCATCCTTCCCGTACTGAGGTCCTGTATAACAAAGAAGTCACTAAAAAAATGAGACAAAACAATTTGAAGCCTTAGCCAAACGAATTATTGACAAGAGGCTAAAGGGACAAAAAAAAACATTACTTAGAGTCAAGGAAGATAAGGGATTGGCTTGACCGACTCCGGCTGCCATGGTCTCTGAGAACTATTATCTAATGTAATAGTGGGAAAGGACTGAGAGTAAGTAATATTAGACAATAAAGATTGGTTACCATAAATGTGGTCAGAAGCACCTAAGTTCATAACCCAAGGGCCAAGTGTGGTAGATTGTGAGATACAAGCAACATAATTACCAACTTGGGCAACTGAAGCTATTGATGAAGATGTCTGCTTACTCGCCTGATACTGAAGAAAGACATTGTATTCTATCTTATACAAATAGAACAATTAATTGGTAGGATTATCAGTGTATTCAGTTTGAGCAACATGAACATGTTTTGGTTTACAATATAGAGAGTAGCACACATTACGAGTATGACCCATTTTGTTACAATAAGTCGTTGTTTTCCATGCCAGACTCCATGCCGATTTCCGTTCTAAAATGCAATATGAGATGCTAGAGCAGAAGAATCTGCAGGTGGTACTAGATGACTAGATGACATATATGGTGCTTCTAGTCGTAACAATCGAGAAAACAGGTCATCCACAAGATGAACAGTAAAGCTAGCCAAAATTTGATCTCTCACTGAATCAAGATTAGATGGAAGTCCAGCAAGTGTAACAACTAGAAACATCTTATGACACTGCTCTAAATGTTTTTCAACACTTGGAGTAGTGGCATTAACTCATTAAATTCTTTCATAATCGTCTGAACATGTCCAAGATAAGTTGACATATCCGAGTCGTATTTTTTAAGGCTAGTCAACCGAGAAATCACATTATAAAAGCGGGATATGTGATTTTTATATAGCCCACGAGCCTTTTCCCAAACTAAAAAGCAAGTTTGGAATGGTCGAAACGACGACATCAACTTTGAATCAATATATTTTCATAACAGACTACACAATTGAGCATCAATCTTCTCCCATTTGCCCTTATCTTTTTAAATAATATTCTTGGACTGTGTAACCAAGTCTTGTCCCTTGCACCATAATTGAATAGATGAGGACCAAGATAAATAGTTTGCGCTACCTATCAAAGGTTTTGTGGTGATGCCATGATTTGGATTGGTGGAACTCACATATTTAGTGCGAAACATATCGAATCCGAGAGACATGAAAAATAAATCTATTAGTGTTCAAAAATAAAGTAGGAAAAAACCTGAAAAATAGATCTAGAAAACTAGAGAACTGCTAGTTGTCTTGCCGGAGAAAGTTGCTAGAAAAAAAACTGAGAGAAAAGTGACTGAAAAACACCACAAGCTGCCAGGATTCCGATCGTAATGGTGGTACTGGTATATGCACAATACCCTTGGAGAGTATCGGAGTCACAAAACAGTGGAGGTTTTACTGGAAAAAAGTTCTCAGCAATTTTGTTCTCTTATTATTCTTGTTTTCTCACTAAAGAAAGCTCTGATATAATGTGAGAAGACAAGAATTTGAGAGAGAACTCAGCTTGATTATTCCTACAAGCTATTGGGGGTTTAAATAGCTAAGTATACATGTCATAAAAAAGGAAAAGAAATCAATTCCTAATCAATACAAATCAATATCAAATCAAGCTAGAGTAAATCTAGGAGTAAATCAAGCTACCTACTATATCATATGCTATAGAATATTCCTAGGATTCTAATAGTTTTAGATATATAAACAATAAAGTAATTAATTTATAACAAATATAGTCATGTTTTTATTTACATAAAGAAATTTCAAAAGTCATAGAAAGTATACACTGACTATATACTGACTAGTCAAATATTGAAGTACAGACCGTAATAAATCTCATGGAATAAAACTTTTGAAAGTAAATTTTTTGTATGATTCGTACAGACCCAATTACGGGTTGTAAATCCATCTATGGGCCATAGATTTGGCCCGTAGAATGAAGTTCTAAAACTTGTTTTTGGGTCTAATTTTCGCATATTCAACCACGATTTGTAAATCAAATTATGAGTCATAATTTAGGATCGTAGAATGAACTTCGACACTCCGATTTCGTCCTGGATTCCACGACTAGTAGATTCAACTACAAGTCGTAGTTAGGCCTTATGAAAGACTTCTGACAACTTTTAATTGATGATAGTTTAGTCTTTTTTTCATTCTTTCTAAGCATAAGCCTAGACATTTTGGAACCTAGTTAAGGTCTTTATCAACGTTCTACCTTATAATTATTCTCACAACTCTTCCTAAGACTTCAATCAAGGATTAGGAAGAATAACATAGGATGTCAAGCATCTCCACTAAGTTTTCTTCAAGAACTCTTGTTCTCTCAGATATGTAAAGGCACCATAGTGAGTGAATGAGTCTTCCTCACGCCATACATCTAAATTTCATTTAGTAAGGTCCAGCTAGGGTTTCAATACCAAGGATTACTACATTCGAAAGTTCTACTTACTCTCTTATCATGAATTATTGATTTTGTTGTGGTTATTTCAGTATATTATTTATTGGATGATTATTAATCATTAATCACACTTATTTCATCCCATGAACCCTATTTAATTATGATTTTTATGAAAGCCTTGATATATCAGTTATTATGCATTTTCGTAAAGAAAACAAGGCTAGTTCTAAAAAAGTATAATCAGTTTTAGAGAGAAGTTTCCAACCAGTTTTTAAAGCAAGTTTATTATATTTATCGAGAGGTATTTTGAGTAGTAATTCAAGACATAGATTATCAGTTTCCCCTAAAACGAGATCATTTTTACAATTATTGAGCATTATTGCAATGATTTGGAAGTAGTATTGAGCACCGAGTTAGATAAAGGTTTAGTTAACTCAAACCCTATAACTACGCATGCATCTTAGGATAGGATCATGTTGTTAATTTGGGCGACTTCTCATAAAGCCCCTGGCAAGGGCTTAAATATTGGATCCATTAGTTCAGTCCGTCCTTTACTCTAACAAAGTATTGGATGGCTCTAGCAATGTGGGCAAGACCTTGTATCATCACTAGGCTCATTAGTGATTATTGTCGGTTAGAGAAAATCCCCAAGAAAAATAAAGTATACTATTTTAGCATTTGATATTATTGCATATATCTAAGTTATAAAACTTTATTGTTTTCAATACATTGACATGCTTTACTTTACTATTATCTTATTTTCAGTATTTCTCCCAATTGTTCCTCAATTATATATGTGCAGTTTAATCAATGTTTCATTAAGCTATTTTCCATACTGCACATTTCATGTATTGACGTCATTCAGCGCTGCATCTTTTAGTGATGCAAATACATGTACTTAAGATTGACATCATACGCTTCATTGAGATCCTCTCCGTTAGATTTTTGTGAGACCCCCTTGCTTTTAGAGGACTCTAGTTCAGTTATTTATTTCATTATTTAGTAGACATTCTAATTTATTATTTAGGTAGCCGTGAGTCTTGTTCCAACACCTATCTTAGTTCAGTAGAGGCTTCATAGACAAGTTAGCGAGTCGGTTTAGTCTTGATTTTTAGATAATTTAAACATTATTATTATGATTAATACTTATAATTTCAGACTTTTCATATAGCATGTTCAGAGATGTGAATATTTATCACTTTTAAAGTTTCGGCATAAGTGTTTAGCCTTTCGATCAGTAGTAAGCCAAGTCAAGAATTTGTTTGGGACCAGTAATGATTTTCGAGTGTTGCCCATGCACAAGGTATAAGCTCGGGGCATGGCATAAGTGCTTAAATATATAAACACGTTTTCATGTTGTTAAAGGGTTAAGAAGAAGACAAGCTTAATTGTCACGCCCTGAGGCTACCCCATTGATGTAAACACGGGACCTAGGATCACAAGTGACCCCAAGCTAATCCTAAGCTAGCATATCATAAGCATACTAAGATTTTCTAAAATAAGAGATAATGTGCGGAAGCTTAAAACATGAGATAAACTGAAATGATGGGGAATACCCAATATTATTTGAATATAAATACTGAGTACGAGTTAATAACACTGGACTATAACTCCAAAAACTAAAGTTGAATCTAACTATGTCTAAATATAAGCCTCTAACTGACTAGAGATGCTGGGACATGCCCCCAGCTAACTCTAGCAAAATTGAAACGAAAATGAAAGACTAAAGGTAAAAGAACATGTCTATCGTCCTCGAAGAATGAGGACTCACCACTGATAGTGCTGAATACAGATCGGGAATCGATCTACATGTGACCTGAATGCTGAGGACCTGAACCTACATTACAAAAAGATGTAGTGCAGAGTATGCATCAGTATTTGAAAGGTACTGAGCATGCATGATAGGACAAAGCCGAACAAACATATATAACTGAACAAACCATACTGAGCAATGATATAATCTGAACATGATGAAGATACTGAAATATACTGAATATGAACTAAACTGAATGTAATGACCAAGTACATAACATGATGAAGTTGAATATTGAAATATAACTGGTAACCTGGTAAAATGCACTAGAGTCTGATTGTGGGAGCTACTAATAACCGACATAAAACCACGTGAGTTAAACATGGAGTCCGATGTATATGCCCCACCGAGAGGACCCAATATACCTTTCCAGGGGTATAAAGGCAAGACTGACGTGATCACTAGAAATGATGCCCAACAAAAGGGACTTATAAACCTACGAGGGCACGTAGTTCTAGGACTATGAGGGTGACTAACCCTAGTCCAACTCAATGTTAAGCCTACTTCCAACTGGAAATGTGTACAATACAATATAACTGAAATATACTGGATAACTCAATATTCTGACATGCTAACTGAAAATGCAATATTAAAGTACTAATAATGAAACATTCTTAACTGGAGAATGTATATCTGTATAAACTAACCTAGCAAGTGTAATTCATGAACTAAACGAATCTACACAACTAGGGTTCTGAATTTCATGCAAGGATTAAGCAACATGATTATGAAAAACATAATAATTTGATTAGAATTACTCTAACAGCTAAATCGCAACAATTATATGAAGTTCTAGAAACCCTAGGTCTAAACATGATATAGTGAATCAAGAATCTAACTGGATTTTAGGGACCTAGTGGATGAAAGGAATCCATCAGTGAAATCCCACATACCTAGTGATGAATTTTACGGAGAAATCTTTCAATTTTGGGGCTGAAACTGAAGAAAACCTGTGGCATTCTTGGCGAGGGTTTGGTCGACTGTTTCTTCTTCTTTTGCTCTGGTTTGATCGGTTTTTGGAGAATGAATTGGTTAGGGTAAGTTCTGATTTAGTTACTAGGCTTAAACTGACCAAAATAACGTAGTTTAGGGGTTAAATGACGTAGTTTAGATGTCCATGCATAAGGGAAAATACCAAAACAACCCCACTTAAAATCTTACGGGGCCCGACCACGGACGCAATGACGGCCCGTCACAAGAACCACGGTTCGTCGTATAGGTTGTGGTCTGCTGGTCAGTGTCAACTGGTTCTGGGGAGGTCCGACCACGACCTTTGTGAAGGACCACAGACCGTGAAGGTCACCGTGGTTTTTCACTTGGCTGGTGGTTTGCTGGCTCAGGTCCACGGACCCTCCTACGACCCGTCATCAAGCCCACGGCCTGTGGAGGGCTCCGTGGTCTAATGTCAGGGTTTGAGAGGTTTTGTCTCACTCCCACGAGCATCAGTACTATTCGTGTGGTGGTCCACGACAGGGTCCCGTGGTCCACCATTCCTGGGCTGGGTGTGAACCACAGACAGGTCAACGGACTGTGGTTTCGTTCACGGTCCGTGAACCCTGTCGTGGTTCACCCATTTTTTTCTGTTGTTCTGGTCTGGTAGGTTCTGATGTGTTGCACTAATTTTCACCGTCGTCGCTTGCTTCGGCTTCGACTTCGACTTTTGCTTTGGAAAATAATTGATTGAGAGCTAATTATTTTGGAAAAATTAATTTTACCTTAGTTATTTAATCAAAAAATTCCAACTCAAAATGTTCCATCATTTGTAACGCAATATGGTGAAGTTCCAATCACACACAAAAAAGACACATCTTTTTGATGCATTGATTTGAGTGTGTGGTAGAAGTGCAAACCACACTCGGACATGTGCGGACCACACATGAACCACATAACCTAACCAATGAAGTTTCCAACTTTCTGATTTTGAAGTGCTATTCATGTGCAGACCACACTTACCATATGCGAACTGCACATGCCCACTGCTTCTAAATTAGTGTAATTTTTTTAAACATTTACTTTTTTTTTGTGAAGCAGTTGTTGTTGGCTATAAATACCTGATACTTTCTAAGATATTAAGTATGAATTTTCTAAGAAACTCAAGTGTAATTTGTCGCCGTTTAATAAGTTTGAAGTTCAACGAAATTTGAGATACCTCTACTTTCTTGAAGTAAATTGTTCTATCCTGAGAAGATATATTCATAATCTCTTATATTTGAGGGTAATTATTTCCTTAAGTACCCACTGTATATTTAGTATACTTGATTTTTCATTCTTTCATCTTATTTTACTATTATTATTTCTTTAATAATATTTGTTACTCATATATTAATTAAATACAAATTTAGCGTAAATAACAGTATTTAGATATCAAAATAAAAAAAAATAAACAAGAAATCTACGTAACTTTTATCAAAAACATTTTTCTCTTCTCACCAAACACATCATTTTCTAATTTAGCTTCTACTATTATATATAAATTGACATAATACATAAATATACCTTTTAACTTGACTTCAACTTACATATACGCCCTTCAACTTTGAGTGTGTACAAATACACTTAAAATTATATAAAATTGAACAAGTAGACATATACGTCATACGTGGCATAATACACGTAGAATGTCGCTTAGGTCACCAAATTGTCATGTAGGACGAATGCGTCTTATTTATTCAATTTTATACAAATTTAAATGCCTACTTTTGATCATCCAAAATTAAAGAACATAATTGTTAGTTAAAATCAAGTTAAAAGACATATTTATATATAATTAAAAAAAAATTTATCTTACAACAAAAAGATTTGCCTAGAAAATACCCAATAGTGACATACTTAATAGAAAAAAAGAGAAAAAAAATGAAAATAAGTTTCCTGTCCGTACAATTCCTTGACCTCAAAACCACCTTCCGCTCTCTCCTCTTTTCTTCTCATGCATGTCCACTATACCCCCACATGCTCTCCCTTTCTTCTTCACACATTTCTGTCATATTCCCATTTTGGATCTTTTTCCCTATTGTGTTATCTTTTCTTCTATAATTGTTAAAAAGATTTCAAATATTGATTCTTATATATAATAGTACTAAGTCCATCTGATCATGAACGATGAAAAATTTGAAGAGGATGAAAAAAAAGCATTGGAAGGTCTTAGCAATGCGCCAATTACGCCGCGTAAAAAAGTACATTCATACAGCCATCAGCTTAGGACCAATACAGATACTCACCATAAACGTTACCATCAGTTTCGTCATAACAGTTTTGATATTCCCACTAATTTCACAGATAACAATAATAATAATGATCATCATGGGTTAATGTATAACGAGGAGGATTCTTCTGATGAAGAAGATTTTTATCCTTATTCTACTTATAGTAATGCTAGTATTACTACTACAGCTGCAGGTGCAGGGCAAGTGTTTGCTGCAGGTAATTTTGGGCCAGCTGTCTCGGAGGATGAGGGTATTGATCAACAGCGGCCGTTGCCGGAGTTTGCTGGAGGTGGTGGTGGAGTTGGGATCTTTAAAGTACCAACTCGTGCCTCTGTACATCCTTCACGTCCGTCTTGTCATGAGCTCAGGCCTCATCCCCTTAGGGAAACTCAAGTGAGTAATTGTAGTTAATACATTATATATATCAATCAATCCCAAATTAGTTGGTGTCAATGATATAAATTCTATGCTTGAGTAACACGAACAATTCGTGTGAATCAGGACTTGTGATCCAGCCAAAGGGTAATATGGACAATGGGTGAATATTCATGTACTATCCCTTGTTCATCCCAATATGGGTGGAGGAGGATAGCTAGATTAGTCGAAAGATGTTAAATTATGAGTTTAAGAACATAAGGTGTCCTTACTTTTTAGGGGAAAAAGAAAATGCCTCGAGCCAATGTTCCATTGCTAGGCGCCAAAATGCTAATGTAGTTTTAAAAGTTGCTTCTGATCAAGTTCTATCTTTTCTTTCCGTTTATGAATTTGTTTGATAGTTAGAACTAAATGGAACATAAGTTATAAGTTTTATTGTTAGTTTAAATATTCAAAAGCTATAAGCTAAAATGACGCAAGTTCTAATTGTTTCTACTTTAAAACAACAATGTAATACATTTAAAGTCTTAGTAGATCCCTTTACTTGTTTCTGTGTAAATGACATAGGATGTGGAAGAGAAGAGTAGTGACGGATCCTAGGATTCATTTGTTTCTTAACAATTATGTACTGTTCAGCAAAACTTTCACAACTTTGATGTCATTGATTGAGAAATGAATCATAAACAGAAATGGTGTGTGTGTTTATTATTTAACATTCTT
Organism: Solanum pinnatisectum; assembly: GCA_035578085.1. NCBI lineage: Eukaryota > Viridiplantae > Streptophyta > Magnoliopsida > Solanales > Solanaceae > Solanum > Solanum pinnatisectum. The sequence goes on from CM069087.1 coordinate 37,656,091, forward strand.
CATTTTATGTTTGTGTGTTGAAAAATGTTTTCTTTCTTTTCGCCAATTATACAGGTTGGAAAATTTTTGAGGACCATTGCCTGTACAGAGACACAATTATGGGCTGGACTTGAATGTGGTATAAGAGTATGGAATTTTTCAGATCAGTATAAGTCAGGAATGGGAATTGGTGAAAGGGCAAGGAGAGGAGATGAGGATGCTGCGCCATTTCATGAGTCAACAAGTACATCACCCACATTATGCTTGATGGTTGATAGTGGGAGTAGGTTGATCTGGAGTGGACACAAAGATGGCAAAATTAGGTCCTGGAAGATGGACCAATCAAATTTTGATGAATCTACTTTCAAGGAAGGCCTCTCCTGGCAGGCTCATCGTGGTTCTGTTCTTTCCATGGTCATGTCTTCTTATGGTAATATATCAACTTATCCTTGGTCACATTTGTAATTCATTTGTGAAAAGAGAACTCTGATTCCCCATCAATGTTTATGATTAATCAGCCTATTTAAATTATTGTCTGTGCACCTTTGAACTGAAAATATGTAAGCTCCTCTTGGTTTTGGTAGCTACAGTTGGGATGTATCATTTGGAGTTTCTAGTTAGCAACCCTTAGAAATTAGGCGCAGGAGAAGGAAAATGAGCTTATTTGCTAGTAAGAGTAAGGATATTTTATTTCCCTTGTGGTAACAATGTTGATTAAGATGAGGATTTTGGATCCTAACTATTTGTGCGTGCGATGCTGAAAATGATGGAAAGTTTCACTTAGTCATTCAAATAACTTTGACAGAAAAAGTAGAAGAGATGCTAGGGCAAGTGTGTTTCTCGATATGTCAGAGACAACCAACCAGCCAGTTATCTGGACAGATAATTAACCTTCGATTTTCCTTTTCAGCTGATTGCACATATGGTCTCTTTGTCATTCTGCTCCATAGTTTCACTATAGCTGTAAGTGTTTTTTGCAAGTTTTGCAATAATTATCAAGAACACTTGTGGAATGCTTATTTTGAAGTTCAATTTTCCAGGTTATAACCTGAGCTTATATTCCTTGGTTTCCTCAAGGTCATTGATTCATATATGTTATTTTGTCTTACTGGTAGTTGAGAATCTCAGTTGTTAGCTTATGTCATCACATTAATGATGAAATGTGTTGCTTCGAATTTTTTGATGGACAAGGATCATGACAGTTTACTTGCATATCCAGGTGATATATGGTCAGGGTCCAAGGGTGGTAACATTAGGGTTTGGCAATGGGAATCTATTGATAAATCTCTCTCTTTATCACCAGAAGAAAGACACATGGCTGCTTTACTTGTGGAACGGTCAATTGTTGACCTTAAGAGCCAAGTTACAGTTAATGGTGTTTGTAACATCTCATCTTCTGATGTGAAGTGTATGTTATCTGATCATGTAAGAGCAAAAGTGTGGGCAGCTGGATCAGCATCCTTCTCATTATGGTAGGTTCCTCTATATTTTTCCATCTGAATGATTATGTGTGCATAATAAATTGTCACTCCTAATTACTCTGATAGTTGGGAAACTGCAGGGATGCACGGACAAGGGAACTCCTTAAAGTTTACAATGCAGAAGGTCAAATTGAAAACCGGGGTGCCATATCATCAGTGCAAGACCAAGCAACGGAGGATGAGATGAATGCCAAGGTTGCATCCAAACCTAAAAAGGAAAAGTCACAAGGAAGTAGCTTTTTGCAGAGGTCACGTAGTGCTATAATGGGGGCAGGAGCATTTGCAGAAGATAGTAAAAAAACAGAAGCCCTTGTGCTTGCAGCCGATGGAATGATTTGGAGTGGGTGTTCAAATGGTTTACTTGTGCATTGGGATGGAAATGGCAACCGTTTGCAAGATTTTCATCACCATCCTTGTGCTGTTTTAAGCTTATGTGCTCATGGTTCTCGGATATGGGTTGGCTACATAAGTGGGATGGTACAGATGCTGGATCTTGAAGGGAACTTGCTAAGCTGGGTTGCTCACAATGGGCCTGTAGTAAAAATGGTCATTGGGGATAACTATCTTTTCAGCTTGGCTACTCACAGTGGTATACGTGGATGGATTCTTGCTTCTCCAGGACCTATTGATAACATAATACGGCCAGAGTTAGTTGGCAGCTGGAATGTCGGTCAGAGAAGAGTTTCACAGGAAGCACTAGCAGCTTGGCTTGGTTCCACAGTTTCAGATGTTGGAATAGTAGTGGTTGGGTTGCAAGAGGTAGAAATGGGAGCAGGTTTTCTTGCTATGTCTGCTGCAAAAGAAAGTGTAAGCTATTTCACCTTCTATATGTTATAGGCAGTCCAGCTGTATAAGAGATTTTAAAACCATATGCAACTGGTAGTTGTGCTGTTTGAACATGGATCCAGGAAAAAACATACTCCATCCATTTCTATTTTTATGTGTCTTAGTTTGACTAGCATGAAATTTAAGAAAATTAGGGAGACTTTTGAATCTTGTCATCATAAACTTCAGTTTGTTATTTTGAACAAAAGAAGTCAAGAATCCCAGTAGCTGAAAGAGTTAACAGGTTTTGTCATAAGAGAATGATAACATGTTGCAATCTTGAAGTAGTTCTTATTTCATTGATCTGTCTCCTTGACCCTGTGTCTCTACTTGCTCAGCTAATCCCTGAAACATGGCCAAGAGATTGGAGGGAAGACAAAAGTTAGCACTAAGATGCTCTACTATAGATGCATAATTTGGCGCACATGTGGATAGTGTAACCTTATACTTCCCTAGTCTTGTGTCATGTACACAGCATTATCACTCATGTCAACTGTAGGTAGGACTGGAAGGAAGTGCTATGGGGCAATGGTGGCAGGATGCCATAGGTAAGGCATTGGATGAAGGATCAACTTTCGAACGTGTAGGATCAAGGCAACTAGCTGCATTGCTTATTGCTATCTGGTAAGAGCTTGCGGAGGTTACTTTTACTTTTAGTGATCTGTTTTCTCTTTGTAAGCTGAAGTCACCAAACTATACCTCCTAAGAACTACATTCTTCATAAAGCTTAAAATTTCTAGCTGAATTTGAGTGATATAGTTCTACCTTGAGCTCCAATTCCTACTTATTTTTACTCATTTTCTTCATTGATGACATTTAATCAGGGTGAGGAGAAGTCTCAGAAATCATGTTGGAGACCTTGACGTTGGAGCAGTTGCATGTGGTTTAGGACGTCAATTGGTAACAAGGTAGCTTTCTTTCTGATGTTTAACTTGTATTATTAATCAAATGCTTGTTTGTTTACATTAGGATTCGCACCACAGATGCTCAAGACATAGAGCTGCTTGTTCTACTAAATTATTGGTTCGTGCCTTTATGAAGGAACGATGAAATGGCTTGTATAATTCTGTCATGTTACACATTTACAATGCAGGGTGGAGTTGGTCTGAGGTTAAGAGTATTTGATCGAATAATGTGCTTTGTGAACTGTCACTTGGCTGCCCAATTGGAAGCAATCATGCGTCGCAATGCTGATTTTGACCATATATGTCGAACAATGTCCTTCACTCGGTCTTCTAACCTTACTAACAATGCTTCTGGTATGCTGAGATACCTGCTTTTCTATTGCACTGTTATCTTCTCCACGTATTTACTATGGCTGCTTTACTCTTCTGGCTTGCCATCGATCCTCCTCCTATTGCAGTTGGCGTGTCATCTGCTGCTCAAGTGCTTCGTGGTACAAATGTATGGATGTTCATTTCCTATAGTTGTTTGTCAAGTGATTTTACATTCTAATGTTGTTCAAGTGACACCTTCTCATCTACAACAGGCTGCAGCAATTAATCCTGATGAGGGAAAGCCTTATCTTGCTGAAGCTGACATGGTGATTTTCTTTGGTGATTTCAATTATCGTCTTTTTGGGATATCTTATGATGAAGCAAGGGACTTTGTCTCACAAAGAAGCTTTGATTGGCTTCGAGAGAGAGATCAATTGAGAGCAGAAATGAAAACTGGTAAAGTTTTCCAAGGAATGCACGAAGCAATCATCAAATTTCCTCCAACTTACAAGCTTGAAAGTGGGAAACCAGGATTAGGAGGTAAGGTATATTTGTAATAATATAGAATGTGACTGAACATTTTAGTTTCCTTTCATTTTGTTTAGAATGGCAAGGGTTTGTTTCAAGAACTAATTTAAGATTGTCCTTTGTGAACAGTCCTACATAATGCATGGACTTAACCATAAGCATTGACCATACTTGCCATTTTCCACTTTAGGATATGATTCTGGAGAGAAGAAACGAATTCCAGCTTGGTGTGATCGAGTATTGTATCGAGACAGTTGGACAAGCCCTACAGTGGAATGCAGTTTAGGGTGTCCTGTCGTTGCCTCTATTATTCAGTAAGTCTTTGCAGGGAGGAGGGGTGGGAGGTGGGGGTGTTCTTCATATTTACTTTTCTTGCTTCATCTTGAACTTCTCTGTTACATGATAGGTATGAGGGTTGCATGGAAGTAACAGAAAGTGATCACAAGCCTGTAAGGTGCAAGTTTAATATTGAACTTGCTCATATTGATAGATCAGTAAGGAGACAAGAGTTTGGGAAGGTTTTCCAGAACAATGATAGAATCAGGTCTGTACTGAACGAACTACGTTATGTTCCAGAGACAAATATTAGCACCAGCCAAATTGTTCTACAGAATAAAGACACATTCAGCTTACAGATTTCCAACAAAAGCAGAGAAGGCATAGTTCTCTTCCAGGTCACCTGTAGTGGTCAGTCCACCACCAAAGAGGATAGGCAAGCATCAGAGTATCATCCCAGAGGTTCCCTTGGTTTTCCCAGATGGCTGGAGGTGATTCTTCATTTCCTAGACGCTCTTAATTTGGGTTTATACTTTTTCATCCTACAGGAACAAGGAAAACAGGTCCTTTTTCTCTTGGTGGAACAGTATTACCTCTTCTGGAGTCCCCCCAAATAGTAGATTAGGAAGTTCCGAGGTCACTAAAAGAGCCTAAAATGGTGAACTTAGATTATAGGCTGTCCCTTCATTCTGATATGCATAAACTAGTTAAATCTGACCAGCCAAGCAACTCCTTTTTCTCTTAGTTGATGCCTTATCTACTGCTTTGTTAGTCTCTTAGCTTTAACAAGTACTTTTTGGAACTGAAAATGGGCCTTTACTGCAAGCAATTCCATCTACTGATTTTCTGATTCAGGTCGCACCTGCTGCTGGCATCATCAAACCTGATCAAGCTGCTGAGATCTTAGTTCAACATGAGGACTGCCAGTCATTAGAAGATTCTGTTGATGGCACTCCACAAAGTCGGTGGTCTGAGGATACAATAAACAAGGAGGTGACTTTGATGATCTTTATTAAAACCAGTCAGTCAACTGAGGCAAGAACACATCAAGTACATGTGCGCCACAGCTTCTCAGCCGATGCACTTCGTGTGAATTCAAAAAAACAGTGGGAGGAGTAATGAAGGAAGTTCCCATCATAGGTCCACACTCAAACATGCTGGGAGTACCTCGAATAAGAAGAAAGACCATCAAAACATTCGGGTTCCTTGATAGCTACATGAAAACCTAAGAATCTACAAATACAACTGCATCACCACAGGGTTCCAACCAGTTGGATTTTCTCAGCTGTCGATACTTGATAGGATCTCGATGTAAATAATCATATACAAATAGTACAAAAGCTCGAAATCCAGCTCAGAAAATATGGTAAAAGCTGTGAGATTTGCTCATCCATTTTTTGTGAGAATCAGGTCCTAAATACTGTTTACATTACTACTCTTTTGGACTGAAGACTTATGACCAATTTTGCATAGCACTGGAAGTCTATTTGTGCCTCACCAAGAGGAGAATTTGTTTTTGCCATTCACCAGAAACGAGATGAGAAAAGTATAAACTGTTGCCAATTCTGTACCATAAATTTGCTATTTGGTTAAGTTCCGAGTCACGAAGATGCTCTTCTGGTGCCTTATTTTCTCTGCAATCAACACCTTGTATCCAAAAGTAGGTTAATTAAGATCAGGAAGAAGGGAACTATGGAACCAGCTCACCATTGGAGCTTTTCCCCAAGCTGACAGAAAATTTCTACCAAATAAAAGATGCTGGTAAACGACGAAACTTCATAACCAGGAGAAATAGATATGATGAATTATATCATACATAATAATTTTTAGTACATTACTCTACAGAGTTTATGCATACGCAAAAGCAATTCAATATCAGCCATCCCCACCTTCCAGTCATCCACGAGCAATCTGGTACTAGTAACTCTAGGTTGATAGTAAACTCCATGAGAGCTTGCATTCAAACTATTAAAATTCATGCAAAGAATACAGAAGGATTTGCTAAAGCCTTCATCTTGAACTTCTAAGCAATATGTCACCTCATTTGTGCAGAAATTCAATGGCTGCAGGAAATCCATGTAGGGGAATTGTGCAGATATGCATCACCTCGACATTATTGCAGTCTATTTGAACTATCTCCTCATCTGTTCCTAACTCGTAGATCCTTTTGTTCCTCGAACAATTTGGTATCTGATGTCATTGATAGAAATTCATCAGACTAGAGGGTTTAGAACCAGCATATATTCACTTATAGTGCTATCTACAAAGTTCCAGGCTTGGTGCCTTGGGCAGAAATTTATCTGACTTTTATTTACTCCTATACAGCATACATCCTCTTGTAGTTTTCACCGTAAAGCTCTGCATCTGATGCCACAGACATCGAGTATGAATGTGAATGAGTCTCAGCCCTCCTTATACTCCTCATCCTCGACTCTTCTAGCCTATGTCGAACTACACAATAGCACATGGAGCCAATAGTAGTGAGCATTATGGTGCTACCAATGACAGTTGCATAGATGGCAAGCCCTCTTTCCTTCTCTCCAACCACCACATAAGTAAGTGAAATAAAGGAAATTGAAATGGAGAGGCAAGCTGCCCACATGAGCTTGTTTATCCAAAACATGAGTTGCTTCTTTGCCTTCTGTTCAATCACGACCACAGAAGTTTGTACCACCACAACAGCAATGGAAATAAACAAGGCCATACTGTCAAACAAGAAAAATATTATGAAAGATGCTTTCCTGGCTATGTGTGCTTCGCCGAGCAAAACCCCATCTGTTTTCTGCTCAATATATTGGCCAGGTACAGTGAAGATGGCAGCAAAAGCTACAGTAGCAATAAGGACAGCAACAACTGTCGCATTGTTGATTGCATTGTTAAGACCACTAATGTGGAGCTTTTTCACATTCTTTGCAATTTTCCGCACTCTGAAGCCAGTTTGACGACTGTGTTGGAGTTGGGACTCCACATCATGTCGTATGTCACTGACAGTCTGCTTGAGCTGCTTTGCAGCAGTTGGAGGCCTCCCATCATCTTTAGAACGGGTAGCTCCTGCCTCCTTCAAAATGGAGACGAGCTGCGGAGATCCAGACTTTTCTGCAATATCAAGAGCTGTTTCTCCAGCCTTATTGACGGCGTTGAGATCGATGCCCTCAATTGAAATTAGACATTGTACCATCTGCAATTACGCTAGTTTAGTTTCAAGTTAAATGCTAAACACAACATGCACTGAATATGCTGTTGGATTCCTATATTAAACATGTACCAAGTATCAATCAAAGAACCTAGCTACAAAATCTGTCCAGAAAAAAAAAGAATCTTAAACCTGGAACATTATAACATCATATTCACCCATGAAGTCATAAAAATATATAGGTAGATTGATTCTCTTTTTTTTTCTCTATGCGAGTAGTTAATCTCCAGGCACAAGTCTGGTCGGTTTGGATTTATACTACTAACAAGTCTGATAGTTTATTGTAAAAGAATCAATATTAGAGTTATTAACTATAGCTTTTCAACCAAAAATAAACTATTATCTTTAATCAAATTGATTATTTTATCACTGAATAATCACTATCTTTTAAAAGTAAACAGAAACAGTTTTGATAATCCAAGCCGAACATGCCGTAAGCATCTCCACAAAATTAGCTTGCCTTTGCAAATTCATTTGCGAGCTACATTGCCATAAGTAATATCATTACTTCTGCACCATCATATTATATTAAACAACAGTGATCTAGAAGTTCAATAGGTAAAGAAACAGAAGCCCAAACTCTTAAGAACGTAAGCAAGAAATCCTTTGCTGTAATGGTAAGTGGTACCTAGAGTCAGCTTTCTTGTTTTCAGGCGGGCATTGAAGTCACCAGCTGTTTAAATTAGATTATTTTATAGATATCAGGCTTATCTGGGAAGAGAAGACTGAGATGCAAGGAGCATCTGAGAGGGAAAAAGGGAGTTTAAGTGACAAATAAGCAGTCGACTGCAGTATTTTTATCAAGTCTTCATGGAGAAAAAGAAAATCTTATTTAGGATTTTAGGGTATAGTGTTCATTTGTCACCTCAACTTTCCTTTCCCTCTTCGATGTTTCCTAAATATGCAACCATCTCCATGATACATAACAAGAGACTTCATCCTGTAAACTCAACCCACCTTTTCAATGTGGTTCACAAAATGAACAGTTTTGCGCCAATTTAGAAGCATTAGACTTCAATTTCTTTTTTTTGAGGATAAGCATTAGACTTCAATATATAAAACACATATCACCAATTCGCCTGAAACGCATTAAAACACTCACCTTTTTGGGAGTTGCTACTATACAAGAAATAATAGATGATAAACTAAGACCAACCTGTGGCCGCCCCTTTGTAGTTGCAACATGAAGTGCTCTGTTTCCTTTGTTATCTTCCAAAGCCAATACAGCAGGATTTGGCTTGATTAATTCAAGAACAATATCAAAATTTTGTCCCTTTACAGCCATGTGCAAGGCACTTTGGCCTTTTTTATCTGTTCTAAAGCCAATCTCAGGATCCTTGCTTAGAAGAGCTCTAACTATTTCCAAGTGCCCCATTCTTGCAGCTGTATGGAGAATAGTCTTGCCATTGTTACGAGCTATCTTAGCAAGGTTTGAATCGATCTCCAGAAGGAGATTTACTACATCAAGGTGTCCCTGAGCAGCTGCTGTATGTAAGGCTGTAGAGTTGGCTGAATCCGTTGTCATGACTAGGTTTGGAAATGAATGCAACAGTTCTTTCAGTACCTCTGCAATGTAATCCAGAAATCCTTTTTAGAGAGTGGATATAAGAAAGGAACATTCTAATTCCATTTTAACAATTGCCACTAAGAACAAGTTTCAGAAAATGACAAATGAACCGGAACAAGCATTTAAGTTGGCTTCAATTGTCATCACAAGTTTCTAAGCTTTAATATACTTAAGCCACAGAAAGCACAAACTAAATCATAGATGTGATGGCAGATCCAAAACGTGAGTGGTGGTGTAAAACTTAATCAATCTTTTTTGATAAAGTAAATAAGCTTAATCTTCCCTTTTTCCTGATCAGTAGTAAATAAGCTTCCTCTTCAAGCCCAAGGAATCTTAAAAGTTCATTTCTTCATTGATTTTATGTTGGAAGGTTGCACCCTCCAACTTCTACACATCTTGACTAATCCATAGGTACCAGCTATCTGCTACCTCCCACTAGTACAAGTGTTGTGTAAGTTGTAACACTATCCACCAAGGCTTAAAAGGATGAAAGAAATCACCTAACTTTTTTTTTTTTTTTGCCCTTGCTAGGATTTGAACCCTGATCCCCCACAGTCCATTCCAACTTCATTAACTGTGAACCACACCCTCGGATAAAGACTCTTAAAGTTCAAAAACATTTCATAAACTAAGGTGATATAGCAAATGCAGCAGTAATTGAGCGAAAAACAACTGGGGTGCTAATCTAGAGGACAGACTGCTCAAGATCAGCCTGGTCTGGTTTCACGAAATCATATATCAAGGTCACGCTTTATCAAGATACTCAAACAGATACGGAACTTAAGAACGAGGATGAAGAAAAGGGATTTCCTCAAGTTCAGCAGACAAAAAATGAAGAATTAGTGTTACCAATTCTAATTGAATAAGAGAATCCAAAAGATGTCATTAGTCATAGCACCCAGTGCTGGTTGACATAGTAATTGGATATGATGTAGTGATGATGCCAGGAAATTCTGGCATCATTTGGTTCTAGAAAAGCAGTAACACCCATGAATGGTGTGGCTAATAGGGAGTTACCTAGAGGATCAGGAAGCAGCAAAAGAAGCATTAATGCTGACAAAATTTAGGAACCTGTTGGTGAGTGGCAAAATAGTTGCATACGTTTAGATAAAAAAGGATTCACAGAGCCCCCAAAGAATGACAAAATCTTGTACTTCATGGGCTAGTAAAAAATCAGTTTCAGAGGAATGCATTACGTCCATTCCATTAGATTTATCTTTGAACATAATTCCCTAAAGAAATAAACTAAACCACTTTCTGATGGTTTTCCTATCAAACAAATAGATATTTATTTAAACATTCAATCATTGTTTAAGACTTCTAATCTTTTTTTATGTTTTGATGACCAAAATATTTGTCTGGGTCAACCCTTAGGGCCAACCGCAGCCTTCAAAACTCAGGGGTAACGTGCCCTCCCCTCTCCCACGTAAATACAACACTTCGTTCGTCGGCTTCTGACTATTTTCTCTTAACATGTCATTAGTCTGAAAGGTAATTTAAATCATTTTATGGGATGAACATGTATCACTTTAACTCAGTTATTATTCTTACTATTTTCCTTTCAAAATTAGTACTGAAAAAAAGGTTTCATGAATGATTGTATCATCACAGAGTTTTAAGTAGTTGATGTAAGCGTACAACTTGATATAATGATCTGGAGAGTCTATTCAGGATGCATCTTTCTTCGTTCAAGCCATTTTGACTCCTTAGGCTAAGAATAAAAGTAAGCGTAACTCAAACCCTTTCAACTTGTATCACCACCTTCAATGCTATCATACACACTACTAGATAGGTCCTTATTATCTTCAATGCTCACAAGAGGTAATTTACGATTTGTGCAGATGTGAAAATTACCCTCTCCGAACTTAGTCTTGTCCTCTAATTGTAGATTTACAAAGAAGAAGATGGCTCTATATTACAAGTCTTCAAGTGATAATATGTAGGGTCTCAGCATCTAGGCTTGTGGAAACATATTTGTAATTATCTAGTCTTTTACTGAAGCCATAAGTAGTCTGCTCTACAGCAGCTTAAGGTAAAGGTTTAGAAGCTAAAATCAATGATGAAAATTGCTCCTAATGTGGGTCAGCAGCAATTATGACATGTGAAGTAAAAATAAACATACACATTATCTCCATAAAGCATGCAATATGTACAAGAAGGAATGCATCATAAGACTCACCAAGATGACCCTGCTTTGCGGCAATATGGAATGCATCAAAACCATTATTTGCCAGAATAGAAGCTGTCTGAAGGTCTAAATGTTTCAACAACTCTGCAACAACCAAACTATGGCCATTCTCTGCCGCAACATACAGAACTGTCTCACCCTCCTGGTTTTGTTTAGATAACAAATCATTGGTGCTTTTGCTATGAACGATTTCTTTCACCTTGCCAAGGTTCCCTGCTCTAACTGCCAAGTGAAGTGGGGAATCCCCTCTTTTCCCTGGTGATTCCTTACCCCTTTTCCTCTCACCACCACCAAAGCTCAGCTGCCTCTCCATCGCTATCCGAAAACTTTTCTGCTTTTCCATCAACCCTCTAAAGCTCTTCTGCTTCTCCATCGTCCCATTTCGAAAACTCTGCTGTTTCTCAATCACCCCATGAAAGCTAATTTGCTTCTCCATCAGCACCACCCCAAAATTTAATCCCTTCTTTTGTATATCACTAATATTATCCAAACAAATTCCCAAACCCCTTTTCCCACTTTCAAGAACTACAAAGCTTGAAACTTTTCATCATCATCAAGTCAGTTTTTTTAAGATTCTAACTACCAAGAAAACCCAAAATCAATAATACAACCTCCATGAAAATCAGTCCAAAATATCAAACCAAAAGTCAGAAACTCTAATCTAAGATGAAACCTTGAAGCTCAGAAAACAAGAAATTCAAACCTTGAATATGGTGGGATGATGAAAATTTCAGCTCTTACAGTAGCTCCAAAACATCAAATGAAACAATCTTTATCTAGATTCCCCAAATCAAAACAATCAAATTACATCAATAGTCAAACCAAACCACCAAAAAGACAAGTTTTCTCCCAAAAATAGAACTCAAAACCCCATTCTTGATGAACCCCAGAAGCTAAAATGAGACAATAATGGTGACAAACCCCAAAACCAACCAACAGATTCTCTACTCATTAAAAGGCAGACGATGCAAATCTTGAAAAAACAAATCCAAAGTAAAGATTAAAAACATTGAAACAAAAACACCATCACCCCATGTGGGATATTTCAATTCACATGTAATAATAATGGTAGTTTAAGCATCTTGTAACAGTTACTCAAAGCAATAAGTGTAGTTATTTTACTTTTCTAGAAAGTTAGTGTCCACTATTATCGACCCAATTAAAATACACCAACAAAAAAATAAGATATTTACTACTATTATGAGATCGTGTTTTTTGCTACTAAGAAAAGAAAATGAGTAAAATAAAAAAAGTTTGTTAGTGAAAAATGCATATTGTTGGCCGCCATTGATGTTGACATTATAAAGGTGCACTAAAAGACATAGATATAGAGAGAGCAAAGGGCCATTATCACGCTTCCATATTTTTACAGAGAGTGGAGCACTCTATAATTGTGGGTCCTAATTATGTTGATATATTTGGGGGTATCCTTTCAAGAAAAATACAAATATAAAAGCAATGTTTAAGGTCATAACATGGATGGTTGATATTAAATGGTGTCCAAAATCTTGAAAACGGATAATATTTCTAGAAAAAAAAAACCTTAACGACACCAAAGAATTCAATCATCATGCATTTCTATAAAATTAATCTTTGGAAACATGTGTGGCACGTTTGTCCTTTATTATTAAAGCAGAAAGTTGATCGGTACATATTAACCCATACACAAAACAATTCATAAAACATGTATGAATCATAGTCGTCAGTAAATAATGAAAATACACAATAGCATAAAAAGAAGAAGAAACTTAAGAAAAAATAAAAAAATGTAAATAACAAAGATACACCATAATAGTATTAAGTATAAAAAAAAAGGATGAAAATAAAGACAAGGTAAAATATTAGCCCACGATATTGCTGATTGTAGTGCGGCAAGTGGAAAAAATTAAAGAAAGAAATATGTGATACAAAGACAATATATTGATATTCAATTTCATAGTATAAATTAAGGAATATTAAAAGACATCAAGTGTATGTTTACCCTCGCAGAAGATGAAAAAATGAAATAGATAAGTGCTTTTTACATATATAATTATGAACATTTATAGTTGTGGGTTAAAACCATGTAATATTATGATAGTATAATAATAACTCATATAATCAGTTAATAGAATTTTTGTTGATAATCAAAAAATCAAATTAAATTTATAGTATGTGTAATCCTTTTGTCTTTAGTTATATAGCCTAGAATATTATTTATTTATTTTCTCCTTTTTTGATTTCTTTTTCTTCTATTTTCCTAATTACTTTATTTAAGAAAGTTAAAGTATTTTGAATATTTCAATTTTTTCCACTTTCATGTCTTTACCTATTCTAAATTAATTAAGATGGTAAAAACTTACTTAACTATTAAATATGAATTAGCTAATTAATTTATTTGAACCAATAATAATTTGTATTAATATTCACAATTCCCGCGTAAATTTTATTTTTGGTAAATTATGTGGGCAAGACTTCATATTCATACTTTTCAAATGTAAAATGTGTAAGTTATATATATATATATATATTTTTTTTTTTTTCTACTATATAGAAACATGAAAGTGGTAGGACGACCACAGCTTAATGCTATGGTACATTGTGCAGCAAAAGTTGGACAGTATTCTATTTTTGTTTATTTAAAACAATCCTGAGGGTATTTTAGTCTTTTCACATTTTCTTTTCTATGATCACGTTTATAGATCATTCTTTCATTTTTTTCTTCTTCTCTTCTTTACTCTGAACAGTGACTAAATTTACAGAAAAGGAAGAGGCGAAAGCTAAAGTACGCAGCTACGTGAATCGAATCTTGAGTTCGTGACTAAAGTTGAGAATTAAGTTTTTTAACTCTTATTTTTCATCTCAAATCTCATATTTTTCAAGCAGCCATGTTTCCTCTCTCATATATTTCACTTAGAAATTCTATTTGCATCCTTTTAATTAAAATCTTTTTTTTTTTTTTTTATTATAATATATATTTCCCTTCCTCAACAATGTGACTTGTTACTCTCAATTTTCCGACTTTCGAGTTTCTTATCCTATCAACTGGTGTTACAAGTTCAGGTATGTCTTTGCCTAAATCATTTGTTTTTGTTTTTCCATTTCGTCTTTTGCTACTTTATTTTCTTAAACTTAATGAATATTCCTTCAAACTCCCACAACTTAGTGGTAATACTTGAGTTCTTAGAACTGATTGGTTGTAATTCACTCATGAGAAGACATATCGGCAACTCATTAGTAAGTTCATTAGAGCTATCTTCACCTATACGCCAGCATTTCATGTCACATTTTTTAAAAAAAATAAATAAATGTATTTTCTCTGAATAAAAAAGTTATATGATTCGAGCTTTTTGCACTTTGGTAATTGTTTACCAGAGTGGTAATCTTGAGAACTTTTTTGCAGTTTATTTCACTGCGGCGATTATGCATATTCCTAAATAGTAAGTCTATTTATGATTTCAATGTGTTTCAGTGCAAATCTACTATATATTAGAAAAGAAGCGTGCTTTACTTTGTTATTGTTTTCAATGTAGGTTGTTGTTATTGCTGTGTGCCTAATTGTTGACGGATTATGATCGGGGTTTTGTGTCATTATAGGCGATGAGCTGCATATTTTGCAATGGAAAGTTCAAATATGCACTCAAGAAATTTCAATAGGTTAGTATTTTTTGTAACTTCTTCGGTAATATCAGTTACAGTGTTCTTCATTTGGGTGTCTACTAAAATAAAGTGTTATGTTGCTAGCTTCGGCTATCAATTTAACATGCCCAAAAATCTTGGGTATTGTGTTGTTGACTGTGAAATTGACTATAATCAGGATGTTGACGTTGGTCTACACTACTAAAGGGTGCACATAGACTTCGAATAAACAAGGAATTGTGAAAGCATCTAAGTGATAATAATAATAAATGTATTAGATTTTCTTCTATAATGAGTAAAATATGGCTAATCTTTGTACAGTAATAGATTTTGAGTGAAGTTTGTTTGTCTTCATCTTATTCTCCACCGCTTTCTTTTTGAGTGATGCTAGCCTCACTTTCTCACTCAGAAATTGGGAACTGTCCCCTGCCAAAGTCACCATCCAACTTGAATTATGAGAGTACGAATGATAGAACTGGTGTATCATTAAAATCGTCCGGTGCATATTCGAGAAGCATGCTCTTTTTTCTCGCCAATTGCTCTCGAGATCTTTCCCTGGTTTCCTTTGTAGTCTTTCCACTTTCTCTTGTTGCTGTCTTTCTCTATGGTTTTCTTCTCGAAAAGAAAGTGTAACTGCAAGGAAAAACTCAATTGCTGGCCATGGACGTCATCAAACCCCTTGACCAGCAATCTCACTCCTTTACTATGGTGTTTAAGGACCTTTATGAAGGCTATAAAGCAATTGGACTGTCAAATTCCAGTGATAAACGAGGTAGTTCTTGTCTTGATTTTCAGTCTTTTTTATTACTTCATAATTGTTCATAGATTTTGTTAGCATTTTATGATGGAAATTGCATTGGTAACTGTAGATTTTCCTAAGCAATTTATGTCGGAATTGTAATGAATTGTCTCAAAACAGGATTTGGGATCGTATTGGTGACATTAAAAAAAATGAGCCCATATTTCTTCACAACCTCTTGGACAATGTCTCCTTCATTTTTCTTGAGAGCTGTTTTTTGGGTTCTTATCTTTTTGTTTCTTTTTTTTCCATTTTAATCTTTCGTTGATGATTTAATCTTTTTAAATGAAATATGGTAAAGACTTGATCTTGATACATTAATGTTGATAGACAAGAACCTTTGTTTTTGTAGTCAATTACAAGTTGTTTATGAATATGTTTGCCTTCTATTTTTGCAATCTAACCTCTTTGTCAAATACTTTGTAACTTATTGATTCCCATTTTATTGTAGTTCAGACCCTCGAAGATTGACACCGCTCTGAATTATTTTAATGAGCCCGGTTCAATTGCTCCAACTGATCTGCATCTTGGTGTCACAAGTACATGGTCATTCAAGTCGAAGTGGGGATCGCGTTTGAGAAAATAAGACTTCTTTCTATGTACTTTCAGAATTTTATTGAAACGAAATGGGAAAAAATAGGCTGTGCATTCTGTTTGAGCAAGCAAAATGCAGTTATGTGATTTTCTCACTATGTCACTAAAAAGGTGAGGTCTATTGAGTACTGGCAAGATCTTTTTTCTATGTTCCAACCATAATCTATCTTACATTTCATAAAATTATGGAAATTTATATATATATTTCTTAAATTAATATGAAGAACATTATCAAATGTGTGTTAGAAAGTCTTACTTCAAAAAGTTATTTGTGATATTTAACTATTTTTTCAAGGACCGGGATCCTTCAATGCAGGATGAAACTTGTGATTGAAGATAAATGACCTTCTCAACGTGGTCTAATCAGGTTGGTAGTATATACATCTGAACCATAAAGCAAAGCATCTTTTATTGGCGTGATTTTTATTGTAAGAGGTAACCGTCTGATTTCGCCTTTTTTATAAAGTAAAACAACAATATGTAGTCGTTGTTTTACAACAATAATATGGAATATACCTTGCTTGATTTTCATTTTTATCTTTGCGATCACTTTTAACTGTACAACTCAATTTAATTGAGGGTTTAATGAAATATATGTGTTTTACGCAATAAATCAGGGATATATTTTGTATTTCTCCTCCCGTTTTCATTTTTGTAGAGGACATGAAATAGCTGACACTAATTTTGATACTTGTTTAATGAATTTAGGATGGGTGTATTCCACTGACGGGAAGTGTGAGACAATGCCATCAACAGGATTACTGAATGTAAAGATCAAACTACTACTCTGCTTTGAGCAAGAAGGAATGATATGGTTGGCCAGGAAATGATCCACCTGCAGCTACCCTTTCTTTTTTACTACGACCTTCTGGATTTCAAATTCATGCAGAGGTTTGAAATCACTACCCTTAGATTTTCAGTTGTTTATCTTACAACACATGTTTGATTATTTTGCCTTGCAACTGTTTTCACTGAAACTGCAAATAGACGATAGTCATGGAACTTCTGGTGGAACATGGACTACTTTTAGACAATCTTCTGGATCTTCCACATGCTCCTTTAATTAAGGATGGAGTGTCCCAAGGTAGTTATGGACATGGTTATATGCTGCTTATAATCTAGACGTTTAGTAATAAATCAATAGTTATTAAAGGAGTGGATTGTTCTTCTATTTATTTTCATATGATTTTCCAGAAAAACTTGATTTTTCTGGTCCAAGTTCTGAGTTTTAAGACATAAGAAATGCTTTCAAGTTGTGCATTGTGTAGTATATGAAAGTCTACGTACTTATAATATACCTTTTATTTTTATTTCAGCTTGATAAAGTTCTTGACTCCTGCATCTGGTCTGCAAGGATATTGGGATCCGTATCCAATAGACATGGTCCTTAGACCACCTTGTATGGTTTTATCCACCATTGGCATCTCAAAGCCAGGCAAATTGGAGGGACAGAGCACCAAGCAGTGTTCAACTTCATCAACCGCATGTTTGATTACCTATATTACGACAGAAGACACGGTTATTATATCGAATGTCACTGGATTTTTCTCCCCTGGTGAAACACATCCCCTTAATGCAATATGTTTGGAGACATTTTGCTGAGCAGGTTGGTTTCTATCCTAAACTTTAACGTGATTACATTAACATCTTATAGAAGTCATCAGTCAGTGATATCATGAAATATTGACTGCCTGATCTATGAAAAGCTGCATTCTATTCTGGGACATTGGTCTTGGAAATTTAAAATATGCAAAGCATAGAACAAAATCAGAGCTTGAACTGTAGGATTACCATCACATGGCTCTAGAAGCTCATAGTCAAAAGTAGTTTGTTTTTATTTGGAGTCACCGACAGGACACTATTCATAAATAGTGAAATGTCAATTATGTAAATAGTAAGGGTTAAGTTACTGTGTAAATAGTAGGAGTCAGTTACTGTTCATGAATAGTAAAGGTCAATCATGAATAGTAAAGGACAGGTAAACTTGTCTATAAATAAGATTGAGGAGTAAGGGAAAATCATCCCTCATCTCCCACTTCCACATATTTTCTCTCAACTTCCGCAAGATCCTATATTGGTATCAGAGCTAGATAAGGAAAAATCTAAATGGAGAAATCTAACAACAACCCAGAAACTATGAAAGAATCAGTTTCAGAAAATCTACAAACCGAGGTATTTTCATATTCCAATATGAACAACTAAACTTTATTATTCCTGATAATCTCTTGATTATTATTTGATTATTATCATGCTATAGTATTGTTATACTAAATAGATTCAAAGTGGTTTGCTATGAACGAAGGTAGACTGAGAATAGGTAAGCCCAGACTATGCCATCCGAAACCGGAAACCCAGTTAGTCAAAAGAGAAGCCGTCTGAGGGGAAGTACGAACTTGTTGAAGGCGCTGTTAAGGTAACTGATTGAGGCTGAAAATCATAGTAGTGACCAAAAGAATTTATTTAGGATAACTTTACTATAATTTGATAATAGATAATAACAAACAAGAAGGTTAGAAGGAATAAAACTTGCTTAGAAATCATGAAAATGATGAATACATACTTACTAGATGAAGATTATAATTATAAAATACTTATTTTATATGTTCTTAAAACACTTAATATAGACATAAAAAGAAAAATTTATGACTTTTTAATTATTGAAGAAATGACAGAATTAGACCAACTAATGGAACTCATAGAACAAGATTGGCAGGAATTAACTATCCACAATATATATGAATTATATGACTCATATTCAGATTAATGATAAACTACGAATATCTAACATATTAGCTACAAACTATAGAAGACTTAGAACTACTAAATAAACTTTTAATAAATAATATTAAAACGTACCAAAGAACCCAAGATATGGAGTACTTAGAATATATTTCAGAAAATATAAAAGAAATACAAATTCTTATAATAAAGAAACAGGAATATTATGAAAAAATGTTTTTATAATGAATGAAACTTATAGAGAACAATTATTAGAAAAAATTAATGAAATAAAACAAGAATTACGATTTAGACAAAATAGATTAGAAGAAAATATATGGGCAGGAGTATGCCAAAAATCTATAAAAGCACAAAGAAAAACGATATTCTTATTAAATCTACAATTACAACACTTAGAATATAAATATCAACATAACTTATAATGAATAAAGAAGAATATGCTGTAGAAGAAAAAATATATAAAAGTCAAGATGGACTAGAAATAAAAATAATACATTCAAACTTAGAAAGAAGATATAAAAAAATAGGAACCCAATTATACCTAATGCCAGATAAAGAATCAGCAAAATTAGAAGATAGTCTAACAACTATGGTAAGATTAAATAAAGAAAATGAAGAAATTGATAGAAAAAAGGAAATCGAAAAAATTAGAGAACAAGCTAAAAAAGAAATTAAACAGATAGAAGAAGTAAAAGATACTAGAATTCAAGAATTACAAAAAGAATTAGAAAGACTTAAACAACTATATGAAGAAAAATTAAAAGCAAAAGAAGAGTACAAGAAAAGAACTGAAGAATTAAAGTTAAACCAAGAAATAGAAAGAATGAAGACAATGTTAGAAGAAACAGAAGAATTACCTGAATTAAAAATAGATGAAATAAATGAAATAAATGAAGCAGAAAATGATAATATTTCAGAAAATAATTATGAATCATATTCAGAAACATATACTGACCTTATAGAAAAAGATAAAAATATAGAAATAAATGTAGGAAATTTAGATGAAAAACCTAGTACTTCAAATCATAAAACACGAATGGATACAACTCCAACATATTATACTTACGAAAAAGAAAATAGAGATAAAGCTTTATGGGATAAAAGATTGAATAAAAATTGGATACCTAGACAAACTACGGATCAAAATAATTTCTTAGATTTAGACTGTGTAGCAGATACAAATAAAACAATTCAATTATGGATAGGCTATATATCAAAGCAATTAATAGACAACAAGATATCAATAATAGATGCCCCAGGATACATAGAAAGAACACTTATAGGAATAGTAAAAATATGGTTACAAAATTTAACACCAGCAAGCCTAGCAACACTAAGGAATATTACAAAACCTAATAATGAAATAGCAACATCAGCAATAGACATATTAAATAAATATGAAATATCAATTAGAAATGAATTTGAAAGTATGACAACAGAAATAGAAGAACAACAGAAAGATAAAATAATAAACAGAAATTTAATGAATAAATTAGCAATATGTAAAATGAGTTACATAGATGAATATACATGTGCATTTAGAGAATATTACTATAAAGGAATATATACAAATGATGAAAGTAAAGAAATAAGAAAATTATATTACACAAAATTACCAGAACCATTTAGTTCAAAAATAATAATAGATTGGGAAGAATCAAATACAGTAGATACACTAGGAGCTAGAATAAAATTCTTACAACAATGGTTTATGAAACTATGTGAAAAACATAAAGAAGAATTAAATATAGAAAAAATATTAGTAAAAAACCTAGTATATTGTACAAGCAAATTAGCACCTCAATTTGGATGTAAGAATCCATATAAAAAGAAAAGGATAAAGAATTATAAACGCTTCAAAATAAAATATAAGAACAAAATTCCAAGAAAAAGATATTATATAAAAAATTATAAACAAAAAAGACCACACAGAGTTAAGAAAAATATAACAGAATGTAAATGTTATAATTGTGAAAAATTAGGACATATAGCTAGAAACTGTAAATTACCAAAAGATTTAAAGAAAAAACAAATAACAGAGGTAATAATAGAAAAAGATAAATACAAACAGATAGATTATTTGGATTATGAATTAGAAAATGAAGATAGCATATACGAAATCACAGATATTGAATTAGAAGAAGAAATAGAGTCATTTTCTGATTATTATGACTGAAAATGATATAAAAATAATAAGTAAAGAAGAATATCAAGATAATGAATATACAGAACAAAAGATAATATTTGACAATAATATGTTTGAACAAATAAAAGGAAAAGAACTAGACTTAAGCATAGATAAAATATTAGAAGTATCTAGATTAAAAAACTTATTCAAATTACAACACGATGAATATTATGTAGTAAGCCAAAAAGAACATGTAATAGATTGTAAATATATTAAAGGTAAAGCTAAAATACCTATCATAAATAAAAAAATAATTAATAAAGAAATCCACGATTTAAAATCAAAAAATCCAATAAAATATGTACATTTAGGAGCAACAGAAATATTAATAAAGGCATGTTTTAGAGAAGGAATAGATACACCTATAGAATTATATTTAGCAGATGATAGAATAATTCAGCCTATAGAAAAAAGTATAATAAGTGCAGTTAGAGGAAATCTAATATATCAAAAATTTAAATTTATTATAAGTGCAAACTATTCAGTAGCAATAGAAGACAAAAATATAGATAAATCACTAGTGCTATACTGGAAAATGTCAGGACTAGAATTAGCACCAGGGAGCAAAATATTTACAGCAAGATGTAAAAATTTATATGTATTAACTACAAAGCATAAAATAACAGCAAAAAATAAGATTCAAAAAATCAAAATAGAAAATCCATTTGATAAAATAATCTCAGTAATAGATAATAATGATTACAGTTATAAAGAAATAGATTTTGAAGAAGATTTAGAGATAGTAAAAGAAAGATTAAGTACATCTAAAAGATTAAACTGTGATACACCTTCATCATCAAGAACTAGTACATCTAGAAGATTAGATTGCGACTTAATACCTAGGTCTTTAGAGCAAAATAAAAATGAAATACAACCATATCAATATTATATCATAGGAATATTAGACCAAAGAAAATATTTAATAACTATTAATACAGGACAAATAGAAAACCAAATTATAAGAGAACTAGTCAAAGAACATGAAATAATTACGGAGAAAATATAAATCTGAATTACCTAGAGCTTTGGTAAATATAGAAGAAACTACTGAACAAGAATTAATTATTGGAGGAATACCAATAAAAATTAAATTTAAAATACATCAAGGAAATAATAATATTACTTTAGGAATAAAATGGCTAGAAACAGTTAAATCATATAATATAGATGATAAACAACTAACAATAACTTATGAAAACAAGAAAGTAATTATTAAAAGAACAATTATATGATAAACTAAACATCTTTAAATGACAAAAATATACATTTTAGCAAAAATAATTATAGAAGGATACTATAATAGATATTACACACCTATGATAGACACAGTAAAGGTATAAATATGTGTAAACATAATTGTCTATCAGATAGTAAATGGAAAAAATTAAAAACACCATTAATAGTAACAGGATTTAATAATGAAGGAAGCATGATAACACATAAAGCTAAAAATATAAAAACACAAATATGTGATAAAATATTATTAATAGATGAAATCTATAGTTATGAATTTACAAATAAAGATATATTATTAGGAATGCTTTTTTTAGAAAAACTATACCCACATACTATAACAAAAACGCATTGGTGGTTCACTACCATATGTAATCACAAAATAGGAGCGAAAAGAGTTAATAATAAAATCAGAAAAAATACACCATGGATAAAAGGAAGTGAAAAAATTACCCAAAAATTAGAAAATATAACAACTAATGATCATAAAATAGAAATTATAATATTCACTGTAGATAAAATACAAGCAATAAATGATAAATTAAACTCATTATATAACGAAAACCCATTACAAGGATGGGATAAACACAAAACAAAAGTAAAAATCAAGCTAATAGATGAAAATAGTATAATAACACAAAAACCATTAAGATATAATTTTGAAGACCAATCAGAATTTAAAATGCATATAAATGAATTATTAGAAAATAAGTATATACAAGAAAGCAATAGCAAACATAATAGTCCAGCATTTATAGTAAATAAACATAGTGAACAAAAAAGAGGAAAAAGTAGAATGATTATTGATTATAGGAATCTAAACGCAAAAACTAAAACATATAATTACCCCATACCTAATAAAATACTAAAAGTACGACAAATACAAGGATATAATTACTTTAGCAAATTTGGTATCAGAATCAGATTTTACCACCTAAAACTAGAAGATTTAATCAAAACATTTAACAAAGATTTCTTTGTACCACAAGGATTTTACGAATGGAATGTTTTACCATTTGGCTATAAAAATGCACCAGGTAGATATCAACACTTTATGGATACATATTTTAACCAACTAGAAAATTGTGTAGTGTATATAGACGACATATTATTATATTCAAGAACAAAAGAAGAACATCTAAAATTATTAGAAAAATTTATACATCTTATAGAAATATCAGGAATTAGCTTATCAAAAAAAAGAAAGCTGAAATTATGAAAAATCAAATAGAATTTTTAGGAATACAAATAGATAAAAATGGAATAAAAATGCAAACACATATTGTACACAAAATAGTTAATTCTGAAGAATTATTAGATACTAAGAAAAAATTACAATCATTTTTAGGATTAGTTAACCAAGTAAGAGAATATATACCAAAATTAGCAGAAAATTTAAAACCATTACAGAAAAAATTAAAGAAAGATATAGAATATTACTTTGATAAACAAGATAATATCAGAAAAATTAAAACCATGTGTAAAGATTTACCAAAATTATACTTTCCAGATGAACATAGGCAATTTACTTATATAGTAGAAACAGACTCTAGTGATCATAGTTACGGAGGAGTGTTAAAATATAAGTATATAAATGAAAAAATAGAACATCACTGTAGATATTACTCCGGATCATTTACAGACCCACAAATAAAATGGGAAATAAATAGAAAATAATTATTTGCCTTATATAAATGTTTATTATTTTTTGAACCATATATTGTATATAACAAATTTATTGTTAGAACAGATAATACACAGGTAAAATGGTGGATAACCAAAAAAGTACAAGATTCAGTTACAACAAAAGAAATAAGAAGATTGATCACCTCTCAAGACAAAGATACTGAAAAAATAAATACAATGGATCAAATACTCAACCTCCTAACTACACTTTGTAAAAAAGTGGATAGTATGGATGATGAGATACAGAAGCTAAAAGAGCAAGCTAGCAGTCAGCAGCATGACGTTAAATATGCGGAGCTACGTCGATCGGAAGACGTTAAAATTCCAGATCTAGAAGGAGACGTTGGGAAACTCCATAAAACCCATAACGTTTGTGTAAATACAGCTGCAGGTACATCAGAAAAAACTAAGGAAGGAAAAAGCTATATCAATACAAATATGAACAAACTATTTGATAAACCATATATAGCACCAAAAATACAAAAATCCGTACCTACTCCACAAATCACTACATACAAAAACAGTCTAGCCCAACAGAAGAATACATATAACCATATTACCCGTACCTACATAGAAAATATTTACAAAATCCAAACCTACTTGAATAAAAACCCAAAAGCCACAAATAT
Source organism: Solanum pinnatisectum (assembly GCA_035578085.1). Classification (NCBI taxonomy): domain Eukaryota; kingdom Viridiplantae; phylum Streptophyta; class Magnoliopsida; order Solanales; family Solanaceae; genus Solanum; species Solanum pinnatisectum. Next base: position 37,680,831 of record CM069087.1, read on the forward strand.
AAAAGAACCAAATACAGACTATATTACCCAACACCTACAGGGATACAACAAACTAATAGCACTACCAGGCACAAATATAAATTTAGTTACTACTTGCTATAACTATGGATTACTCAGTACCGTATACACAGCTACTGGAGATGAAATTTCCAATATACCAGAACTATACAAAGCTTTCTTAACCTACAAAAGAATTACCAAAGGAACCCTATTTTTTATTAAGTTTTATACAGCTACTGCAGAGATACTATATGACGAAATAAAATCGGTTATACAAGTCATAAAGATAGGATTGACTAGAGATATGCTAATACCGGAAAAGATAGAAAAACAAAATGAGATATCTGTTGTAGATATTCCAGATTTTTATGCAAACAAAATAGTTATTGGAATAGCTACAATACTGACAGAACTAGCAAACAATTATTTAAACAACAATACAATCTGGAGCTATTATAGCAGAGACAATACTATGATATACTCTAATTGTAGAGAAACAAGAGAAGGAGATATGGAAGAAATACGACAATGGATACTAAGTCTCCTTAAATCAGAAAATATACCAACAACAAGAGCTATCAGAAAAAATTTTATTTCACCAGCACTTTTAACTAGATACTGTACAACTATCAGTAGTAAATATTCAGAGCACATATGTTCAAAATGCCAAGGAGAAGATAACCAAGTTCCAACCGTACAGCTGGAGTAAACTAAAAACAAAACATCCGGCAGCCTGATGAAGACAGCCGACAAAAAGATATGAAGAAGACAAATATGTATATTATTAGGAATGATCTTCCCCTCAAACGGCTTCTTTTTTGCCTAACTGGGTTTCCAGTTTCGGATGGCATAGTCTGGGCTTACCTATTCTCAGCCTACCTTCGTTCATAGCAAACTACTTTGAATCTATTTAGTATAACAATACTATAGCATGATAATAATCAAATAATAATCAAGAGATTATCAGGAATAATAAAGTTTAGTTGTTCATATTGGAATATGAAAATACCTCGGTTTGTAGATTTTCTGAAACTGATTCTTTCATAGTTTCTGGGTTGTTGTTAGATTTCTCCATTTAGATTTTTCCTTATCTAGCTCTGATACCAATATAGGATCTTGCGGAAGTTGCGTACACTTGCCTAAAACAGAACCACATAATTGTGAGCATGATCCTATGAAATAGAATTTTGCCAGAAATATCAAGTAAAATTTCACCTTCTGTAAAAGATGTTACAATATTTTCGCTTCTTCAGTAAGGATAATGCTGCAAAGAACTTTCCCTTTCTAAATATAATAAAGAGGTAATCAAAATGAAAGATATGTTCTAACATTTCCCTCTTCTCTGTAAAATTGTATACATGTTTTAAATGAAGACATATGACTTGTGCTTGGCCAGCAGGATCGCTTGCTCAATGGCACCAATATTTGGAACCTGCCAGTGTCTTACAATAAGCTTTGTTTTGAAGCTGTAGATAGTGGAGCAAAGGATCTACCATTCCGCAAATAAATATAATTACATCAAGTACCATGTTTACTTTTCAAGATGACTTTGATCTCTTCATTTTCAGCTTGCGGTGAAATTCAGTTAGGTTGCTGAGAAGCTCTCACTTTCTGCAGTTACCATATTTTTTGTGAGGAGATGCTTACATGATCTCCACCTCATCATCTAGAACTTAATTTGTGCATTTCTAATCATTACTGTCGGAAGGGATCGGAGATCCTTATATCGTGCAGGCTCGAGGGAATATCATGCTACAGTATCTATGTGATGAGGTGCGCTCTCTAGGTAAAGAAAATGCCTTTCTATTCGTTAGTGGTATATTTTCTTTATCCTATGCCGAGTGGTGTGCACTTCTGTATGCCTAAGCCATATTTGGACCTTCACATAAAACCTCTCTTCCAAGCTAACAGATACATATTTGATACAGAAAATTCTTATGGTAATTGATTAATGTATTCACTTCATATAGATTTTGGCTACCATGCTAATTGAAAAACCACAAGCATTGTGAAACAAGCACTTGATCCCCAAGCCCATGGGTTTGGTCCTAATTTACCGTGGCAAGGTAATAGTATCATTTAGAGATGATTGGTTTCCATTTAAAAGCCCTGATGGAAATGGTAATCTTGATGTGGCTTTCCTATTGTGTCTGCCATCAAAATGTATATCTCAGGGCACGTAGGCTATAGAATGGATTCAATATTTTTTTCTACAGTGGAAACATTAGGAATAGGTTTATTCACAACTCTTTTTAGACTTGGATATTGGGCAACCGTCCATAGTTCCTATTACTATCTGACTATCCAAATGGTTGCTGGATTGTTCCAACCCACTGGATGTCCTTCAGTAGTTGCAATGATCGGGAATTGGTTTTGCAAAGAAGAGGTGACTTATAATGACTATTTAGAATGCTCACACATCTATTGGGAACCTTACGGGGTACTTAGTCGCATCAATATTATTGAAATATGGATGGAGTCGGTCAATGATTGTTCCTGGTATCCTTATTGCTTTTAGTAACATGATAGTGTTCCTATTGTTGCCCGTTCATCCAAAATCATTTTAGGTAATAAAGATGAAGTGTTATCTCCAGGAAAAGAAGACGAGGAATTGAATAAACCTCTCTCAAGATCAAAGAGAGAAGAGGAATCAGCTGTGGGTTTTAGAGAAGCATGGAGGATTCCAGGAGTTGCGCCATTTGTTTTTTGCATTTTTTTGGTGGCTTACACATTTCTCTATTGTGGCTGCCCTACTACATTTGCCACACAAGCATGCTAACTGTTCTACGTTTGTCATGTTAGATATGTTGTCTTGTTGTTTTCTTACTCTATTATGTAAGCGTATCTTGATCCTTTTGTGACGATACTTGTCCAACGAGGAATCTGGTAACTTATCAACATTGTTTGATGTCAAAGGGGTAGTAGGTGGAATCCTCACAGGTTATATATATGATCAGTTTGATGACAGCTATAACAGCTGCTAGCTTCATGTATTGTGTTATCCCAGCTCCATGCCTATTTCGAAGCTACGGACACATCTCCGTGACTATAAACATCATCCTCATAATAGCCTAACGCGTGTATTAGAGGAAATTTCATACTTTTGAATACTTGTACGACATGTATAATCTGAAATGGATGAAGATCACCGTGTCAGTACACGTTTCAGTTCCATCTAGAATTTCTGTCATCCAATTGCCCTTCTAGCTTCTCTATTTGTCAACATGAATAGTTTTTTCTGTGATTTACCTTGTAATGTGGATGTATAATTCAATTAATTCTCATTAAGCTTTATTGAGGTTTAACAGCTGAATTCTTGCGTTATTTGTTTATTTATTTGTAACTCCTGACATTCCTTGCTTGAACATCTCATTCGAAGAGCTTTGAGATTTTCTATTTTTGCTAATGCAGTAGTGACCCGAGTAGTTTGTTCCTATACAATATAACTGGTTTTACATTTCTATTTTTTCTCCTAAAAGATTGCACTGGTGTTTTACCCTTTTTGCTTAGGAGTATTACTTCGATTGTCTTGCAGAATTTTACGGGATATTCTTAAAATGATTTGAAAATATTTATTGGACATCATATTGGCAAATATTTATGGAACATGAAGAGCATGATACTATCCCTCTTAATTTGACAAGCTACAAATTTGATCCATTGTTGGCACTAAATCAGATTATGAGTACAATCGTTGTGCTTGTGTAATGTGGTCACATTGGTCATTTCGCTGAATAGTAATTAATTTGGAGTCAATATTAAACTCCTAAAAGATTCATAGTTTCCTTGATATTGTGTCTACCATTTGCATATCAGTTGTCGAAAATATGATGACAATTGACATGCATTGCTTGCAATGAAGAGAATCCAAGACCAGAGTTATCATAAATAATCCTGCTGATGAGGATGTTTACAAAGGAGTTCCTAAGGCAGGTGTTTTTTGTCATTGTTTAGTATGTTCCTAGCTCAATCTTTTTTTTTTTTAATCGTGAATGCACCATTTTAGCTGAAGATGGAATGTTGCATCTGTAATATTAATTGGAGCAGCTTTGGTTGTTGGTTTTTTTTTGGCCTTCTAGATATATTGTTTATATTGTGGTTCAGGTTGTGTAGAATTGGAGACATGCGGAGAAGGAACACCAACTAGCGTTATGCCTATATGACCTATGAAGACATTCTCCGGCATAAACTTATTAAACAATCTTTTATAGCTGGAAGTCCTTATAGTTGTGTATATGTTCATGCTGCCACTACATTAAAGTGTAAAATGTTGGGCCCGCGCTTAGCACTGGCAACACTCATCTAGTTTCTACTATATAGAAATGTGAAAGAGCGACCACACCTATATTTGTTGTACCTTATGCAACAAAGATTAGACAAATATGAACTCTCTGTAATTTTAACCAAAAGTGAGGGTATTTATGTCTTTTGAATATGTTCTTTCTTCTGCTCTGCTTCTCGATCATTCTCGGTTCTATTTTTCTCTCTCCTTGCCCTTCGTTTTCCAGATCAAACGAGGAGTTTCTCAAATAGTACATCATGCTTTAAAACACCCGCTCCGAGTTTATCAGTAAAAATTTCAGCCTTTGATAGAGGTTTTCCACATTGTTAACCGATAATTCTTCCGATCTAAATTTCAATTTCAGCCTCGAAATGTCATACCAAATCAAATCTGCAACTTTCCTTTGCAATCTTGCGGTCAATTACCCTAAGCATATGTGAAGTAAGATCAAACACATCATAATCAATCACAGTTCAATAAAGATTTAGTTTCTCTATGATTGTAGTGTCTGGGCCACTTGTGTGCACCTCAAACTAATTTCATTAAATACTTGTTATATCCCTTCAACACAAGTTACCAAGTTACTCTTATAATTATCAAGATTTAAATTGTTTTCTCGATAACCAAATAAGCTCTCCATATGATTAGTTTATTTTTAAAATAATGATCTCTATGTGAAATTTATTAATAAAAATGTCTCATTGAGGTCTAAACCACAAGAAGCTTATGTGAGCAGTAGGCATGTATTTGTGAATTTGATGTTTTTCAAAGTGACAATAAAGTAAAACACTTTTTATTGAAGAGAAGAAGGGCAAAGGCCCTCACAGGCATGAATTAGAGACATTTACAAATTTAATATTTCGAATGATATGGTTATGACTCAAGTAGAAGGCTGGTTGGTGGATCTTTGATCTCTGCCTTATTCATGGCGAATTGAGAATGAAAGGATCATGTTATCGTCAATGGCTTGATACATATTCAGAGTAAACATAAAAATTTCTTAACAACTTGAATCCACAGCCTTTTTGTTATTTATTTTGGTAAGTTGATCGAAGAGGGAAGGTACCTGAAGGCTAATATTTGTAATTTCTATGTTCTACCTATTGGTTTAGAATTGTATCTATGTGTCACAAAATCACTGACTGATATAAGAACATGGTAAAAAGAGGATAATAACAGAGAGGATAAAACTTGCCTCTAAGTTGAAAAATGAAAGAGATGCGTAGAGGTTGATAAAAATTGATCATATTAATGTCGAAGGAAGCTTGAGATCTTGACATCTGAACTTACCAAGGAAAACTAATCACATGTATGGGATTTACTCTAAGTATTTTAGATTTGTAAGAAAATATGCTTTTCTTAATTCCTATAGTTGCTTGTGTAGCATTGTTACTTGCAGGAAATACCTAGAATCTGTAGTAAATGAATTATGTTTCTATTTCAGAAAAAGTATTCTTTCAAGTTTCAATTATTTGGTGAATGGTTTTAGTCCTATATAGTCCTGTAAGACTGTTTTAGTTTCAAAAAAGTTTGAAAATGCTTTTATAGCAATTGTTTTTTTATCTTTGTGTTGTTTACTCTGTACTTTAAACTCAAAAGAAATACAAAGTTCTTCCAGTAGTCTGCAAGATACATTAGGGCAGAAATCTTTTGCTTTCAACCTAAGTTGCCCAGATTTGGGTGAGGGTGTTCGATACCGATGTGAATTTAGAGGTCGGATTCTTTATGATATGAGGGTACAGATCCAAGTACTGATACTTAGACTATGATCTGGGGGTAGAAATGTGGTGGTTGAAAGAACTTTCTTCTATTTGAATAAATCAAATACTAGGTAAACTATATATGCTTCTATTTATTTCAACATGACATTTTTTCTATATACATTCTCACAAACGTAGTAATTTCCTGTCTTGATGACGTTATCTAACAGGTCCTGATGTTTTCGTGAAGACCACGAATAAAGGAGGCTAATAATGACTAGCTGGGCTATCCCTTGAAGTAAATACATTACATGGTAGTATCAAGCAAGCAATTGGTATGTAGTAGACACATCCTCTTTCTGTTGTTTTGTGTAATAAGTTTTTATTAACTACGCCTCTGAAATTGAAGATAGGATTTTGATCAAATGCTAGCTTAATCTAAAGTTTGTTTGAGCATGGGACATGTCATTATTGGTGACCACCACAAGAGGTAAATTTTCTTACTTGATTATCTTAAAACATCATTTGGAACTTGTAGGTACTCTCCGACAGAGCTTTTCTTATTCTTCTTTGGATCACTGCTTCTTCTATTTGTCTGGTTCTCTAGCAGCTTGCATGAAGGACCAATTTTATCATCATGCCAACTAAAGAAATTAAGAAATATGGCGTTGATCAACATTTGGCGTACTAGATAATTTGATAGTTTGGAGCATGTGATCATTTTGTTATTTTAAGTCCTCATCTTTTGGTGATACATTTGACGATCGGATCCTTTTTCTTGCACTATAGTTCTACCAAATATAAGCTATAGATTGTAGTAGAGAGCTTGTTTCCACATAACCTCGACTAAATAAAAAAATAAAAAATTCAAAGCAGTTTGCAAAGGAAGGGCTATATTAATTAAAATTTTCGTCTTTTACTACTTCATGACCTAAGATTGTCGCAACTGCTAAAATGCCTGCCAGTATAATTTTTTTGGCTACGGGTATTTGAATTTTGGGCAAATATATTGAAAAAGGAAGACAGTTCAGTGAATGCTCACTATGAAGTGATAGTGAAATGCATGGTAGTGAAAATTTTGAGTTCTTGAAGAGTGTACTTTATTTTGATTGAAAATCTTTTTATTTGATCGTGAAGGCACTTAGCTGTGGAGAAGAACAGGACAATTTTGTTTGGTCACAAATTCTAACAGTGTCAAATTGTTAATTAGACCACCTACATTTGACGATAACGATGATCATTCCACATGTAATGTTGTCTATGATGATATTGAAAAGGCTTTCTCTTGAACTTATGCTATAATTTGCAATGGTAAATCTAATATACATTTTGCATTAGCTTGTTATTACTCTATGTGGATGAATTTACCTCATAAACATACTGATAATCTTGAATTTATACTACCTGATTTTCAGAAAGATTCTTACTAATCTTGTTAATCTAAAGATGGGATTTTTCAAGTAACCCCCAATTTGTGTTGTGTCAGATTTCTTTTTTGGATGGTCAGCTAAGTTAACTCATGAATTTGGTATTCTACATTCTAATTTTGTGGTGCTGGTGGTTTTGGATTAGCTTTTTATTACTCTATGTGGATGAATTTACCTCATAAACATACTGATAATCTTGAGTTTATACTGCCTGATTTTCAAGAAGCTGGAAACTTTCATGTTACACAATTGTCACTTAGTCTTGTTATAGCTGATGGGAATAATGCTTATTCAGTTTTTCAGATGAAAAATCTTCCACTTTGAAAAAACTGAGATGGGGTTCTGATTAATACAGTTGAGGAGTTTGAAAATAATGGATTGATGTATTTTAGAAGGAAGTTATGTATACCTGTTTGGGCAATAGGACCAATACTTTTTCAAGAAAATGATACTCCTAGGAAAGAACCAGGAATTCCTTTAGTAAAATGTCTACCAAAGATTCGTTGCAGTGTAGAGACAGTAAGAAAATGTCAGCCTGTCTATTATGCCTACAATTACAAGAAAGTAGACGAATGAGGCTTCAAGGTGAGTGTTTTACCTCCCTTAAGCTTTTTATGTGTACTTTGAATATATAATATGTGCTTGAGTATGTATTTGTGCTGCAAGGATAATAAATAATTATAAGAGGAGGCTTAAGCTAAAGAAATATCTTGCATCTTGTAGCGCAATGATACATATTCATAGTTTTGACTATAAGCTGAAGAGGAAAGAGTTGGAAGAAAGAACTGAAAAAGCTAATGCGAACACAAGTCATTCAGAAGCTCTCGCTTCGGTCATGGAGGTACTTCTATTTTGAAAAGCTTCTTGAACTTTTAGTTATTTTGAAAATTTTCAGAAACTTTCTGTTATTTTTCAAAATATTATTACACGTCTGCACATAGGCCTTAAAAGTACATGTGTTTTATTATAGTACAAATGAAAAATTGAAGCAGTTGTTTCGATTTTCATCTGGCAATGAATTTGTGAACTCCCCTATGAGGATGTCCCTTTGTAGTATGCACTAAGCTAATACATAATCGAGAAATCTATGAGCCATTTCAGAAAATAAATGTCATCTTATGACTGTTGAGTATAACTTTACAATAGAGCTTATATCACTGTTTGATTTGCAGCTCGCTCTCTTGCAATTTCTCGTGTAGCTCCCTCTACTTGATCTCAGGGAGCATCTTCAATTGAGCATAAGATAAATTCTAATGACGTATTTATTGTGGCATTTGTACGTACTTCGGAAACTTTTATGTATGAGCATAAGATAAATTCTAATGACGTATTTATTGTGGCATTTGTACGTACTTCGGAAACTTTTATGTATTTGTAAAAATAGTTTAACAATATTATCATACCTTATCCCTTTTTATTGTACAGCTACAATGTTTGTTATGATAATCAAACTACAAAAGAGAAGTCGTAATTGTTCTTTCAGAATGATACACGTTGGGTGTCGAGCATCTCAAAGGAAGAGTTTGTGCATATATTTGATATATTAATGTCAGAGCACTGAATTGTTTAGATAAATTTCAATATATTGTGGAGTCCAACTGTACAAATGTGCATGATGGGAGGCCCGGAAGGGGCAGTAGCTCAGAAGAAGTGAGATATCACTTATCCCTCCCTATAGCTGATGCATGTCCTATATGATCTTTTGTATTTATTTTTATTGCAGCTTTGAAACTTGCTTCGAATGGTATTTCTAATGAAATGTGGCTTTCATTCCATGGAATAGTAACGCAATAAATAAGAATTTCCCATTCAATGTCATTTGGCAATGATGATGAATCATGGAGCTAACTTCACGGTTGAATAGTTTGTCAGGCTTCGTATATATAGAAATGTGAAACCGTGAACGATCAAGGGCAGTTTTGTCAACTAAAAAAAATTTCAAGCTTAGTTTAATTGTATGTTGTGCATAAAGTATTAAAATTTCTAGAAAAACCAATCAAAATTTATGTAATTCCCAATGTATTCACCACTAAGTTAATAGTTGTGGATTTTAATGGCCACACGTGTACCAATACATTGGGAGGAGTAAAAGAAATCATTGCAAAGTTACATGGATCCCATTTATTGATTTACTTCAAAAGCCTGTACATTCAAGCGGATCATTTTAAAAAAAATTCTTTTTTATTTTTGAATGTATAATTTTTAATGAGATTTTTTCATACCAAAAATTCAAATTTGAGGGCTTTTAATCTTTTCCTTTCTAAGTGTGGTTTGGTCATGAAAAAATACTGGTTATTTATTTAAAAAATTTATAGTTGAAGTCGTGTTTGGTTAAATTTTATGCAAAAAATAATTAGAATTTAAATATACTTTTTCTAAAGGCATAATACATAAATATGTCATTTAATTTGGTTTCATCTGACATCTATGTCCTTTAATTTTAGATGTTCATAATAAATAATTTGTGATAAAATTTTAAAAAGGATAATATAGTTAGGGGCCGTTTGGTTATTGGTTAGAGTTATGCAGATATTAGTTATATGGTTTAATTATGCAGGATTAGTTATGCAAGTATTAGTTATGTAGGTATTACTTAGTTATGTAGAGATTACAACAATACATAAATTATTAATTACTGAATATATTATTTACAATTAATAAGCAAGCAAATAGTATAATTTCCCAAAAACAAGAATAAAAAAAGAAATCTTCTCTATACTTAAGTGGAATTTCTGTTTTGTTTTCTCTAAAAACATAACTCTTTCTGTGTTTTGAGATTATTACTCAAAAATATTTCTCTTAAAAGAGATGGTACTCAAACTGCTCAAAACTCTTTTGGAAATCTCAGTTTCCTCTCATCTTAAATGTAAAAACATTTACTCTTGGGAATACTTAGTTTCAATATATTATTTTAAAGAAAATGAACTCAGTTCTACTCTTCCTCAACTCATATGCTCAAGTATTAAAACAAATTTAAAAAAAAGTTTGCAAAAGACTTCTTAAAATAGGGTTTATGCCGAATTATGGACGTGAATGACTCAATTCAAGGACTCAATGATACCTCTCATCTCAAGATTGTTCGACTCATAGGGTTCATGCGGAATTATGGGCTTGAACTACTCAACTCAATGACCTTCATGGGTAATATGTAGTAGCCCCATGATTAGTAATGTAATCCCTAAATGATTACGAACTCAATACTCAAGACTTAGATACTACTCCTCTCAAAGATACTCAACTTATGAAGTTCATGCGGAATTTGTGGGCATGAACGACTCGACTCGAGGGTCTAAATAACAATATGGAATTCATGTATACGATTCTTCTCATTCTCATACTTACTTCCTCAAAACTTAGCTAGAATTAATAGTTGATCTCAAAGGATTCACAATTGAACTCAAAGACTGTCTTGAACTCTACTCTTAGCTCTTTCTTGAATTTGAATTATGAATTCAAGAGTTATGATGCATGATATGAAGGATCTCGATGATAGTGTAGACTCATGAATACATTTTCATCATTCTCATGCTCACTTAGTCTTGAAACAAGTTATTAGAAGGGACTTTCTCAAAAGACTCGAAAGAACTCTCAAGACTTAACTCTTAGCTCTACCTTGAATTTGAATTATGAATTCAAGGTTATTATTTTTGTGGTAGGAAAGATATCGTAATGATTAAATGAGTTTTAGATAGTTAATCATGAGAAACGGTCAAGAAAACACTATCTGAAAGCAAGTCTGCGAAGCGGAGATGCATTTTAATATTTGATCGCGAAATAATATATTTAAGATTGTAATAGTGGGCCCGTTAACATGCCCTTTCATATCTAGTATTATATAGAAGAGTGAAAGTGGTATGACGACCAAGGGTAAAAATGTAATTTCATTCTAACAAAAATCTATTAAGAAATATAGTAAATAATTCTAGAAACATCTTTTTATATATTAAGTGAATTATTATCAAGGGTAAAAATGTAATTTTACGCTAACAAAAATCTACCAAGAATGATATCAAGAAAATTAGATAGTTCTAGAAACATCTTTTGTTATTGTTATTATTATTACAAATAAAAATGAATAGGATGATATATTTGCATTTAAGGCAACCAAGAATAAAAATGTAATTTCATTATAACAAAAATCTATTAAGAAAGATAGTAAGAAAAATCAATAATTCTAGAAACATTTTTCTATATATGAAGTGAAAGATGATCAAAGGTAAAAACGTAACTTCACGCAAACAAAAATCTACCAAGAATGATAACAAGAAAACTAAATAGTTCTAGAAATATCTAGTAACGGCCTGTTTCCGTCGTTATAGAAAAGCCAACGGGGGAAAATTTGAGGCCAGAAAACTTTTTTCGTAGTATTTGAATTTTCCCAACCTTGTCCAGATTTGGGTGAAATCGGAGTCATTGAGGTGTAGGAAAATCTGGTAACAATTTGGGTGAATCATTTATGATTTTGATTATATGAGTAGTTAGATAACTAGTTAAAAAATTTGTATGATTTTACGGAATTGAATTCGGGCAAGTAGAACTCCTGGAATCGATCTTAGCATAAAGGGTATTTTCTGATCGCCGTGGGTTAGAGGTGTGTTGCGAAATGGGAATTTTGGAATTCTTGAAATAACTCTCTGTTTCATTTTGGCCGCTTTGGCAAGGGTTTTTGCTGCTCTAGCGTCGCCGCTGCGGCGGGCCCGACCCGAATTAAAGTCGTTAATAAACCCCTAAACGACCTCATTATGCACTTTTTGACTTTTTGAGCTAAGGAACGACCTCCAGGCGACTCCTACTCATTTTTCACCATTCTTAAGGCTAAAGGTAAGCTTTTCACTCTCCGAATCCATTTTTCGATCCGTAGAACGCAATAGAATGGGTGAATATTGATGGGGGAATGTTTTGTTATAGATTCTATGGTGGAAACAACCTAATTTGGATAATTGGGATCATGGGTTTGATATAGGATTCATAGGATTGTTAGTAATCCGGGTAATTAATAATTGTTTATTGATTCTCATATTATATTGATTGTTTATAGATCAAGAACAAGCGAAAAAATTCGAAAGGATCAAGTTTCTTAGGGTTTCAAGCTTGTTTTGAGGTAGGTGATGGTTGTGATTCGATAATTGTGTGATGTATGCTTGTTCTTGCTTCATTATGATACTTGTATATGTATGAATGTTGCAATGTTGATCACACTTGTTGTAAATGAGATAAATAATTGATGAATGCCATGAAATCATGCCTTAAATGTATGATCTTGATGATATACTTGTGATTGTAATTGTGGTGTGTGAATGAGATCGGTTGCCACATTCCGGCATAACTAACTTGGATCGGTTGCCACGTTCCGACATAATATGGGATCGATTGCCACGTTTCGACATGCTAACTGATTGGGTTTGGGTTTCATGAGAGGACCAATGATTTGACATAAAATGTGAAGTTGTTCGTTGTTCGTGAATGTTGATAATATTGTATATGTTGATATATATGCATGCATGTGATTATATTGTTGTTTGACTTGTTTATGTTACACTAGTGGGATAGCCGCGTGATCCTACCAGTACACTGTGGTTGTGTACTGATTCTGCACTTGCTCTTATTTTTGTTGAGTATAGGGCATTTTCAAGCGGCTATTGACAGATCTCGCTTAGAAGATCAGTGATCATCGCTTCGAATTCATGGGTGAACTAATTCTTCCGGGCTGCCATGAAATTCTCTTTCGTCTATGTCTACCATTTCCGGACATAGACATTTATTTTAGCTAGTTGATTAGTTCATTAGTTAGGGTTGTGTCCCTTTCTTGTTTAGACTTGATTCATTGTTAGAATGTTTTGGTACATTGACTTTCAGGTTCTAAGTTATTTTTCTGCATTGTTAGTTATTATTGTTAGCCTTTTGTTAGAGTTTATGAGAACTCTATTTTTATTTCCTTAGTGTTTGATTTAAATGTCTTAGTTTTTAAATTATTTGCTTGGTTTGGGTTGTAGTAGTGGTTCTCTCATCGGAGTGTTAATGTGGGTGCCAATCACGACGATCTGGGTCGTGACAAAGTTGGTATCAGAGCCTAGGTTCGTTGATCTCGATGTATCAAAATGAGTCTAGTAGAGTCTCGCGGAACGGTACAAGAACGCCTTTACTTTTCTTCGAGAGGCTATAGGACTTTAGGAAATCTCTATTTTTCTTTTGTCTCTTTTCATGCTATGACTTGATTCCAATTGGTATCTAGCGATTCAAATTGGAATCTAAACTCCTTCACTCTTCTGTTCACAGATGATTAATACTAGATTCAATGGCGTTAGGCCCGTAGCTCCAGTCAATGCTCTGATCGAGGAATCTGCAGCGAGAGGTCACGGTCGAGGCAGGGGTAGAGGTCGTGGAAGAGTAGCTCCTGTTGGAAATTGAGCTCCTGTTGAGAATGCTCCTGTGAATGAGAATCCTCCTGAGCATCATGAAAAGATTAAAGAGGAGAATGTTGATGTTGAAGTTGTTGAGGATGTGGGACAAGAGGAAGAGGTACAGGCTAGGACTACAGGTGTTCCTCCTTTGAATCCAGTGTTAGCTCAACAGATCATGTCGTTCTTAAAGGGATTGGTTGGTCCTGGAGTGCTTCCTTCTGCTCAAGCAACTCAATCTCCTACTAATCCTCCTGTTGCTAGCACTGCGGCCAAGGTGGGTGGGACTGGAGGTAGTGATGCTTTCTTCCGTCCTTTGTTGGGTTTTGTTATGACTGGTAATGAGCATGAAATGTTGACTAAGTTTCTGAAGCTAAAACCTCCTGTGTTTCTTGGTTATGAGAATGAGGATGCTTATGAGTTCATTCTGGATTGCTATGAGAGGCTTCATAAACTGGGTATTGTTCATCAGTATGGGGTTGAATTTGTTTCTTTCCAACTTCAAGGTGAGGCAAAGCAGTGGTGGAGAGCTTATATGGAATACAAATCTTTTACTTTACCTCCACTTACTTGGACTCAATTTCATGCTCTGTTTCTAGAGAAGTATATGCCTAGGACGTTGAGGGGTCGCAAGAAATATGAGTTTATGGCGTTGGAGCAAGGTGGTATGAATGTGGCTGCTTATGAGGCTAAGTTCTATGTTTTGTCCAGATACGCTACTCAATAGGTGATTACTGAGGAAGAGAGAATACGGTTATTTATTAGGGGATTAAATTCTGAGTTGCAAGTATTATCTGTTCATATGACTTCTGCAGGGAGAAGCTTTAATAAAGTGACAGACTATGTTAAGAAAGTGGAGGGGGTGAGGCGAGACGGTCAAGCTAAGGCATGGGCAAAAAGGGCAAAGAACTCGGGTAACTTTCAAGGTTTTTATTCCAAGGGGTTCGGAAGACCAACGCTTGCAGCCAAGCCAATTTAGTCCGTTATGCCCGCCTCTATAGGTAGTTACTCGGAAACTCCATCTCATAATTTTTAGGATAGCCAAGGAGTCGCGCCTTCGACGGGCGGCAGACCATCTTTTGACCATACTTGTTACAACTGTGGAGAACCTGGGCATATGAGGAGAGATTGCCCCCACCACGTGTGTTAGATTCCGCGCAGCAGCAGTCTAGAGCAGTGGTACCCACGGAGAATGGTAATAAGTGGCTCGTCATTATGAAAGGGCTCAGTGTTATGCTTTTCTGGGCATGAATGAGGCGGAGACGTCTGATGCGGTGATCACAGGTACTATTCTTGTCTGTGACCGAATGGCTAATGTGTTGTTTGATCTGGGTTCTACTTATTTATATGTATCCGTGAGATTTGCCTCAGATTTGATACGATTTGTGATATTATTGATGCCCCTATTCGTGTTTCTACCCCAGTTGGAGAGTCTGTCATAGTTACCCATGTCTATCGTGCTTGTCCTATTTTGTTTATGGGATTTCAAACTTGGGCTGATTTAGTGATTTTAGATATGATTGACTTTGACATAATCTTAGGCATGACTTGGTTGTCCCCTTATTATGCTGTGCTTACTTGTAATACTAAGTCTGTAACTCTAGAAATTTCAGGAAGGGAAAAATTAGAGTTGGAAGGGGTGTACAAGCCTAAGCAAGCTAAGATTATATCCTCCATTCGGGCTGGTAAACTGGTAGAGCATGGTTGTTTGGCTTATTTGGCTCATATTAGGGATGATGAGATTGAGGGGTCCATCCATTGAGTCTATTCTTGTGGTGTCTGAATTTAATGAAGTGTTTCCTAATAACTTGTCTGGTATGCCTCCAAATAGAGATATAGATTTTTGGATTGATTTAGAGCTGGTACGCGCCCCATTTCTATCCCTCCCTACCGCATGACTCCGACAGAATTAAGAGAGTTTAAGGCTCAAATCCAAGAGCTTCTTGATAAGGGATTTATTTGCCCTAGTACTTCTCCATAGGGTGCTCCAATTTTGTTTGTTAAGAAAAATGATGGTAATATGAGAATGTGTATAGATTATCGGCAATTGAATAGGGTCACTATTCGAAATAGGTACCCCTTGCCTCAAAATATATGATCTCTTTGACCAATTGCAATGTGCAGCGGTTTTCTCTAAGATCAATCTAAGATCTGGTTACCATCAGTTGAAAATTAGGCCTGAGGACGTGCCCAAGATGGCGTTTAGAACTCACTATGGGCACTATGAGTTTTTGGTTATGTCTTTTAGTTTGACCAATGCGCCTGCAACTTTTATGAGTTTAATGTATGGGGTGTTCAAGTCATTTCTTGATTCTTTCGTGATAGTCTTTATTGATGATATTTTGGTCTATTCGAAAAGTAAGGAAGAGCATGCCAACCATCTTCGTAGTGTTTTGGGTGTTCTTAGAAAGCAAAAACTTTATGCTAAATTTTCTAATTGTGAGTTTTGGTTGAAATCGGTTGCATTTTTGAAGCATGTAGTTTCAAAAGAAGGGGTAATGATAGATCCTCAAAAGATTGAGGTGGTTAAGAATTGGGTCCGACCAAGTTCTGTGACGAAAGTTAGAAGTTTCGTGGGTCTCGCTAGCTATTATCGTCGGTTTGTGAAATTTTTTGCCTCTATTGCTACTCATTTGACCAATTTGATAAAAAAGGAGATACCATTTGAATGGACTGAAAAATGTGAGGAGAGCTTTCAAAAGCTCAAGACTCTCTTGACAACCGCGCCTATTCTAGCATTACCGGTTGAAAGTAAAGATTTTATTGTTGATTGTGATGCTTCACATTCTGGTTTGGGTGTTGTGTTGATGCAGGATAAGAATCTTATAGCTTATGTCTCGCGTCAATTGAAGGTGCATGAGAGGAATTATCCAACGCATGATTTGGAGTTGGCAGCGGTAGTGTTTGCTCTTAAGATCTGGTGGCATTACCTCTATGGTGTTAAGTGTGAAGTGTTTACTGATTATCGTAGTTTGCAACATGTGTTCACTCAAAAGGATCTGAATTTGAGCTAGCGAAGGTGGATGAAGTTACTTAAAAATTATGATGTGACTATTCAATACCATCCGGGCAAGGCTAATGTGGTGGCAGACGCTTTGAGTTGAAAAGCGGTGAGTACGGGTAGTTTAGATTGCTTGAGTGTAGCCAAGCGATCTTTGGCTAAAGAAATTCAGACCTTAAAGTCTAATTTCATGCAATTGGGCTTCTCAGAAAGAGGTGGGGTGCTAGCTAGTATTAAGGTAAGGGCCATTTTCATTAAAGAGATCAAGGCTAAACAATTTGAAGATGAGAATTCGGAGGAACGTAGGAAGAAGACTGCGATGGGAAACGCACAAGAGACCACTCTTGATGCGGAGGGTGTGCTAAATTTTGAAGGGAGAATATGTGTTCCTAGAGTAGATGACTTGATTGAGAAATTGTTGGCAGAGTCTCATGGTTCGCAATATTCTATTCATCCAGGTGTGACCAAGATGTATAGAGATCTGAAGCGAATTTATTGGTGGTCGGGCATGAAAAGAGACATAACGGAGTTTGTAGCGAAGTGTCAAAATTGTCAACAAGGAAAATATGAACATCAAAGGCCTACAGGTTTAGTTCAAAGAATGCCAATTTCGGAATGGAAGTGGGAAAGAATAGCCATGGATTTTGTGGTTGGTCTTCCCAAGACTTTGGGGATGTTGGATTCTATTTGGGTAGTGGTTGATAGATTAACCAAGTCAACCCATTTTATTTCTGTAAGAATAGATTATAATGCTGAGCAATTGACTAAAATTTATGTGAAAGAGATAGTGAGGTTGCATGGGGTGCCCCTCTCTATCATTCCAGACCGTGGTACCCAATTCACATCTAAGTTTTGGAGGAAATTGCATGATAAATTGGGTACAGAACTCACTTTTAGTACAACCTTTCATCCGTAGACAGATGGACAATCGGAGAGGACTATTCAAGTGTTGGAAGACATGTTGAGGGCATGTGTGATTGTTTTTGGAGGGCATTAGGATAAGTTCCTACCTTTGTGTGAATTCTCCTATAATAATAGTTATCACTCCAGCATTGATATTGCACCATTTGAGGCACTCTATGGGAGGGGATGTAGATCACCCATAGGATGGTTCGAGGCTGGAGATGTGAAACCATTGTGGGTTGATTTAGTGAAGGATGCTCAAGATAAGGTTACGAGTATTCAAGCTAAGCTTCTAGCAGCCTAGAGTAGACAAAAGAAGTATGCGGATCATAAGGTAAGAGACATGGTGTTTCAATCCGGTGAAAATATTCTTCTTAAGGTATTACCTATGAAAGGGGTGATGAGATTCGGTAAGAAGGGTAAGCTAAGTCCTAGATATATTGGCCCATTTGAGATTTTTGGAATGTGTAGGACCGATAGCGTATAGATTAGCTTTACCTCCTAATCTATCAAGTGTTCATTCGGTATTTCATGTGTCCATGTTGAAGAGATATCATGGCGACGGGGACTATATTATTAAGTGGGACTCAATTGTGTTAGACAAGGACCTCCAATATGAGGAGGAACTAGTGGCAATTCTTGATCGTGATATGCGCAAGTTGAGTATCATGGAGATTAAGTCCGTGAAGGTTCAATGGAAACATTGTCCAGTTGAGGAAGCTAGTTGGAAAACCGAGAGGGACATGCGAGACAAGTATCCCCAATTGTTCGTCGATTTAGGTACTACTTCATTCTTTCCTTAACCTACTTTTCCTAAGTTTTGTCACTCGGGGATGAGTGATGGGTAAATTGGTATCTATTGTAACGACCTATTTTCGTCGTTATAGAAAAGCCAACGGGGAAATATTTGGGGTTGGAAATTTTTTTTGTAGTATTTGGATTTTCCCAACTTTGTCCAGATTTGGGTGAAATCGAAGTCATTGAGGTGTAGGAAAATCTGGTAACAATCGAGCGAATCATTTATGATTTTGATTACATGAGTAGTTAGATAACTCGTTAAGAAATCCGTACGATATTACGAAATTGAATTCGAGCGAGTAGAACTCCTGGAATCGATCTTAGCATAAAAGGTATTTTCTGATCGTCGTGGGTTAGAGGTGTGTTGCGAAATGAGAATTTTGGAATTCTTGAAATAACTCTCTGTTTCGTTTTGGCCACTTTGACGGGGATTTTTCGCTCTGGTGTCGCCGTTGTGGCGAGCCCGACGTGAATTAAAGTTGTTAATAAACCCTAAACGACTTCATTATGCACTTTTTGACTTTTTGAGATAAGGAATGACCCTCGAGTGACTCTTACTTGTTTTTCACCATTCTTAAGGCTAAAGGTAAGCTTTTCACTCCCTGAATCCATTTTTCGATCCGTAGAACGTAATAGAATGAGTGTATATTGATGGGGGAAGGTTTTGTTATAGATTCTATGGTGGAAACAATCCTAATTTGGATAATTGGGATTATGAGTTTAATCTAGGGTTCATAAAATTGTTAGTAATCCGGGTAATTAATGATTGTTTATTGATTCCCATATTATATTGATTGTTTGTAGATCAAGAACAAGCGGAACGAATCCAAAAAGGGAAGGATCAAGTTTCTTAGGGTTTCAAGCTTGTTTCGAGGTAGGTGATGGTTGTGATTCTATGATTGTGTGATGTATGCTTGTTCTTGCTTCATTATGATACTTGTGTATGTATGAATGTTGCAATGTTGATCACATTTGTTGTAAATGAGATAGATAATTGATGAATGCCATGAAATCATGATTTAAATGTATGATCTTGATGATATACTTGTGATAGTGATTGTGGTATGTGAATGAGATCGGTTTCCACGTTCCGACATAACTAACTTGGATCGGTTGCCACTTTTTGACATAAAAATGGGATCGGTTGCCACGTTCCGGCATAATATGGGATCGATTTCCACGTTTCGGTATGCTAACTATTTGGGTTTGGGTTTGGGTTCCATGAGAGGACCAATGATTTGACATAAAATGTGAAGTTGTTCGTTGTTCGTGAATCTTGATAATATTGTATTCTTGATATATATGTGTGTGATTATATTGTTGTTTGACTTGTTTATGTTACACTAGTGGGATAGCCACGTGATCCTACCAGTACACTATGGTTCTATACTGATTCTGCACTTGCTCTTATTTATTTTGAGTATAGGGCATCTTCAAGCGGCTATTGACAGACCTCGCTTAGAAGATCAGTGATCATCGCTTCGAATTCAAGGGTGAGCCAATTCTTCCGGGCTGCTATGAAATTGTCTTTCTTCTATGTCTACCATTTCCGGACATAGACATTTGTTTTAGCTAGTTGATTAGTTCATTAGTTGGGGTTGTATCCCTTTCTTGTTTAGACTTGGTTCATTGTTAGAATGTTTTGGTACATTGACTTTCAGGTTCTAGGTTATTTTTCCGCATTGTTAGTTATTATTTTTAGACTTTTGTTAGAGTTTATGGGAACTCTATTTTTATTTCCTTAGTGTTTGATTTAAATGCCTTAGTTTTTAGATTATTTGGTTTGGGTTGTAGTAGTGGTTCTCCCACTGAAGTGTTAGTGTGGATGCCAATCACGCGGTCTGGATTGTGACACATCTTTAATTATTGTTATTACTGTTAACTCATTTTATTATTACTTCTCCTTTTTTATGAGTTATTGTGATATCTACTCATTACTCTATTTTACTATTACTTTAATTTAATTAATTATACATTTTTTTATAATTAAAAATTTTATTTACCAAAGAGCTTTATAAAATAAAATCCCAGCCAACTTGGACAATCAGCCCCAAGTTTAGCTAATTACTCCTAACACATACCATCCCTATCTAACTATTACACTTAAAATCAGGGATATACATTAAGTTCTTTTAATCTACTAGCTAGCCTAGGTTGCTGGGAACCTCGCCCATGAACCTCTTGGATGACTTGTCGAATAATGCTTTCTGGTGGCCTTTGTTTCTTTAGAAATATTCTACAGTTTCTTTTTATCCACAAACAATATAATGCGCCTGCAAGTGTCATTTTGTATACCTGCATCATACTATTTTTCCCTCTCATGTTCCTCATTGCCCATCGAACTTCCTCCTGCCAGTTTAAGTTTTGCCTCCGAATACCTTACAAAACCAGTAGTTTAGACCATACACTTCTAGCATAATAACATTGAAAGAAAAGATGATCAATATCTTCATCCGACACCTGACAGAGTGGACATGTTACTTCATCTGCTAATCCCCATTGTGCCAATCTATCTCTAGTCAGTAATCTCCTATTAAGAGCAATATACATTATAAACAGCCATTTAGGAGCTTTAAAGTTTGCCCATACCAACTTCCTCCAGTCCACTCTATCCATATCACCTCTCATCTTCCGGTAGACCTCCTTAATAGAGTATTTATTCATGTTAATCAAATCCTGCTCATTATAGCCAACTTCCTGGAAATATTTGTGAATCTTCAAAATTCTTTGAACCATCCAAGATGCTTGCTTGGTCTGTACACCCCACACAGAGTTTTGTCTTCCATAGTAACTATGCACCCATATCACCCACAATTTGTCTTTTTTCTTGCACAAGTCCCATAGTAGCTTCCCATGAGCAGCTTTGTTCCAGGTATAGATATCTAGAAAATTCAAACCTCCATTGGATTTGGGCCTGCATAACTTCTCCCAAGCGATTAGTGCTTTTTTGATACATTAGTATTTCCTGACCATAGAAACCTCTTGCATATAGACTCAATTGCTTGTATAATATTCTTTGGCAATGCAAACACTTGAGCCCAAAATATCTGAATAGCAAACAAAACACTCTTGACTAGTTGTGCTTTGCCAGCATATGATAGGAATCTTGTAGTCCAGCTTGTAATCCTCCCCAGTATTTTATCAATGAGTGGTTTGAATTGCACTATGAAAACTCGTTTAGTACTTAAGGGCACTCCAAGCTACCTAAAAGGTAGCTCCCCTTTAGCAAATTTCAGCTCCTGTAATATATGTTCTTGAATATTTATCTTCACCCTCCAAAATATATACTACTCTTATCAGTATTTTCCACCAATTCAGAAGCCTGAGAGAACATTTGAAAACAATCATGCAGACACCTATCTAACTTCCCCCCTGCAGAATAGTAATAGATCATCAGCAAAGCTCAATTGAATTATCTTTTGCTTTTTGCATTTAGGATGGTAGTGGAATGTTGGATTTGTATGTAGTGTTTTCAAAATTCTTGTAAGATATTTCATGGCTAGAACAAATAGGAATGGTGATAGGGGATCACCCTGTCTAACTCCTTTCTTTGCCTTAAATGGCTTAGTTGACTTCCCATTGATTACCACTGCATTATCCACCTGATTACCAATGCTGGAAATTTAAGTTTTCACAAAATATTCTCCAAAAAGCTCCATTCTAGTGAATCATATGCTTTCTTCATATCCACTTTCATCATATATCTTGCTGAAATGCCTTTCCTTCCATACCCCTTCACCAGTTCATGACTCAAAATGATGTTATCACTAATAGCTCTACCCGGAACAAAAGTTGATTGGTTGTCATCTACAATTGAGTTCATCACCTTCTGCATCCTTCTGGTTATAACCTTTGATATGATTTTATATATTGTTGTGTAGCATGAGATTGGTCTATATTCCCCAATTCTTTTAGGTTGGTCCACTTTGGGGATTAAAGTGACATATGTACAAATTATAGGAGAATACATTACCCCTGTCTAAAAAAAACTTCAGCACTGCATTATGATCTCCTCTCCCACTACTGGCTAGACCTTTTTGAAAAATAGGCATTCAACCCATCGTATCCAGGAGCTTTCATATCATTGATATCCTTTAATTAATTAATTATACATTATATTTAATAAAATGCCTACTTTAATATAAAAATTCATTATTTAAAAATGTATTAATTACTTCCACTTTTATTTTGGCTCTAATTAATATATCTGTAAAGAAATAAGTGTGATAAATTAATAATATATATTAGATTGAAATTAAAGAATAAATAAAATTAGTTTCAATATTAAAAAAATATATGTTTTAAAAGATGTTATAAAATAACTTACAAATAAAATGAATAGGATGGTATATTTGCATTTAAAGTAAACTAAAAATGCATACTAGATAATAAAAGAGTAGTTCTTCATTAAAATATATAATCAAATTTTTACTTTTATTTGATTTCAAACATATTAATCTGAATAGTGAACTAATGTAAGTTTGATTTAAATTTAAAGTTGTGGGGTTAAACTTTGGTATTTTTCTATTATATAGAAATGTGAAGTTAAGGATGATCAAGGATAATATGGTCATTTCATATATATTTCATTTTAAAATTCTTTAAATTCTATTTTTAAATTTGTCAAAATATTTTTTCAAGTGGCTAAATTTCCTCCATCAGTTACATGATTATTCTAGAAACTATAAATTTTAAGATTTTTCTAGAACTAAGTCTATGACACAAATAAATAGACACTAACTCATTCTTTATTTCATTCACTCGTCAATTCTCTCCACTCTCATGTCTTATACCAAAAAATTTCTCACCCTTTATTTCTAACTAGTGAAATTATTTGCGCTTCGCGCGGTCATATGAAATATTTATAAGATAATGATATGCAATATTTATAATTAGGTTAGTATCGAATATATAAGATAATATTGATATTTCTCTTCATCTTCGATATCATACAATTTTTCATTTTTTTAAACATACAAAATAGAATATATTGTTTTGCATTTATTTAAGTGCAAATTATTCAAATGTATATAGTAGAACAAAATATTCATCGTGGTGAAGTAAATGGAAAAAGAGGTAATATGTTGAAATAACAATATATTGTATTACGTTGAAAATATTTTATATGTTTTAATTTCCTCTGTCTTTTATAGGAGTACTAATTTTCTATACAAACTCTGATTTTGTAAAATAATAAATAAATTATTATGTCTTTATTGTTACATTTTTTTATTATAATTTTATAAACATTAATTAAATATTTATAAGAATTATGAAAAATGAAACATACAAAAGTTATGAATAATATTTAATATTAGAAGTTACAAGTAAGACGAAGAGACATGAGTTATAAATAATTCAAATGTATAATTTTATTAGACATTAAATGTATTAATAATTATGCATTGATTTTATTTTTAAAATAAATAAATGAAAATAAGGGGTAAAAATACAAAAAAAATGAACAACAAAATAATAATAATTGGTGACTGCATAAAAATTATAAATACATTTCAAACAAAAAAGAACGGTGACGAAAACAGATTGTTACATACGCAAAAAAAAAAAAAGCATCTTGAAACTAATATTTTATTTTTCAATTACTTTTTTGCAAGTATAATAAAAATGAAACTCCTAATCATCATAAAAAAATTTTTGTTGTTGAAACGGGATAATTATATTAATTGTGCTTCATAACAAAGAAAAAATAGAATAGTAAAGGATCAAATGATTTGCATTGACAATACATTTCATAAATTATTTATACAAATTAAAATTTAAAAAATTCTAGGAAAAGTAACCAAGTTACCGATACAAGTAAAAGTAAAAAAAAAAAATCTAGCAAAAATAATCTCTAATTATGCTTCATTTTTTTTCTCTTCTATCATCTTCATTTGCAAGTAGATCTGCCATCATATTTTGCTCCATATGTCAAACTCTTCATCATATGCAACCAATTGAATAAAAAATGAATAAATAAAATATCATATACTAATTAAAAGTAATTATATCAAAAGAAAGAAAGAAAGAAATTTAAACTATATGTAATATATTTGTATATTATTTTTTCAATACTAACTATACCAAATAATAATCATTTCTTGAAATCTAACAAATATTATTATCAAACTATATTATATCCAGAAAATTGACTATTAGAAAGAACAATTGCATACGGGTAACACATTGTTAATAATTACAAAGGCATTTTCTAATCATACTTGCTTGATAAATGATAATACAAACATAAATAAAATATTAAGAAAGCATGCCTGAGTACATAAAAATAAAAAGAAAGACTTGAGAATGAAATATATCTTACCTTCATGTACATTTTTTTGTTACATGTTAGTTAATTCACAAACAAATATGATGAAGAAGAGAAATGATAATTTTGTATGTGAATCTTCATGAAAGTAAATATGAATTTATATGGACAAAAAAAGAGGAAATGAAAAAATAAGAACTTGAGAATCAAATATTTATTAATTTCATGTACTTTTTTTTTTTTTTTGTTACATGTTAGTTTCTTTCACAAACCAAATATGAATTTATATAGACAAAATAGAGGAAATGAAAAAATAATGACCTGAGAATGAAACATTTCTTACCTTCATGTGTTTCTTTTTTGTTACAAACCAAACCAATATGATGAAGAAGAGAAAGGATAATTTTGAGTGTGAATCTTCATGAAACTAATATGAATTTATAGGCAAAATAAAGGAATACCATAAGACATCATAAACTTACAAATTTAAGTTTGGAGGTTATCAACATAAAAGTTATGAAAGTTATGAATATTATTAAAAGTAAAAATTAAAGAGGGATAATTCATGGGTAATAACTCTTTGTGAATAAATTAAAAATAAAGACAAAAAAACTTAAAATATAAAAAAATTATCATCATTTCATGATTCGAAGTGAGACAAACAAATAAAAAAGAATGTGGAGAGTTTTTGTTGTAAATGTTCCTCCAATAATAAAATATTTATTTGTAATAAATTAAGTAATTTACTTTTACAATAAAATAATTAATTGAATTTTAAAAAGCTAAAAAAGGAGAAATATGATAAATTATGTTTCTCCTTTATTATAAGTGAGACAAACAAATAAATAAAAGAATGTGGAGAGTTTTTGTTATAAATGTTCCTCCATTAATAAAATATGTATTTGTAATAAATTAGTAATTTATTTTTACAATACAATAATTATTATTTTTTTAAAAAAGCCAAAAATAAAATAAAAAAGATAAATGCAAATGGAGACCATAGAGAGGTGCCACATCACCTTGTCCATGTATCTCCTTTATTATTATTATTATATATATATATATATATATATATATATATATATATATATATAGATTTGCATCCTAAATATTTCACACTTCAGTATAGATCTCTTATTAGGAAGACCAATAACGTAGTTTTTTCAACATTAAGAACTTCATTTTTCATCTATTCCCTACATAATGGCCCTACTTTTGTAAAAGAATTACAGGACAAAAGTAAAATTCACTATTTCTTAGTGAACACATCACTTCTGGAACTTGTCCATATAACAAAATTTTCAACAAAATTCCATTGATCCACATTTTTCAAACATTCTAATGAATATCATAATGAACCAGTTAACATGTTAAATCCAATATCAATCACAATTGCAATTCTCAAAAGGCGTAATTCATAAGGAATGCAATTAGTGAGCAAGCTCTTCAAGAAAAAAAATTTCAAAAATTTCGGAGCATATTATGTCCTTTTCTTTGGTTCTCTTTAGACTTTTCAATTTCATGGTGTTGATTTTCTTTCTGGACTGTAAAGATACTTTTTGAAGTATCTAATTTACTTGATTTCTCTTTTTATATATAAAAATTTCACGTTACATATATGTCATTATATAATTTATTGAGAAACATATATTTATTTATTACTATTATTTTATCATTAGTTAAAATTATTTTAAGCAAGTTATATAAATTATTATTTTAACTACCTTATGTTAAATTGTTGCAATATATATTATATTAACTTTTGTTAATATTTTTTAAATCTCATTATTTGAGGTAAAACATTCATTTATCGGATATATAAATTACTTTTTTTAGAAAAAAATTCTTTCGTTACTATACTAGATTGTTTTCCTAATTTTAATTAATATAAAGACAAGATATAAAGTCATAACTTTTTTTTTATCCTTTTATCACTTTGTAAATAAAAGGAAGAACGTGACACTAAAAAAGCCTTTCGTAAGTCTAATAGATTTACCAAGAATAGGTATAAGTTAGGTGTTATAGATGTGAAAATTTCGATCACATAGCACCCAATTGTAAGCTTGAAAAGCTGAAAACCTTAGAACTAGATGAAGAAATTCATGATAAGGTTTATAGTTTCTTATACACTTCTGGTTCTGAGTCTGATTCTGATTCTGATTCAGGTTCTGAAGAAGAGATTGATTTATTTGATTTATCTGATAATAACCAACATGATAAAATGAATACTTGCAAATTGCAATGCTTGTCATGGTGATATTTGTTCTTTTGAAAATGATGAATTTTATAAATTGCAATCTCAATTTGAAGATTTGAATATAAATACTATTACTTCTGATAATGTGATAGAACTTTTGAAAGAAGTTACTGATAATAATCTTTGTGAAAAAAGTATTCAATTAGCTGTTAATAATAATAATGCTAGTTCTAGTTTTTCAAAAAATTTAGAAAAGCAAAAGAATGATTTTGAATTCAAATACTCTGCACCTTATTCTTTGTCTAATATTAATAACAGACTTAATAAACAAACTACTTCTACAAGAGATTCTTCTTTTGATGATTTGAAAAATGAAGTTGAAATTTGAAAAATGAGATTAAATCTCTTAAACAAAATCAAATGATTTGTGATCGTCGTCTTACTCAGATAGAAACTGTTAATAACAAAGGTAAAAATATTGTTGAAGAAAATACTCTTGCAAAACCCTTTAATCTTGATCCTAGACAAGGTATGTTTTTAGGAATGATGCAAATTGTTACTACTCATAAATGGTATGTTAAATGCACCATATTGATTGATAATAGTTTTTCGATAACTGATATTGCTATGATTGATAGTGGAGCCGATGTTAGTTGTATTCAAGAAAGTCTAGTACCTACTAAATATTTTGAAAAAACTACTCATATGGTTAAATTTGCTTCTGGACATGCTTTAGATATAAAGTATAAATTACCTAATACTCGCATTTGTCAAAACAAAGTTTGCATTCCGCATTTCTTTTTCTTGGTTAAAATCAGTTATACCCTCCAATTATACTTGGAACCCCTTTTATAAATGTTATTTATCCTTTTACTAGCATAAATGCTAAAGGTTTTTCTGCTACTTATGAAGACAGAAGCATTAGTTATACTTTTATCACTGGCCCTATTTCTCGTGATATTAATGCTTTAATTAATATGAAACAAAAGCATGTTGATTCTCTGCAACTTGAATTGTTTAGTATAAATATATTTGATACTTTGAAATCCACCAAAGTACAAGAAAAAATTAAATTAATTTCTAAACAAATTGCTATTTGATATTTGTGCTGATCATCCAGTGCTTTTTGGAATCGAAAAAAACATATTGTTACTCTTCCATATGAGGATGATTTCTCTGAGAATGATATTCCTACTAAATCTCGTCCTTGTCAGATGAATACTGAATTGGTAGAATTCTGCAAAAAGGAAATTGATAATTTGTTACAAAAGGGTTTTATAAAACCTTCAAAATCACCTTGGTCTTGTACTGCATTTTATGTTAACAATGATGCTGGGAGGGAACGAGGTGTCCCTAGATTGGTTATCAATTATAAACCTTTAAATAAGTATTTAAAATGGATTAGGTATCCTATTCCAAACAAAAGAGATTTACTGTCTAGAGTATATGATGCCAATACATATCTATGTTGGATAACTAACTTTGCTTTTATATATACCATGAAAGATCTAGACTTTATCAGAATATAAATAAATTTATATATCGTTTCTTGACTTGGTTCTGAGATGGTGGTACAGTCAGATTCGATACTATTGTTATTGGCTTTGTCTTTGTGACTCCGTCTAGCCACCGTGGTTCTAAGCCCGTTAATGAGTTGAAAAGGGGTGCCTATACCCGGTTAGAACTACCAGACACATGGGCTCAATAACAAATCATTTCATTCTTTGATAACTTTTCATAAGATTTGATATCATCAATATATTCTTTAGCTATAAATGCAAAACTATCACTTTGCTTCTGAGACAAATATGCCTGTAGTTTTGCGTATAACAGACCGCGTTTTGAAATATCTTCCAGATGTACTGAAGATGAAGCCTCACTTTGGGAGATTTTGGAGTTTATCAAACTCATTCTTCCTCTTTGTATAGTTGGGAGTTTGAAGAGGATCTGTATGACAATCCTGGGGATGATCTTCCCCTTCCTCTTGTGTTGTTTCCCCTACCTCTACCCTTGGTTACCCAAGAAGGGTCCATCATGCAAACATAACACTTTGTTTTATTCGGATGTGTCATAGTAGTCACTGTAATAATTTTCCTTATCAATATTGATAATTTCTTCAAAATTATGTATAGAGAAATCTTCTCTAATAATATCATTGATAATCTCATATAAAATTAATTCCTGTAAATCTCTATTAAGAGGAATTATTTTTAAAATAGTAACTAAAGTTTTTTCATCAATGAAGGTTGTATAAAAACTCATTATGAAGTTAAATATTCTCTAGATAGAAAATCTAGAAGAGAGTTATCACTTCCCTTTTTATATTGGATTTCAAAATCAAAATAAGCTAACTAGGCCTGCCACCTAGCAAATATTAACTTTGATGCATCATGTTTTAAGTCTTTGTTAAACATATATTTCACAGATTGAACATCAGTTTTTATCAAAAACTTTTGATTGTATAAATCGTCCTGAAATTTTAACATGCAATTAATGATGGTTAACATTTCATGAGCCACCGTAGCATATTTCTTCTGGGTTTCGCTCCATTTCCCAGAATGAAATCTGATCAAATATTTATTTTATTGTTGGAATTAATTTGTTTTAATATCCCACCATAATCATTATTAGACGCATCTGTCTCAATAATTTTTTGTCAAGCAGGGTTAGCAAGTTTTAAGCATGGTAAAGGCAGATCAGCCTAAACAAAGTCTTTATGAGTTTCGCCTACTGAGACTATGTTCATGCTTTTGATAAAGTCCTCTACTACAATAATGAGGGACATAAGCATATATGGATTATAAAGATTTGTGCAAAGATATTTGCAGAATCGATCCCTAATTCGTTTTTGAATTGGTGGTCACACCACGGTCCAACTACAAAAATTTTGCCTCATCCATTTCTTAAATTATATAAAGAATGGGTTAAAGTTTCACCAGACCTAAATGAGTTATACCATACAGATCATATTTGTTATATAGAAAAAATAGAACAAATTTATTTTTTCATTGAATTCTCTATCCCTTGGATTCATAAATGGACTCCGAAAGTGGGATTCACCGAGGAGCAAATTCCTTGATTATACAGAACGTTTTATAATAAGTTTTGGGACAAATTGATGAAAAAAGACCCCAAAACAAAGTCTATATATGGACAAGAACTGCTGGATCTTATTTCAAAAAAGATCCAAGAATATTGTATTACTCCTCAAAAGGGAATAATTGTTGATAGCTCATTCAGACATATTGCCAGAAAAATCTCCATTCAAGATGGAAATAAAGAAGAGATGATTAATAGCTATATGTAAGAAGTCAAGAGGAATCTGCTTCTCAATATCACTCAATACGAGAAATCAGACACTTCTATGAGAAGTGAGACAAGTGATGACGACGCAGATGATATTCAAGAAGCTCAACCTATTGAGTCGGAAAAACCTACTTCAAAAGATACTCTGAGAAAGGTGGAAGATTTCCTCCGAAAATTAAAAGAAAAGGACAAGTTGTGAAGTTATCTCTAACAGTAAAAGTCATCATCAACAGTAGATACATTGTTGATCAACAATAGATGCACGGCTGATCAACAGTAGATACACTGTTACTGTACATATGGGACCCACTGATAATGGACCCACGGTTATTGTATAAAGATTCTTTTTCTTTGTAAAATTAATTCCTGTATATCATTGATAATCTCACATAAAATTAATTCATGTAAATCTCTATTAAGAGGAATTATTTTTAAAATAGTAACTAAAGTTTTTTCATCAATGAAGGTTGTATAAAAATTCATTATGAAGTTAAATATTCTCTACATAAAAAATCTGGAAGAGAGTTATCACTTCCCTTTTTATATTGGATTTCAAAATCAAAAGGAGCTAATTGGGCCTGCCACCTAGCAAATATTAACTTTGATGCATCATGTTTAAAGTCTTCGTTAAACATATAATTCACAGATTGAGCATCAGTTTTTATCAAAAACATTTGATTGTACAAATCGTCCTAAAATTTTAACACGCATTTAACGATGGTTAACATTTCATGAGCCACCGTAGCATTATAGTTCTCTCATAGGCCTTGGAGTCGGCCTCCTTTATAAGGTATTATTTTATTTCTGTTTACATCTTTTAGTATTTCTCCGATCTGAGCCGTGACTATGTCTAGCTAAAGATTCATATCTATGTCGGATAACTAATTTCCCTTTTATATCTACCATGAAAGATCTAGACTTTAACAAAATATAAATAAATTTTATATATGGTTTCTTGACTTGGTTCTGAGATGGTGGTACAGTCAGATTTGATGATATTGTTATTGGTTTTGTCTTTGTGACTCCATCTAGCCATCCATGGTTCTAAGCCCTTTAATGAGTTGAAAAAGGGCGCCTATACCCTGTTATAACTGCTAGATACATGGGCTCAATAACAATACGTATTAAATCTTGACAAGCCATTTGCTCGGGTAAAATGATTAGATCCTTCCATACAGTCATAAAACTATATTAAATTTGTAAATTTTTTGCCAAGTAGGGTTAGCAAGAGTTAAGCATGGTAAAGATTGAACACGAAGTTCAATATCATGTACCAAAGTGGTATGACTATCAGTCCAAGGTGATTTATGCTTTCCAATGCTCATAACTATTTTCGGGTAGTTCCATCACCCTACTCATATAAGTATCTTTATACCATCTAAATTATCCCAAGGTTCTACAGCGTAGACCATTTAAAAGGGTACGAACAGTCTCATACTGATTGGTAAATCTACCATTAAAATGTTCTAAAATGGTTAAGAGTAAGGTATAAACAACGTCTTCTCTATTTTTCACTAGAGCCATGCCTAAGTTATCAACACCTTCACTATCAGAAGTAGCGTTTATCACAACAATTTTTTACTCAATGCTCATATAATTATCCCACCAACCTCTGTGTTGGCAAGTAAAACCTGCAATAATCATTTTGCAAATACATAAGTATTCTATGAACAAGAATAGTTAACTGTCTATCAGTCAAACCATCAAGATTTGATTCTTAAATTTCAGACTCACTTTAAGAGGTATTAGTCTGATTTCAGTTTCGTTCCTCTATAAGCACATCTTGAGGAGTTGGTCTGGAGTAATAGTAGGTTTGCATGCTAGGTTTATGAGCAAACTTAGTATTACCACTATTCTTCCTGGGATAACCACGAAGTTTATTAAATTCTAAAGAAACATAATTTTTAAAATCAAAAGTTTTTTCCATTTCATCTGCAAAATTATCTGACAAATCAATAGGCTTTGCACCAAATTCAGAGAACCTTTTATCAAGAAGTTCTTCTAAATCATAAAGTTGTTTAAATTTAAAATTTTGAATCTCAGGGGGCCTTTGCACATGAGTAGAAATAATCTGAGCTTTTGAATTACCTTTAGAAGTAGAAGTTGTATCAAAAGTCTTTAAATCATTTTTAATTTGAATTATCAAAGCAGTTAATTCATCCAATTTTTTATCAAGAGAACTAATATGTTCACCCCAAACTTTAACATAAAGTCCCAAATAATTATTTTGAGAAATTAAATTATTTCTTTCATTAATGCTGACTGCCGCAACATCTTCTTCAACAAACTTTTGAAAGGAAGTAAAGGTGATACCAATATTATTTGGTAAAGTAAAAGATGACTGAGGTGGATAAACCACCTTAATAATATTACCAAATCCATCTTTATAAGATCGTTCAAGAAAGTTGATGAATAAAGGTAAATAAGTGGTTATGAACCAAGATACAAAATACATAATTTGATTATGTAAAGCACAAGTTTCATAAAACTCTTGAGAAATATTATTTAAATCATTAGCACTATAAGTGTCAAAAAACCATGTTTTAAACTGGTTCCATTTATCACTTGAAAATTCATTCTGAATGTACTTTCTTGCCAGTGAACCTGGACTAAACTCTATTTGGTGTACATTCATCATTAAGTATTATTAGGATTAAAATCCATTTCGAATACAGAAGGAATATCCTTATTAGAAATATCAGAAGAATTATCATTAGCTTGAACAATATTCAAACGAGGATCAATTTTATTTTATTTTGATCAGCAGATATAATTGAAGGTATGGTATGTAATGAAGCAGCACGATTACGAGCTGGACCATACATCGGTTCAATTGAGGAAATGTGATGAATAGCAGACAATCTTCTATCAGAAAAAGAATGTCTATTATAAGGAATACTTCTATCATCAAACTGAATACAAATCCTACCATCAGAATTTTGAGTAATCTGAGAATACTCAGAATTAGTGACACCATTAGCCATCTGGCTAGGAGATATAACTGAATCCAAAGTCCAAGTAGTAGGTAAATTAATTTCTTCCCATTTTATAGGTCTTCTAGTAGTGACCTTAGATTTAGCAAAATTAGTTTCAACTAAAATAGTTTGATCAGATGTATCATATAATTTATATCATGGATTTAACGTAGAAATAAACTCTATAAGATAAACAAATCAATTCAAATTCAGGTGCATAGTTATAACCATGCGTTTTAACATTTAAAGTTAAAGCATCAAGAATATTAGCATCAGTTAAAGATAACTACAAATTAGGCTGAGTATTAAAATATACTGGGCCATATGCCACAGTGGACTCATTCGAACTCATCAAAGATTGTCAAAAATTTAAATTTCTAGCATCACAAAGAGCATCTAAAATGTCTCGGGTAACCCTTTAAGAGTTAAAGGTTTAAAAGCAACTTGAACCATGCCAATACGCAAGAAACTATACTGAGTTTTATATAAATCTATATCTCGTTCATTAAACAAACGAATAGTCTGTTCAGACGAATTTAACGCCAAAGATTGCTCAGTTATTTTAATTAACTATTTATGAGATATCATAAATGGTTTTAATATCAATTTTTGGAATAGTCCATTTGTTTAACAAATCAAGGTTTTGAGGTATATCTACCTCTTCCAATCTAGTACTTTTAGTACTCATTTCTCCTATAACCATGTTGAAAATAACATATCTATGTCGTATACTTCACATCAATCTCATATTTACCATGAAAGTTCCTAGGCTCTGATACCAAAGTTACAGGATCTCTGAAGACTGGCGGTAGTCCGTGCGGTCAACTTCGATCTAGCTTGTTAGCATCCAAATTCAAAGAATAAATCCGAATCAAAAAATATACAACTTTAATATAGTTTTATAACTGTGTGAAAGGATCTAATTCTTTTACCCGAGCAAAGGGCCTGTCAAGATTTAATACGTATTGTTATAGAGCCCATGTGTCTAGCAGTTCTAACCGGGTATATGCGCCCTTTTTCAAATCATTAACGGGCTTAGAACCATGGCTGGCTAAACGGAGTCACAAAGACAAAGCCAATAACAATAGGATTGAATCTGATTGTACCACCATCTAAGAACCAAGTCAAGAAATCATATATAAATTTATTTATATTTTGATAAAGTCTAGATCTTTCATGGTAGATATAAAAGCGAAGTTAGTTATCCGAAATAGATACGAATCTTTAGCCGTACATAGTCACAGCTCAGATCGAAGAAATACTAAAAGATGTAAACAGAAATAAAATAATACCTTATAAAGGAGGCCGACTCCAAGGCCTATGAGAGAACTATACAAGTTTATTAACTTCCGGTCAGTATCCGGTGAACTCAAACTTTACAAAAGGAGGGCTTTACAATTTAGAGAGAGAGAAGTATTTTCTAACCTGCCTCTAATAGACTAAAATTAAACTTATTTATAGAAAGAAAAAGAATCTTTGTACAGTAACCGTGGGTCCATTATTAGTGGGTCTCATATGTACAATACCAGTGTATCTACTGTTGATGAACAGTGTATCTACTGTTGATGATGGCTTTTACTGTTAGAAATATACTTCACAGCTTGTCCTTTTCTTTTAATTTTTGGAGGAAATCTTCTGCCTTTCTCAGAGTATCTTCTGAAGTAGATTTTTCCGACTCAATCGGTTGAGCTTCTTGAATATCATCTGCGACGTCATCACTTGTCTCACTTCTCATGGAAGTGTCTGATTTCTCGTATTGAGTGATATTGAAAAGAAATTCCTCTTGACTTCTTCCAGATAGCTATTAATCATCTCTTCTTTATTTACATCTTGAATGGAGATTTTTCTGGCAATATGCCTGACTGAGCTATCAACAATTATTCCTTTTTGAGGAGTAATACAATATTCTTGGATCCTTTTTGAAATAAGATTCATCAGTTCTTTTCCTTATAGAGACCTTGTTTTGGGGTCCTTTTTCATCAATTTTCCCAAAAATTATTATAAAACGTTCTGTATAAACAAGGAATTTGCTCCTCAGTGAATCTCACTTCCGGGGTCCATTTATGAATCCAAGGGATAGAGAATTCAATGAAAAACTAAATTTGTTCTATTTTTTCTATATAACAGATATAATTTGTATGGTATAACTCGTTTAGGTCTCGAGAAACTTTAACCCATTCTTTATATAATTTAAGAAATGGATCAGGCAAAATTTTTGTAGTTGGACTACAATAAACCCTAAACCCTAAACCCTAAACCCTCTACTACAATAATGAGAGACATAAGCAAACATGGTTTATAAAGATTTGTGCAAAGATATTTGCAGAACCAATACCTAATTCGTTTTTGAATTGGTGGTCATACCACGGTCCAACTACAAAAATTTTGTCTGACCCATTTCTTAAATTATATAAAGAATGGGTTAAAGTTTCACCAAACCTAAATGAGTTATACCATACAGATCATATCTGTTATAGAAAAAATAGAACAAATTAATTTTTTCATTGAATTCTGTATCCCTTGGATTCATAAATGGACCTCGGAAGTGGAATTCACCGAGGAGCAAATTCCTTGTTTGTACAAAACGTTTTATAATAATTTTTTGGACAAATTGATGAAAAAAGACCCCAAAACAAAGTCTCTATAAGGAAAAGAACTGTTGGATCTTATTTCAAAAAGGATCTAAGAATATTGTTTTACTCCTCAAACGGGAATAATTGCTGATAGCTCAGTCAAGCATATTGCCAGAAAAATCTCCATTCAAGATGGAAATAAAGAAGAGATGATTAATAGCCATCTGGAAGAAGTCAAGAGGAATCTGCTTCTCAATATCACTCAATACAAGAAATCAGACACTTCTATGAGAAGTGAGACAAGTGATGATGTCGCACATGATATTCAAGAAGTTCAACCTATTGAGTCGGAAAAACCTACTTCAGAAGATACTCCGAGAAAGGTGGAAGATTTCCTCCAAAAATTAAAAGAAAAGGACAAGCTGTGAAGTATTCAACAATAGATACACTATTGATCAACAGTAGATACATTGTTACTGTACATATAGGACCCACTGATAATGGACCCACGGTTACTGTACAAAGATTCTTTTTCTTTCTATAAATAAGTTTATTTTTAGTCTATTAGAGGCAAGTTAGAAAACACTCACTCTCTCCCTCTCTCTAAATTGTAAAGCTCTCCTTTTGTAAAGTTTGAATTCACCGGATACTGACCAGAAGTTAATAAACTTGTATAGTTCTCTCTGGAGTTGGCCTCCTTTATAAGGTATTATTCTATTTCTGTTTACATCTTTCAGTATTTCTCCGATCTGAGCCGTGACTATGTCCGGCTAAAGATTCATATCTATGTCGAATAACTAACTTCGCTTTTATATCTATTATGAAAGATCTAGACTTTATCAAAATATAAATAAATTTATATATGGTTTCTTGATTTGGTTCTGAGATAGTGGTACAGTTAGATTCGATACTATTGTTATTGGCTTTTTCTTTGTGACTCCGTCTAGCCAGCCGTGGTTCTAAGCCCGTTAATGAGTTGAAAAAGGGCGCCTATACCCTGTTAGAACTGCTAGACACATGGGCTTAATAACAATACGTATTAAATCTTGATACGCCCTTTGCTCGGGTAAAAAGATTAGATCCTTCCATACAGTCATAAAACTATATTAAATTTGTATATATTTTGATTCGGATTTATTCTTTGAATTCGAATGCTAACAAGTTAGATCGAAGTTGACCGCGTGGACTACCGCCAATCTTGAGAGATATATGGTTTCTTGACTTGGTTCTGAGATAATGGTACAGTCAGATTCGATACTATTGTTATTGGCTTTGTCTTTGTGACTTCGTCTAGCCAGCCGTGGTTCTAAGCCAGTTAATGAGTTGAAAAAGGGTGCCTATATCCGGTTAGAACTGCTAGACACATGGGCTCAATAACAATACGTATTAAATCTTGACAGGCCCTTTGCTCGGGTAAAAGGATTAGATTCTTCCATACAGTCATAAAACTATATTAAATTTGTATATATTTCGATTTGGATTCATTCTTTGAATTTGGATACTAACAAGCTAGATCGAAGTTGACCATGCGGACTACCGCCAGTCTTCGGAGATCCTGTAACTTTGGTATATGTCATTATATAATTTATTGAGAAACATATATTTATTTATTACTATTATTTTATCATCAGTTAAAATCATTTTAAGCAAGTTATATAAATTATTATTTTAACTACCTTATGTTAAATTACTGCAATATATATTATACTCCCTCCATCTCATTTTATGTGAGGTAGTTTGACTCGGCATGGAGTTTAAGAAAGAAAAGAAGACTTTTAAAACTTGTGGTCCAAAATGAATGATAGAAATTTGTGTGACTGTAAATTGTTTCATTAAGGGTAAAATAGACATTTTATAGTTAAATTGTTATTTAATATAGAAATGTGTCATTCTTTTTGGGACTAACTAAAAAGGAAAGTAAGTCACATAAATTGGGACAGAGGGAGTCTTAACTTTTGTTAGTATTTTTTAAATCTCATTATTTGAGGTAAAACATTCATTTATCGGGTATATAAATTACTTTAGAAAAAAATTCTTTCGTTACTATACTAGATTGTTCTCCTAATTTTAATAAATATAAAGACAAGCTATAAAGTCATAACTTTTTTTTTTTATCCTTTTATCACTTTGTAAATAATGAGATGATTCATTCTAATTTTCATCAACTAGGTCATTATTTTTGTTTGTTAAACACCTTTAAAACAAATTTATAAGTGTATTCAAAATTAATAAATATATGGATTAGTAGACTTTATTCCTTCATATATTTTATGAAAATTGTTAATATATTGAGAATAATTTTAATCTATTCTCTTGAATAATTTTCAAATAAAATAGAAAAAGAATATCATTAAATTAATTATTTATTTCGAATATATATGTTTGACATGATGTTATAATAATCACTAGAACATCTGATATTTTATTATTATTTTTATCATGTTTATTTGAAAATGTCATAATAATTTTTCTTTTTGAAAACTAATTAAATTTCTATTATAAATATATATAATATTGTAATAGGGCCTTTCATTATATTGGGCCCGTATCACGGGCCTAAAATTATCTAGTGTATATATATATATATATATATATATATATATATATATTAATATAGGAGTAAAATGATAATCTAACTTTATAGTTTGAAGTTTTCTACTTTTAATAATATATGATATGATATGACGATAATATAATCGGACAATCATTATACATTTTTAATCATCATACTTTACCAATGTGTGGATACATGTTTACCAATCCTCTGGTAAGTCGTTGACCTTCATTTCGAGTGTCAAATAAATTTTCTATTTCGCATAAATTTTTCTATTAACATGTTGAATGTTATTTAACTCAAACCAATATCCCCCTAATAAGGCAACAACAATTTCAAAAAGAGTAAATTTTAGGTTTAGCAGACATAAAAATCATGTTTGTTATGGAGCATCAGATTTGTATAAATTGGTGGTAGTCTTTCATTTGTATAAATTGTTGGCAGCATCTCATTTGTATAAATCGCTGGCAGCCTCTCAATTCAATTGTATATATGTAACTACTATGTATATGTATCAATGATTGTGTTTGTATATATGCATAAAATTTGAATTTGTATACAATTGAATCGAAATAAAACATTTGTATATCAAATCTCTCTCTCTCTCTCTCTCTCTCTCTCGCTTTATACAACACAAATTATACATTGTAATTTGTATAATTTGTGTTTGTATGAAGAGATAAAGAGAGAAAATGCAAAAGAGAACTGGTAGGGGAAGATCTGTATTTGTATAATTATAAGTGTATAGGATGAAAACATATGTATTTGTTTTTGTATATACAGTTTTCTCTCGCTTTATACAAACACAAACGCAATTTATACATTTGTGTTTGTATAAAGTGAGAGAGGTGAGGGAGAGTGGCGAGCGAGATCTGGGAGAGTGGCGAACGAGATTTGCTGGGGAGAGAGACGAATGACAACGGTTTGCTACGGCTTACAATTAAATGAAATTGTGGTTATAACATTTGATTTGAATTAATAATTTGCTACTTTATACAATTTTCCCATAAAAAATATGTAGGGTAATAAATACAAAAAACAAAAAAATAATAATTAAGGACTCTTTCAAACCTTGGTGGTCCTTGTTCGCTCTAGTCCACGGTAAGTTGGTGTGGGCATGGTATGGTATATTCCGAATTACCATATCATATCAAAATTTTTAATACGGGTTGGGTCTTGACCCGCCCAATTTGATCCGATTAATCTCAATAATTTTAATAAAGTGATATTTAACTTTTATAATTACAATTCGAATTTAAGCTCAAGATTTTTTTTTTAAAAAAAAGTAACAAATGGATAGATAAATCCTAAAAGATGTTAAATAGATAATAATTCATACCTTTAATATAGGAACATATCTTAGTAAACAGTTTTAAAACGGGTTGAAATTAGAGATTGAATTGGGCTCAATTGAGGATTCTCTTAAAATGGGCAAGACTTGAATGAGTTGAGATTGAACACAATTCAAACTAGGGAAAATTTTCAAAACAACAATATTTTAGCATTTAATAGGACCCCTTGTCAACACTTTTAATATTTATTTAAAATGTCAATATTTTGGTTTGCTATAAGGCTGACTTTTGTATTTATTTAATTTATTTAATTTGAAAGAATACAAATCTTTAACAACGGAATGGAGAAAATCATGGGAGAAAATATTTCAAAAAAGGTAAAAATCACTTAAATCTCTAATTAGTTACAGTTGGAAAATTATGAAGTATCATCTCTCTCTTGTTCTTTCAAACACATTTCATCATTGTTCTGCATATTTCCAATATCCATTTTCGAATAACTCCATTGAAATTAAATTTAAGTTTTCATTGATTTGCCCCACTTTTCGTTGGATAACAAAGTTTTGAATTAATCGATTGTTATTCAAACTCCGTTATCGATTTTCGATTCTCCATTGATAATCCTCATTCTTCATAGAAGTCAAGTCGATTGATCATCGTTTATGGATAAATATCCTGTAAGAATTTTTACTTTTATTTGTCAAGAGTCATGGATCTGTTGTAAAAAAAGAGTTCATCATCCTTCTTTCCTGAAATATACAAAATTGCATAACAATCAAAATTATATGCATCATCGTTAAAATTTAAAATTGCATCTGTTCATCATTGTTTTTCCTGGAAAATTCAAAATTGTTGATAGATCTGGGAAGCAATTTTGAAATACAAAATTGAAGCAATTCATCATCGGTGTTCCTACAAAACACAAAATCGAGGATCGTCAAAGAAGCTAATTGAAATATACAATCGAAAAATCACATTTGTTCTTCAAGATATAATCGATCTGGTATTATCTCAAAGAATTCATCAAAATTAGTGGTGATGCAACATGAGAGTAGATTTTCGAAATTTTATTCAAATACAAATTTATTGTTGTGATATTGTATATTGAATAATCAGAATACAAATTAGTTTGGATACAAATTTGATGATATTATGTATTGGATTATTAGAATACAAATTTATTTTGAATACAATTTTGATGATGTGATCCCTATTCTATATTGATTATTATGATTTTATATATTGAATGATTGCAGTATAAATTTGATTGGAATACAAATTTGTTCAACAATTGTAGAAAACAACTTTTAGAATACAATTTTTGAAATACAACTTTTAAAATGCAAAATCAATTTAGAATACATTGTTTTGTTTAATCAAAAGCTAAAAGTAAAATTACATGAGTACAAATAATTGATATACAACATACAAAATACATTTATTTTGAATACAAATATAGTTGATAACTGAATTTGAACATAGCATACAAAATGATTGATTTGAATGCACATGGATACAATATGCTAAATAAATACAATATTGCTGAAAAATATAATTAAAATATAAAAAATACAACATATACTAATATGAATACAATTTAAGTAAGAATATATATCATTTTAGTAGTCTATAATTTCATTTAAATAAATACAATATTCTGAAAATACAATTGACATATGAAAAATAGAACTGACAATACTAATATGAACACAAATTAAGTATGAAATTAAATAAATTAAATATTCACTGAAATTGGAGAAATGTAAACACCAAAATACAAAACTACCCTAAATAGTAACAAGGTTTACTAAATAATTAGACTCAAAAGGAAATTTACTAAATAAACGATTTTGAAGTTGAATAAATTGGAACACAAAAATACATAAACGGCCAAAAAAATACAAATCAAAACTAAAAAATTCTGATACTAATCCAATAAATACAAATCCAAAGGAAGTTATCCGATCAAATGAGAATATGGTGCAAATATTTTGTTTGATTTTTTTGCATTTTGAAAAAAAAAGAAAAAAAAAAAGAGAAAGAATCTGCAAGCAGAGAGAAGGGGAATAAAAATGATGAATAGAGAGAGAAAGTACAATTGATGAGGAGTGACAATATGATGATTTTAGAAGGATAATTATAAATATATAATTTGCTATAAAACAATATATGAGAGAGAACATGTGATTAACGTGAGATAAATTAGGAACTAAACTAGAGTACACAATATTTTTTTTTAAATATTGACATATTAATTATTTTAAAGTGTAGATGTTTTTAATAATTATGTTAGGGATTTTGACTAGTTAGCTAATTTTCCCTTCAAATTATCTTGAGTCCAACCCTTAAAATTCTGAGCGGATTATCTATGTTTGAGTTCAGTTTTGACACCCCTAGTACATGTTATACATTTTAATTTTTTTTGGTATTCGATACGATATTTGGTATTTAGAAATAACATATTGAAATATCGAATACCATACCGAAGTATATAGTTACATAAATAACATAAATATATATTATTAAAATACTAACAAATATGCAACCTAGTATTAGTATAAACTAAATGCTTAGAAGTTGAAATTTTGACTACTCTATTTTGATTGAAAAGTATTTGAATTGTAATTGATTAACAAAATGAGTTGTTTGTACTTCATTTTGCATATATATTTCTACATGTGTATTGTTATAAAATTGAGACCTTTTTTTAGTTGTCGAAGTCATAATACTCTATTACACGAGTATATATTAATCGAAGTTAACCAAATTATGGTTACCGATTTACCATACCGTAGAGTACCGAATTAAATTAATATGGTAATGATATAATGTTTTAAAAATCGAATATCGAAATTACGATATCGAAATTTTCAACCGTATCGTATCATGTCCACCCCTAACGGTAAGATAGCATTTTCAATAAGTATAATAGACATTAAATCAAAATTCAATGACAAGACGACAAGACGACAAATGATAGCTCTTCAGCAATAATAACACAATTTGTAAGATTTTTTCTGATTTTGTATCCTTATCATATCTCTTGTGCTTATTAAAGCGATGAATTGCTGAATACATCTTTCTCTAAGAAGAGAAACTCAATATCTATGTTTCAATTTATATGATACAGTTTGATTTGGCACGAAATTTAAGAAAGAAACACTTTTGAAATTTGTCGTTTAAAATAAGTGATAGATGTTTGTATGACTATAAGTCATTTTATTAAGGATAAAATAAGCATTTTAAAGTTAAATTGTTACTAAATATAAAAATGTGTCATTTTTTTAGACTAACTAATATAAAATGTGCGTAGTATAAATTGAGACATACCAAGTTTGGCAAATCGAAATAAAGAAACATAATTGCTTGAGTTTATAGCATTACAACTCATACACAATGACTTTCATTTGTCTTTCCATTTTTCATCAACATATACTTGGATCAAAGATTTTTTTTTTAAAAGGTAACATGTTAAGTACAAAATAAGAATGTTGAATTTGAACCTTCAAACAACTAAACAGAATTTTATGGCCATTCAAATGTCAATAAGCAATTATAACCTGACAAAGATATACATCTCTGATGGCAGTGGGAACTTGCCTATACAATAGAAGTGCAAAAAGCAGGTAAATGAAAATTAGAAAATGTCACATTCAAGGGAATGCAACCTAAATTTGATGAGGGTGTTGGATGCCAATTGGGACCCTTGCAGCTACAATAACCAAGTGGCATTAGAGGCCAGATAGTCATGTGAATGATTTTTTGAACACTCTAATTGTTGATCTCACACCACTGCATGAGATATATATACGGTAAATTAAGCAAATACCCCATAAAAACAAAATAATTACACTATATACCCCCAACTAATTTCGCTTAACTGATACCAAATCAGTATCATATATTATATTGGTATCATTAAGGCTGATAATTTCGCATAACTGATACTAAATCAATATCATATACTGTATTGGTAATTTGGTACCATTAAGTCTGATAATTTCACTTAATTGATACTAAATCAGTATACATATATATTGTATTGATATCATTAAGGTTTCGAAATTACTCATTAATCAATGATACTAAGAGTATATATATACTCTTATAGTATCATTGATTACTGAGTAATTTAACCTTAATGATACCACAACAATATACATATACTCTTATAGTATCATTGACTAATGAGTAATTTCTGAACAAGAAACCTCAATGATATCAATACAGTATATATATATATATATATACACACTGATCTAGTATCAAGTTAAGCGAAATTATATGTCTTAATGATACCAATACAGTATATAATACTGACTTAGTATCAGTTAAGCAAAAATTATCAGTCTTAACAAATAGGGGGTATGAGGTGTAATTATTTATGAGAGAATTGATATTTCAGTAATTACTTTGAGTTTGGATATGAACTTGTAATTATTTTGAATTTTATGGACCATTTATATAGTTTCCACATATATTATATATACAGCCTCCATATCGATCCATTCACCACACACTTAGGACCCGTTTGGCCCCAAGAATACTTGAGAAAAATTTGGGAAAAACTTGGGAAGTGGTGTTTGGTCATATAATTTGTCAAGTATAGCAAGTTCCCAAATACTAGAAAAAACTAGTATTTGGGCCAAGTTCTAATATTTGAAAATTTAAAAAAATTCAAATTACCCCAAACTTAATATTTTATAAAAAAAAAAATATCCATTATTTATTAATTCCAACTAATATTTGTTACTATCTCCTCCGAAAAAGCTTGAGTTCTAATTTGAGTGATAAAATTGAGAAAAAGGACCAAATGGTGTTTCATGGGTTATAACTATAACTGAATCAATGACAAGTTTGAGCATGTGATTAATAATATGTCATTATGTCTTGCCTATATTGTTATTTTGTTATTGTTGATTGTTATCAATTATGTTATAAGGTTATTTTTTAACGAAACACATTCATTATAAAATGATAATATAAATTTATGAGTGTTTTTAATAATTTTTAGAACTTGTGAGTATAAATCATATTTTTTGAAATAATCAAATATTTTTGGAAAAATTTGAGGCCAAACACATGGCAAATCCTTAAGACTTAGCCTTATGAGTCTAACTCTCATTTGACGATGAATGTTCCTTAGGATGAAAGGATGAACGCCCCACACATTCTAAGTATTTAAATTAGGCTGCCAAAGACATACAAGTCTTATCTTATTGTTTTAGGTCACCGTTGATTGGGATGTCAAGAGAGTAGTTGTAAATGGATTATTAAACTAAGGAAC
This sequence comes from Solanum pinnatisectum, assembly GCA_035578085.1. NCBI lineage: Eukaryota > Viridiplantae > Streptophyta > Magnoliopsida > Solanales > Solanaceae > Solanum > Solanum pinnatisectum. The sequence goes on from CM069087.1 coordinate 37,725,792, forward strand.
ACTTATATTAAGTTACTTGAAGAGTTATACCAAAGTTTGAGATCAAAGGGAGCATTGAAACAAAAATTCTAGTTGAAGGTTTTATTACGAGGAAGTATCATATATATATAAAGAACCTTAGGCCCGTCTACATAGTGCCATCACAAACAAGAATTTCCTTTTAATTTATTTATTTTCAAAACTAGTCTTCCCCTTTCATGAAAAGTTGTGAAATTTATGAAAAGTTGTGACTTTTATGAAAAGTTGTGACTTTTATGAAAAATTGCGACTTTAATGAAGATTTGCGACTTTTATGAAAAATTGTCTTTTATGAAAAGTTGTGACTTTTATGGAAAATTGCGACTTTAATGAAAAGTTGCGACTTTTATTAAAAAAAATGTGACTTTTATGAAAGATTGTGACCTTTCCGAAGGGTTGCAACTTTTCCAAATAGTTGTAACCTTTCCGATAAGGCACAATAAATATTTGTTCACACTACCTTTTATTGTCTATAAATAGAGGGGTTTCCCCTCATTTTAAAACAACGAAAATTCTGAACATCTTCTTCTTCTTCACAATTAAATATTTGTATACTTTACTCATGTTGAGTGGCTCACTGACACTATTGCTTATGTTACAGATCACGGTATGTATTTTTACAGTCATTACTTTATGCTTATGTTATAAAGGGTAAATGATAAGATGTAATAATTTTCATTTTCCTTTACATTATTAATGTTTGTTACTACGTAATCTTGTATGTAAGATAATATAGTGTTTTAGTTTCAATGACTGATAGGTTTTGAATATTATTTTATAAATTCCATGATATTAAATACCCACGCGAAACGCTAGTTTCTAATAATCTCATATGTAGTCTAACTAGGAACAAGAGTATCTCTCCCAATATATGTAAGGTATTTTAGGGTCTTATATCTATCAAATTAAAGGTCTATAAATCAAATTTTCAACACATTAAACTGATTGTCAATATAACTTTAGAGCAGAGAGATATTTATATTTTTGCGGGACTGCGCAAGTAGGAAGATTGAGTTAGGAGTAGTTGGTAGAGGCGTGTTTAGATAGTTGACCTCCTCCACTTTTATTACTTTGTCCCAAAGACTAAAAAACAAAACATTAGATTAGAAATTCTCCATATATGATAGAATTCCTAGCTCGGAGCTTAATAACTAAACTTCAATCTCAAATCAATTCAATTGAATGACATGAATTTTCTACATCCATTACTATAAATGAAGTTCTAAAGACTACAATAACATTTTGTCATAATACATGGATATATAACCTCTTAAAGGTGTCACAAAATTTCAGACACTTGAATTATGACAAGTTCTAATTGAACACTTCCAACACATGATAAAATATTTGTATTAGACACTTTCTGTTCAAATTTTGATCAATTAGTAGTCAATCTAAGATTAAGTCTCTTTAACCACACTGAGTGAAGTAGTGTGTAGATTACATCAAAGGGCTGAGAAGGCCTATGCAACTTGAAATGCCTCTGCAATCTCCTTACTCTTTTCTGCATTTTCAAGTACTTACCGCGAGAAACACCTTGTAAGATTGTCTTCAATTCTTCGATTTTGTTAACTGGAACACTCAACGAAAATTGACTCCAATCAAGAACATCACTAAATGGCAAAGAATAATTATCTGATATTATAACAGGAACACATCCTGCATAAATAGCTTCAGTAATTCTTGGACTTGCAACTTCATATCCACTAGGAGCTAAACAGAACTTGCTCTGTCCCATTAAATTTGTGTAATTTTGACCCTTTGGGAGGTACTCGTGTACTCGAATATCGTCATCTTTACCTTTCCATTGTTGAAGCAAAGTTTGTCTAATGTATCCATGTGCTCCACCAGCAAAGAAGGCGAGAATAGGGCGATTTTTCGGGTGTAATCCTAAGTCTGGTGGTGCAAGATTAAGTGTGTTGGCTAATCCATAGACCTCAGGCAATGAAATGTCTCTTTTGGGTTCGAATCCTTCTGAGGTATTGGCATTGCATAACACTCTGATGAAGTTTTTGAAGAGTTTTGGATTTCCATTGGAGATTTCTGGTGCCTGAATTGAGTTTCAAAATAGTCATACACATCAACTTTACGAATTAGAGTAGATATATCATTTCTGGTACCTAAAAAAATGTATATTATTTTAAGGGGAAAGGGGGAATACATATTCGGGAAAAGGCTGAAATATGCCATCAAACTTTGTGAGAAGAATCATTTATGACATCAGTTAAAAGTTTGGCCCATGATCTATATCATTTCCGTTTGAGAAAAGGCTCCTCCATGTCATTATTTATTAACGGAAATAGTGTAGATGAGTCAAACTTTTAACAGTCTTTTCTCAAAGTTTGATGACATATTTTAGTTTTTTTCTTTCAAAAAAATAATTTTATTAATGATGTGGTCGAATCATAATTGACCACGTGTAAAAAATGGTTCTGCAAAATTATAAATGTTTTCCGTCAACAAATAATGACATGGATGAGCCTTTCCTTAAATAGAAATGGCATAAATGAGCCAAAATTTTAACAGACGACATAGATGAGCCTTTTCTCAAAAGTTCAATGATATATTTGAGCATGTTCCCTACATACTCCTCAACTTCACGATTCACAGATATATCATCTAACAAATGATGCATATTTAATTTCAAATAAGAAAAAATATGTGTTACTTTCGTTAGAGCGAGTGAGTGAGCGCGTACGTACCCAGTCATGGCAAGAAACAATGAAATGATCAGCACCATTGCTTCTATTCCAATAAGGATACTTGTTAGAGATTATATGAATGTAATCCTCAACAACCCTTTGTAGTTTTTCTCTGAAAATATGATTAGTGCCTGGAATAAAAAGATATTGAACAATATATGCTACACTTATTGGTAAAAAAAATGCATGAGCTTCATCAGGATTGGAAGCCAAAAAAGGTAGTTTTTTTTCCCTTTCATTATGACTCTCCATTTCACTAATAAAGTGACCTTCTATTGCATATACCTCTTTCATAGGTCCATTATGTACCATAGGCAAATCCCCTTCCTTGTATGTCCAAACCTTAAATCTCTTCATCATCTCTATATAACTCCTGCATTATAAAAATAGTTTTTAGTAGCAATAAATATGCACACTAACAAAGAGTGTTAAAAGTCTCTACCGACTTTAGTTAATTGTCATTAGATCGAAAACCGCTATAGACTTTAGTGACATTTACAAATAGTGCTAAAATATAATTGTCATTAGTACACCAACAACATGCATTTCGTGATTCTAAACTCGTTCAAAAATACCATAATGAAAGAAGGATAGGAATTTGTCGCTAGTATTTAGACATTGTTATCAATATTAGTTAATACTCAACATTTTCATCAAAACACTATCCATATTTTGCTTGTATTATTACACTACTTTTAATCAAGATATACTTTTTTGTCCAGAAAATATTTTCCTTGCAAAATAATTTGTGTCTTACCTAACATATAGAGAGTAAAATAAAAGAATATATAAATTGTAAAACTTAACTGGTGAAAGGCATATGAATTTCTGTATATTGATCCACTTGGAATGAAATTCTGATCTTCTTTATAAGAAGTATAGTTTCTTAAACGAATAGCTCTCCATATAGCTGCTCTTGCTCTCCCTAAATCTTCTTCAATTTTTTCTACACTACTCTTCTTCTGTTCATGCAAATCATAAAATAGTAAACCATACAGTCGCGAAGCCAGAAATTTAGTTAAGAGGGTTCAAGATAAAATATATACATATGAAAAATATTTTTGTATAATTTTTTAACGAAAGGTGTTTGATTGGCCATCCATTATTACATGTGGCTACGCCACTTAAACCATACAGACTACGTCAAAAATGATCTTTAGCAACAATAGTTTAATTGTTGCTAAATATGACAATTAACACACTTTGTAAATGTCCGTAAAGTCTATATATACGTACCTTATTAACATGATGAGTAACATGAGTGAGGGATACTTGTTGATTGTCTGTTGGATGAGAGGAAAATGTGATGATGGAATGATTATAATTTAGTGTGGAGATGTATAGGATGAAGAGAAGAAACAAAAATATTATTAAGAATATTGGAGAGCTGCATCTTACAGTAGACATTCTTTCTTCAGTACGTAGTTGATAGATTGATAAATATAGAAAAAGAGATTGATATTAAAGCTCGCTACTTTCTTGGTCCTAGTTTAACTTGACACGGAATTTAAAATTATTTTTTTTGAAATTAGGTGATTTAAAATAAGTGATAGATATTTATATAATTATAAATCATTTCTTTGAAATTACAATAAATATTTTAAAATTAAATTATTACTCAACGTCTTAAAACTAACTAAAACAAAGTGAGTCAAGATGAAAATATTACGTTTCACTTTATTGGGAATGACAATTAGTAACAAAGCATGTGATAGTCATAAACCAATGGAAAATGAGTGAAATGGTGATCTATGGAAAAATTTAATCAAACTGCCCAAATAATACACAATCCCTATGTGTGTGTGTGTGTATATATATATGTATATATATATATATATATATATATATATATATATATATATATATATATATATACTAGATAATTTAAGGCCCGTGATACGGGCCCAATACAATGAAAGGCCTGTTTATGGGCTCGATATTACAATATTATATATATTTATAATAGAAATTTAATTAGTTTTCGAAAAGAAAAATTATTATGACATTTTCACATAAACATGATAAGAAATAATAATAAAATATCACATGCTCTAGTGATTATTTTAACATCATGTCAAATATATTTATTCGAATTAAATAATTAATTTAATCATATATTTTTTCTATTTTATTTGAAAATTATTCAAGAGAATAGATTAAAATTATGAGTCTCAATATATTAACAATTTTCATAAACTATATGAAGCAATAAAGTCTATTGATCCATCTATAGATTAATTTTGAATACACTTAAAATTTATTTTATAGGTGTTTAACAAACAAAAATAATGACCTACTTGATGAAAATTAGAATGAATCAATATCATTCTTTACAAAGTGATAAAAGGATGAGAAAAAAAAGTTATGACTTTATATCTTGTCTTTATATTCATTAAAATTAGGAGAACAATTTAGTATAGTAAGGAATTTTTTTTTCTAAATTAATTTATATACTTGATGAATGAATGTTTTACCTCAAATAATGAGAATTTAAAAATATTAACAAAAGTTAATATAATATATATTGCACTAATTTAACATGAGGTAGTTAAAATAACAATTTATATAACTTGCTCAAAATGATTTTAACTGATGATAAAATTATAGTAATAAATAAATATATGTTTCTCAATAAATTATATAATGACATATATGGTACGTGAAGTTTTGGGATTATACATAAAAAGAGAAATCAAGTAAATTAGATACTTCAAAAATTATATTTACAATCCAAAAAGAAAAGCAACACCATAAAATTGAAAAGTCTAAAGAGAACCAAAGGAAATGACATAACATGCTCCGAAATTATTTGAATTTTTTTTCTTGAAGAGCTTGTTCACTGGTTGCATTCCTTATGAATTAGGCCTTTTGAGAATTGCCATTGTGATTGATATTGAATTTAACATGTTAACTGGTTCATTATCATGTTCATTAGAGTGTTTGAAAAATGTGGATCAGTTGAATTTTGCTGAAAATTTGTTATATGGACAAGTCCTAGAAGTGATGTGTTCACTAAGAAATAGTGAATTTTACTTTTTTCTTATAGTTGTTTTACAAAAGTAGGGCCATTATGTAGGGAATTGATAAAAAATGAAGTTCTTAATGTTGAAAAAAATTGCATTATTGGTCTTCCTAATAAGAGATCTATACCAAAGTGTGTTATATTTAGGATGCAAATTAGAAATAAAGGGCGAGAAATTTATTGGTACAACACATGAGAGGGAGAGAATTGAGGAGTGAATGAAATGAAGAATGCCTTAGTGTCTATTTATTTGTGTCATGGTTAGTTCTAGAAAAATCTTATAATTTATAATTTCTAGAATAATCATGCAACTTATGGAGGAAATTTAGCCACTAGAAAAAATATTTTGACACATTTAAAAATAGAATTATAGAATTTTAAAATGAAATATATATGAAATGACCATATTATCCTTGATTGTCCTCAACTTCATATTTCTATATTTCTATATAATAGAAAAATACCAAATTTTGGCCATACAATTTTAAATTTAAATCAAACTTACATTAGTTTACTATTCATATTAACATGTTTGAAATCACATAAAACTAAAAATTTGATTATATAATTTAATGAAGAACTACTCTTTTATAATCTAGTAAACATTTTTAGTTTACTTTAAATGCAAAAATACCATCTTATTCATTTTATTTTTAAAGTTACTTTTTAACATCTTTTAAAATATATTTTTTTAAATATTGAAACTGTTTTTATTTATTCTTTAATTTCAATCTAATATATATTATTAATTATCACACTTATTTCTTCTCAGGTATATTAATTAGAGCCAAAATAAAAGTGAAAATAACTAATTATATTTTTAAATAATGAATTTTTATATTAAAATAGGGATTTTTTGTAAGTATAATGAATAGAAAAAATATTAAGAATTAAATTAAAGTAATAGTAAAAATAGAGTAAGGAATAGATATCACAATAACTCATAAAAAAAAAAGTGAAGCAATAACAAAATGAGTTAATAGTAATAACAATAACTAAATATGTTTTTAGAACTATTTAGTTTTCTTGTTATCATCATTCACTTCATATATAGAAAGATGTTTCTAGAATTATTTATTTTTCTTGCTATCTCTCTTAATATATTTTTGTTAGAATGAAATTATATTTTTATGCTTGGTCGTCTTAAATGCAAATATATCATCCTATTTGTTTTTATTTGTAAAGTTACTTTTTAACATCTTTTTCTTTAATTTCAATCTTATATATATTATTACTTTTATTACACTTATTTATTTTCAAGTATATTAATTAGAGCCAAAATAAAGGTGAAAATAATTAATTCATAATAAATTTTTATATTAAAAGGAGGCATTTCTGATAAGCATAATGAATAGAAAAAATATTAAGAATTAAATTAAAGTAATAGTAAAATAGAGTAATGAATAGATATCACAATAACTCACAGAAGATTAGAAAGTGAAGTAATAACAAAATAAGTTAATGGTAATAACAATAACTAAAGATGTTTCTAGAACTATATAATTTCCTTGTTATCATTATTGGTAGATTTTTGTTACCGTAAAATTACATTTTTACCCTTGATCATTATTCACTTCATATATAGAAAGATGTTTTTAGAATTATTTACTATCTTTCTTAATAGATTTTTGTTAGAATGAATTTATATTTTTACCCTTGATCGTCCTACCACTTCAATCTTCTATATAATAGATTCTTGGTAGATTTTTGTGTCACACCCCGAGCCTACACCCTGGGCGGGATTGGCACTCGAGAACCATTGCTGGCTCCAAGCGAACCCTGGGCCTGGTTTACTTACTCAGCGGAAGACTATATGCAATAAGAAAGGAATTCAAATGCTAAACAACTTAACTGTCTCAAACTAAACTCATAATGTTTTGAAAATAAACATTTAACTTAGCCAAAATGGCAACTCAAATTTGAACATAAGTCAATAACAAAATGATGACGAATGAACTAACATCTAACTGACTATCTATGAAACCTCTAAAACAACTGAGACAGATGTCGGGACAGGCCCACGACATCCTAATGAACTATCTAATACTGAAAGTAAACAAAAGGGATCCTCTGGAATGCAAAGAGGCTTACCAACAGACTCTGAACTGCTCACTGGATCAATGATGCACTGGATGCCGATTCTAGTTACCTGCGTCTGCATCATAATACGATGCATGTCAATTGGTATCAGTACATTGAATGTACGAGTATGCGAGTTGGAATGCTAAAACAAGATTTAGGCTTGAAAAGACTCTGAAAGAAACACTTACCTAGCTCTTCTCAACTTCTGAATAACTTAACTCAAATATAAAGCAATAGAACACATGCAATATAAAAAGCTTATAAAACAATTGAAAACATTTGTTCGTTAAAGAAAATGCAGTGACAAACTCAACTTTGCTCATATAAGAAAATAATATAATTTATGGGGGAGATTCTCTAACCGACAACCACCACTATGAGCCTAAGTAGTGATACAGCACTTTACCTCACACTACCAAGGACCATCCTATACCTTGTTGTGGTATAGGACCTAACTCACTTAGTGGATCCACTAGTCTATGCAAAAATGATTCATCTAAAAAGTATGATCCTTTATGAACTCGCATCCCCATATCGGTGCTCAATACTACTCCCAAAAATATACTTAGCTCATATGTTTTAAAACAACTTCTTTCTTTGGTTTGAGATAATTACTCAAAACTTAGCTCAAAGGCTATCTTGGAGATCAAAGTTTCCCCTCTTGCTTATTTATGAAAGCATTTACTCTTTTCTGAAAACTAGCCCAAAGGCTCTTTGAAAATTGAGGTTTCCTTTCTTGTTTAAATATGAAAACGTTTTAAACTCTTTGGGAATACATAGTCCCCATATACTTTTGAAGAAATGAACTTCAAACTTTACTCTTTACTCTTTACTCAACTTGAACTTTAAGTCTTAAAACAAAGTTAAAAGCATTTGCAAAAGACTTCTTGAAAAGACTCAAAGAACTTCCTAGATTTGGCTCTTGACTTTGTTTGAATTTGAATTTATGGATTCAAGGTTATGATTCATGTTTCTGGATGATTTCTAGGTGTTTAGAAGTCATTTAGAGTAGTTAGAATCAATAGGAAGTGTTAAAACACTTTAGAAAGACCTAAACGGACTGAATGACGAAAAACTGGTGAAAAACGACGATTTGGCCACATCTTGTGCGCGCCGCGCTAGCCCCAACTTACTGGGGCTCAAATCTGGCGAACTGCTGGCGCGCCGCCCCAGCCTTCCTGGAGCTATGGGGGTGCGTCGCGCCACCTGTTCCTTAGGCAAAATCTGACGAATTTTTGGTCTCGTTTTCTGATCTTAAATCGATTTTAATTGATTCTTTTTCTCAAATTCACTTTAGAATTAGATACCCAAGGTATATACACAAAATCTAACTCATACAACTCAAGGAATCAACACATTAATATCAAGAAACTCCTTAATCTCAACTCATATTCAAGAACGAAATCAATTCAAGAACAACTATCAAGAACATCAAATTCTCAGTCTTTTTAGGACGAAAATACGCTGAATTAAACATGCTTAGCACGTGGGTAACTAACCCAACGCTATGTGATCTCACATACCTTGTAGGGATCACCCCCGACAAAATCCACAAGCCAAACTCGACGTTCTTGACGATTTCCTTGCTTTTCCTTCTCTTTTCTCCTCTTCTCTAAAATCCTAACTCTTTTCCAAAAGCGTAAAACTGACCAAGTTCAGTTTAGACCCTTAATTAATTCACTAACATGAATTTAATTAATTGGATAAGGAAAAGACTGAAATACCCTTCAAAAATCCGGATTGGACATTTCCTTACTTGAACAGCCCAACTTCCAATTGGCGTATCTCACTCATACAAACTCGGATTCGCACAAACTTGGCGGCGTTGGAAAGATCATTCCAAGATCTTTCCTACCATATCTGGAAGTTCTCCTAACTCATCCTGAACTAGAAGCTATGACCGTTTGAAGTTGACAAAAAACTCATTTTTTCCTAACATAACAAAATTTTCAGATTTTCATTCTTTCCAAAGATGACTATTTCCAATTATTGGCTTCTTCCTATTTATTTCAAATTGCGAGATGTTACATTTTGTTAGCGTGAAATTACATTTTTACCCTTGATCATTATTCACTTCATATATAGAAAGATGTTTCTAGAATTATTTACTATCTTTCTTAATAGATTTTTGTTAGAATGAATTTACATTTTTACCCTTGATCGTCTACCACTTCACTCTTCTATATACTAGAAATATAGCTTCCAAATTATTTTTCCTTTTAAATTACTAGGATACATTATTAATCAAGGTTTGGACGGTTTACTACGTGTTTTTTTAATCTCACTCAATGTATGGAGCTCTTATTAAAGTTCTAATTAAATCTAGATCGTGTATTGTAAGACCTATTTGGGAGTAACGCTCCTAGCAAAATTTTCTTTATATCCAAAGCTCGAACCCGATATCTCTTATTAAGAATAAAGTAATCCCACCCTTGTACCACAATCCATGTTTACCTTGAAACCCCCTTGCTAGCTTTGAAGAGTTCAATTAAAGAGGTAATTATATTGTAGGTAACTCTATTTCATAGCAATATTAATTGATAATTTTTAATAAATGGTAACTAACTTGTTGGACTAATGTAACAAGTTATTTTGTCTAATCATTTTACTTATCGTCCTTATTAAAAATAAAAATTTAAATATTTTAATCGTTATTTTAGAAAATTAAGATACACTCGTAAATTTATTTTTTTTTGTACTTTGATTGAGTATAATAAAAAAAAAAAGTGTTATCATAATTTGCGTAGGCAAAATGTAACAATTTTCTGGACAATTAATGGGCGTATAAAAGACGAAAAGCAAACCACGTGCTTCCTTGTAGATGTAAGTTAATTTTAACTTCAAAAGAACGTAAAGGTACTTTTCATGTACAAAAGTTTGACATCTCAGTACATGCATTTAATCTTATAATTTAATGTGGGAATAATGGGTATATTAATGATGACTATTATAAATATTATATATATATATATATATATATATATATATATATATATATATATATATATATATATATATATATATATATATATATATATATATATTCCTAAGATTAATATAAAAACCATTTATGATTATGGTTGGTTTGATAAAATCTCTAATAAACAGTTAATTAAAACTACTGAACAATCCCTGGCTTTAAATTCGTCAAAACAGACTATTCGTTTGTTAAATAAACGAGATATTGACTTATATAAATTGCATTATAATTTCTTGCATATCGGCATGATACAAATTGATTTTAAGCCTTTAACTCTTAAAGGGTTACCTGAAACATTTTTAGTTGTTTTGCGTGATGCTAGAAATTTAAATTTTAGACAATCGTTAATGGGTTCGATAGAATCAACAGTGGCCTATGGTCCAGTTTATTTTAATACTCAGCCGAATTTACAGTTATCTTTGACTGATGCTAATATTCTTGATGCGTTAACTTTGAATGTTAAAACACATGGTTATAATTATGCACCTGGATCTGAATTAATTTGTTTTCCTATAGGATATACTTTAAATTGCTTTCTACTTTAAACCCAAGATGTAAGTTATATGATACATATGCTGAAACAATTTTGGTATAAACAAATTTTGCTAGGTCTAAGGTCACTACTAGAAGACCTATAAAATGGGAAGAAATTAATTTTTCCATTACTTGGACTTTAGAATCAGTTATTCCTCCAAGTCAGATGGCAGATGCAGTTACTAATTCTGAGTATTCTCATATCACCCAAAATCCTGATGGTAGTATTTGTATGTTTAATGATATTCCTTTCAGTAGACATTCATTTTCTTCTGCTAGAAGGTTGCCTGTTATGCATCATATTTCCCCTATTGATCCTGTTTATGGTCCGGCTTGTAATCGTGCCGCTTCTTTACATACTTTACCATCAGTTATAACTACGGATCAACATGATAAATTGGTTAATAAAATAAAGATTAATCCTCAGTTAACTATTGCGCATGCAAATGATATTGCTTCTGACATATCTGATAAGGATATTCCTTCACAATCTGAAATGGATTTTGATCTAAATAATGCTTAATGATGAATGTACACCAAATAGATTTTAGTTCAGGTTCTCTGGCAAGAAAATATATTAAAAATGAATTTTTGAGTGATAAATGGAATCAATTTAAAACTTGGTTTTTTGACACTTATAGTGCCAATGACTTGAATAATACTTCTCAAGAGTTTTATGAAAATTGTGCTTTATATAATCAAATTATGTATTTTGTGCCATTGTTCACAAAAATCTCCCAACTGAGATTGTTCTTTCAGCTTATCCATCTTGAGTTGTCTTGCCATTTTAAGTTCATTACACAGGTTTAATCCTTCCTGTGTACATACTCCTATAATTTTTCCTTAACATAAAGTGGCACAAGGTATATCAACCTGATTTCCTCTTAGAGTTTTTCTAACTTGTTCTGCAAAAAGAGGAGGAAGGCCGTCAATGAACTTTGCTTTCCAATATTCAACCTTATTTTCGGGTAGTTCCATAACCCTACTAAGATAAGTATCTTTGTACCATCTAAAATAAGCCAAAGTTTAGCATCTAAGACCGTTTAGCAGCGTTCTTACTGTCTCATGCTGGCTGGTAAACCTACCATTGAAGTGTTCTAAAATAGTAAGAATCAAAGTATAAACAACATCTTCTCTATTTTTTACCAAGGCCATTCCTAAGTTATCAACTCCTTCATCGTCGGCTATAGCATTAATAATCGAAGTTTTTTCCTCAGTGGTAAGATAATTATCCCACCATCCTCTAAGTTGACCTGTAAAATCTGCAATAATCATCTTGCAGATCGTTTTATCTGTGTTTTTAACACTCTTGCAAATAGTTGAATACATCAGCATTCGATGTACCATATTGGTTAATTGTCGATCTAATAACCCATCTAGATTCCATTCATAAATCTCGGAACCACTGTAAGACGTATTAGTCTGATTCCAGTCACGTTCTTCAATTAAGACATCTTGAGGAGTTGGACGAGGATAGTAGTATGTATTCATACTAGGTTTGGTAGCGTAGTTGCTATTTTTCTTGGGGTAACTCCTGAGTTTATTAACTTCTGAAGAATCACCTGTCTTTTCCATTTTATCAACAAAATCTTGTGATAAATCCATAAGACCAAAATTTAATCCAGCAAGCTTTTTAGCCGCAAGCTCTCCGATGTCTAAATTAGCAAATTTTTCGCTCAGAAGGTCTTCTAAATTTTTTAAAGAAGTTGGTTTAAAATAAGAAATTTCAATCGGTCTTTGAATAAAAGTAGAGACTACTGTAGGAATATTTTCTGAAATTGAAGCAATATCAGTTTTTTCTTTAAAATTAGTTTTGACTATATCAGCCTTAATATCTTTTATTAAAATAGTTAAATCATCAAGTTTTTTGTCAAGAGAACTTATATGCTCCCCTAACACTTTAACATAAAGACTTAAATAATTGTTTTGAGTAATAAGTTTATTAATTTCATTAATACTGATTGAAGCAATATCTTCATCAATAAATTTTTGAAAAGCTGAGAAAGTAAAACCAGTATTATTTGATAAAACAAATGATGACTGAGGAGGGTATATAGCTTTTAACATGTTACCACTCCCATCTTTATAAGTCCTTTCAATAACGTTGATATATAACGGTAAATAAGTGGTTATAAACCAAGGAACAAAATACATAATTTGATTATGCAAAGCACAAGTTTCATAAAACTCTTGAGATATACAATTTAAATCTTCTTTGCTATAAGCGTCAAAGAACCAAGTTTTAAACCGATTCCATTTTTCATCAAAAAATTCTTTTTGAATATGCTTCCTTGCCAGTGAACCTGGACTAAAATCAATTTGGTGTGGAATCATTAAGAATCATTTAAATCAAACTCCATTTCAGAAGCTGAAGGAATATCCTTGTCATGGCCATCATTATTCACCTGCACTATATTGGTTTTTGGGTCGATCCTTACCTTTTCGACCACAGAGTATCCATCAGAACTAATAGTATGTAATGAAGCAGCATGATCTCGGGCCGGACCATAAATTGGATCAATCGGAGAAATATGGTGCATCGCAGGCAAGAGTCTGCGACTAGACTAAGAATGTCTATTCATACTCACAGAAGACATGAGCCTATTTTCATTAAAAGACTGCCTATGAGACGCGTAGCTATTATCTGAAAACTAGATACTAATCCTTCCATCAGGATTTTGAGAAAAATGAGAAAAATCAAAATTAGTAACAGCATCGGTTAACTGATTTGGGGATATAACCGAATTTAGAGTCCACGACGTAGGGAAATCTATTTCTTCCCACTTAATAGGTCTTCTAGTAGTGACCTTGGACCTTGCAAAATTGGTTTCCACCAAAATAGTTTGATTAGAAATATCATATAATCTACATCTAGGATTAAGAGTAGATAATAATTTAAAATAGATTCGATAAGATAAACAAATAAGTTCCGAACCAGGCGCATAGTTATAACCATGAGTTTTAACATTTAATGTTAGAGCATCGAGAATATTCGCATCAGTAAGAGATAACTGCAAATTAGGTTGCGTATTGAAATAAATCGGACCATAGGCCACCATAGATTCTATCGAACCCATAAGAGACTGTCGAAAATTTAAATTTCTAGCATCATGAAGAGCAGCTAAAAAAGTCTCTGGCAACCCTTTAAGAGTCAGAGGTTTAAAGGCAATTTGAACCATACCAATATGCAAATAATTATATTGATTTTTATAAAAAATCACATCTTGTTCATTCAACAAGTGAATAGTTTGTTCAGAAGAATTTAAAGCAAGTGACTGCTCAGTTGTTTTTATCAATTGTTTAGAAGAAAGTTTATCAAACCAACCATAATCATATATAGTTTTAATAGCGACTTTAGGAATCGTCCATTTGTTTAACAAATCAAGGTTATGAGGTATATCAACCTCTTCTAGTCTAGTACTTTTAGTACTCGTATCTCCCAGATCCATGAGTGAAAGATTAAGATCTATGTTGAATAGTTCACTTCTATCTAATATATATTCCATGAAAAGTTCTTGGCTCTGATACCATATTTACAGGATCAAGGACCTGGCGGTAATCCACCCAGTCATAAATCAAGCAATTCAAGCATCCTTAAGCTAGCGGTAGTCCGCCTACGAAAGAATCGAAATATACTAGAATTTTGGCATAGTTTTTCAGACTGCATTGTATGTTTTTTACCCGAGCAAAGGGTCTGTTAGAATCTAATACGTACAACTTATTGAACCCATGTGCCTGGTGGTTCTAACTGGGTATAAAGTGTCCTACTTATCAAAACTCATCTTTCGGGCTAAAACCACAGCTGGCCAGGAGGAGTCATTAAGACAAAGCCAATAAGAGTAGTGCTAGATTCGACTGTACCTCGATCTCGAAACCAAGTCGAAAAGCCATACTAAAATTCTTTTATATTTAAATTGAGCTTAGATCCGTTCATGGTCTATATAGGAGAGAAGTTAGTTATTCGACATAGATAATCTTTAGCCGAACATAGTCCTGGATAGGAGAAACATACTAAATAGAAGACTAAAAAGAAAATAAGTACCTTATAAAGGACGTCTTCAAGAACCAAAGAACTCTGAATAACTAACCGGTTTATTTATATATTGGTCGGAACAGTACTTCGGAAAGCTTACAAAAAGACTTACAAACTTCATAACAAAGAACAAAAGAGAGAGAGCTAAATTTTTCTGATGTCTCTCTTACAACTAAGTTATGACTTATATAGAAAAACAAAAAACATAAGGAATCTATGTACAGTACAAAGAGGGCCCTCATCTGGGTCATTAAACAGTGTATCTACTGTTTCAACAGTATTTTTACTGTTGAGTGGGTCACTTCTTCACATGTCTTCACATGTCTATGTTTCTTTCACGTTTTTGCCTTTTTCTAAGGCTTTCATTTGCTACAAAAAATCTTTCGCATCTTGCAATTCGGTTGCTGACAGCATATGTTCTGACTCCGCTCTTTGTGAATCATCCACATCGTTGCTAGTTTCACTTCGCATTGAGGTGTCTGATTTATCTATCTGAGTTATTGTGTGAAGCAAAATAATAATAATAATAATAATAATAATAATAATAATAATAATAATAATAATAATAATAATAATAATAATAATAATAATAATAATAATAATAATAATAATAATAATAATAATAATAATAAAATAATAATAATAATAAATAAATAAATAAATAAAAAAAAAAATCTGCAAATTAGGATAAGCATTAAAATAAACCGGTCCATAAGCTAGACTAGTTTGAATAGTCCCTATTAGAGGCTTTTTCCAATTATGATTTCTACTATCACGTAAAGCTGCTATAAAACTTTCAGGTAGTCCACGTAAGGTAAGGGGCTTAAACGCCACCTGAACCAAGTCAATATGCATAAATCTATAAGTATCCCTATAAGGGGCAAGATCAGTTTCAGATATTAGTCTAAAAGTCTGATGATCATTATCAATAGTAATAGTTTCTTCAGTAGTTTTGACCACTTGTTTGAGACCAAGTTTCTCAAAAGTTCCCATTTGATATATAATTATGGGTGAAATCTTAGGAATAGTCCACTTATTAAGTAAGTTCAATTGTTGCGGTATATCATATTCTTCTTTTCTACTGTTTTTAACAGTAGACTTCTTCTTTATAATATTCATGATGAAAAAGTGTTGAACTATACCACCTAATTATTATAATTTCATGGCTCTGATATCATAAGGAAACGGATTGCACAACTTACTGTAAGGGTCTTTTACAAATACAATAATTTTAGCATGATAATTAAGAATCCATATCCGGGTATGCCCTTAGGGTAATCCAGTGGTTTCTACCGGGTCCGCCCACAACACAGGGTACTCCAACGGTTACATCCGGGTCTGCCCTTTACAGGGTAATCCAATGGATCAAACTCATCTTTTATTAACATGCCATAAATTACTCAAATTTGACCTTAATTTCAGCTATTTAAACCATCTTTTATAGTTACAATTCCATTAAGTCATAATAATCTAGTATGATATAGTTCAACACAACAATTTAGCCTATCATTTAGGTTGTATTCAAGAAGAAATAATTAAAGAAATAGTAAAAAACAGTACCTGTAGACGAACTCCGAGATTATGCAAACCAAATTGGAAACTTTTATTCAAACTTAGAATATATTACAAGAGAGAGTATTTTAGGGAGAGAGAGGGGGGGTTTCTGAAACCTGCCTCTGAACTACAACTTAAGCCCCCTTATATAGAGGACTAAAAGGGTAGAAATGCAAAATTACAATGGCCCACACTTTTTACAATGGCCAATAATAATAAGATAAGGCCGACACACCCCTATGGCCTTCACACTACTTTCATGTGGCCGGCAAACTTTAAATGGCCACTATCTATCTTTATTAAAGATTTAACTTTATTAAAGATGATACCTTTATTAAAGTTGGTTGTCATTTTCTGACTTTGTCTTCACATATAGCCCTTGCCTTTGCATGTGGCTTTGTCGGAAGAAGATTCTTCTACTTGCTCTTGAAACTTCATGAACAGAGCGTCAATATCAATTTCCTCTTCACTTTGGCCTTCTCTTGCCAAGCATACTTCATCATCATTATTTGTATGACTGGCTGAAGTCATTGAAATATCATCACCAATTTCAATATCAAGATTTTTTATTAAATCCTTATTTGCTTCTTCCATATATAAAGCAATAATCTCTGATTTAGACATGATACCCTTCTTCATTTGAAGTTTCCTTGCAATTTGCTTAAAAGAACTAAGAGTAGTATCTTGTGGTGTAGAAATTTCCTGGACATGATAGTTATTAATTTTTTCATTTATTAATTCTATTATCTCCTGACCATGTATCTTGCCATCAGGATCTTTATTAATTAACTTACTCCAAATCTTTGTATAAAAAGTTCGTTGTAAGCATGGAAATCCTTCGGAAGTAGTATTAACTTCCACATTCCATTTCATTATCCATGGAATAGAAAATTCTATGAAAAAGTACATGACTGACATCCCTTCGAAAAAGATATTATCTTTCTCCATACTTATAAGTTTTGGAGAGATGTCTACCCATTCCAAGTACAACTGTTTGTACTGTTCTGGTAAAATTTTTATGAATGGACCATATAACATCCACCATTTGCAAAACCAATTTGGAATAGTCTGTGTATAAATATTTGAACAGATCTTTATGAACCATGAATGCTTTTTATTAGCATTCTCATATAATAAAGCTTTATTAAAGCTATCCACATAATCTCAGTAATTATATTTTACTGCG